>WEIV01004363.1:29172-43680 GCA_013390005.1 Calyptomena viridis
CTTTGGAGATACAGAGTAGACAGAGACAGGAGTCAACCAGCTGCAAAGAGAATAAAAGTGACAAACTAGATCCTTTAGATGGAATGATTGTAAAAATACCATAGGGAGAGCAAGCAATAGTATCGTCTGTTCCTGTTCTTGACTAACTGTGATAAAAGTTAGTGGAGACATAGGTTCTACTCTTTTTTTTCTTATTTCTTTATGGGTTGCCCATATGTACCTTCTTTTTTGAGTAATAAAAGCATATGCCCAGGCACCTGTAGTAAATCCTCTCTAGAGTTCTAGATGTGTTCATCTTGTTCTTAATACCAGACATTCCCCATAGTTTTGCATTATGGTGATAGTTCAGTCCTGATCAGTGATTTAATGTTTTACCTGCAGTTTATCTGTCAGGATTATCTTGTAGATAAGGTAGTTGAAGTGTACTGTGTGAGGAGATAATCATCCTTTTCTTAAATATCTTACAAGGCAAAGAAAAAGTAATTGTAAGAGAGAAGTTCATGATAGTACTGAAGACTCTGTTGAACAAGAAAATGGTTAATGTTTTTTCAGCTTTCAAAGAGGATGATTAGAAAATAAACACTAAGTCAAGTACTTCTGCATATATTGACATAGGACCATTTCTAGCAGATGGGAGCTAGAAAGAGGCTTCCAGTACAGAGAGATTATGCTATAACTATTTGCTATGGGGTTTTTTGCATGTCTCTCTAAAGCATGTGGTGTTTGCTTCTGTCTGAGATAGAGCATTGGATTGCATTTCCAAAGCATAGCTTTTTTTTGTTTTGTTTATGTTGGGATGACTAGGATGCAGATACTGAAGTTCTTTTAGTTGGCAAATGACAAGTATTTCCAATATTACTTCCATATTGCAAAAACAGCTACTTCATTTTAAAAATTATATTCTTATATTACTTTTTCACACTTCTTAATTTCTACACTTCTATTTTACACCTTTTAAAGGGTTTGTTAATTGATGTCATTCATACTCAGCTAAAAATTGCATAAGTTTGTGAAGAGTCCATATTGATTATACACTTAAGTCCAGCTGTCACTTAAAAATGAAATAGCATGCTGTCTTGATTTTGATAAAACTGAGTAATTAGTTCTTTGCAGATGATATGGTGTTTATCAAAGTGAGATTTTTCATTATGTATTTCTTTTATTACTCTAGGTATGCATATTGCACACAAAAGTGAATTAGTGTATAACTTTAGAAATGCACCCATTTCTGATGCAGTTTTAAATTTTTAGTAGGTGTCTCAAATACACCACAGACATTCATTTGAATTCCAACCAGGTTTGTTTAGTGTCCCCTAGGGGCAGAAATAGATTTTAGGTAAACTTCAGAAAGGTTTGCCAGACAATGATTAGTATTCTGTCATCCAATGAGCTAACCAGATCAAGGTAAGGTTGTGCATAGACGGGACCCTATAATTCAACATGTGACATGGGATTTTTAAAATTTATTTTATTTTCCTGTTCAGTGATTAATATACCAGGGGTCTAATTATGGCCTTTTATTCTTGATCCTTACAAGAATTTCTTCTCTGGGATGTATCTTTTGACAAAAGGCAGTGACAAATGTTTTCTGTATTTTCTGTGAACCTGTTCAGCTCTTCCTCTCTTAATGTGCTCCAGATGTCTTTGGGGAAAAGAACCCAGAGTAGGTGTTTCATAGCACAAACCCTTCTCCTGTCAGCCACGAGACCTGGCACATTCTGCTGGACTGTCTGAGGGGCACTTCTCACCTTGGAGCAGGATGTGGCAAGGCATGCCTTGTCTTTCTTTAAGATGCAGCCCCCCTGGTACAAGCTGTAACCACATGTTGTTTAAATGGCATAGAGTGGCCAGAATGTTTTTATTCAAATAACAACATTTGAAGTCTCATCTCTTATGAACACTTCAAATCTGCACAAGGCTATTTTATTCTCCCAACATGTGTGGAGTCCTGTTGTCCTTTATTACTATTATTTCTTCTTCTTCCACCCACTGCACAAATTTCATTCCTGCAAACTACCATGGCAGCTGCTTTCCTCCAGCTGGTAGATTGATAGCAGTGAACAGCTTACTGTGGAGACTGAGCCAATTAGCACTGCAACAAGTGACCAGAAAACCCTCCCTAATATAAATAACTCTGAGCTATATGTTCAGACTATTGACATATTGACACTGCTCAGCTCACTTCAGCATACCCCACTCCAGTTCTTTTTGTAATGTGCTGGCTAGATCCTTTGGGTCTGGTTTCAGATAAGAAAGATCTTTTTCTGTGTGCTTTTAATCTTTGTGCAGAGTGCAGTTGCTACAACAGCTTCTGGTAAATAATTTTAGCCCTTATTTTGCAGGCATAATTACTTCAAGATAAAGGCTAGCTCAAAGTATTTCTTTCGATTGTAGAAAGAATTCAGAAAATGTTGCATGACTTCAGCTCTAGGCAAGAGCAGAAGAAAGTCCTTCCATCTGTGGGTGCTGTTTACATTATGTTGTCATTTTTTTGCTCAGTGATGGATAGGGAGAAAAGTGTCAGAACAGGAAAAATACATAATATTAGCAATGTCATACCCATATCAGATTTCCCTGTCCGACATCCTTAAGTGTAATTTTTAAAAACAGGTCCTGAAAATACCCAGGAGTTAAAAGTCCAAGCATTCACAGCATGTTGCAAAGCAGCCCAATATCTGGCATCCTCAGTGCTGAGCCCCTCCAGGACAAAGAGCCCTTCAGCTGTAGAGGTGTGAATCTGCAAACCTGCAGTAGGTCTGCAGTTGCTTCAGGAAATCTGTGTAGGCAAAAATCTATGGCCAGTGTGACAGAAGATAATCAGCAGCATGAGGCAACATGTGAACCCAAAGTGCTGGCTGGGGGCAGGCAGTAAATCTACCATGTGAACGTGGGGAAAAGAAACATAAGCAGCAGAGTTTGCAGAGTGCCATTCTGAGGTGTGGAAACAGCTTTTGTGTGAGCAGTGTGAAGCTTTCGGTTCTGCATTGGGCCATCAGGAAACCACTTTGCAGAAATCTTAATGCATGGGAGGGAATTAAAATTGCAGATTTGTTTCTGTTAAGTTGAGAGGCTGTGTTGGAATCTAGGCTATGAAGCAGCATACCCATCCTCACAGGCAACGTTTTTAGAAGATACTAAAAAATACCATATATATTTGTTGCATATTGGTTAATCAAGCTTTTAGTAGAAGTGACATGCAGGGAGGCAAATTTTGGTCTTTTAAAATAAATGTCAGGGCTTTTCTCAAACTTGGTACAGGAAAGGGAAGTGGTTGGCTACATATGATTTAGAAGTTCCCTGTATTTAATTAATTTTTTTCTTTTTTTTTTTTTTAATTTTGTCCAGAAGACTCATAACTACATTTTGTAATTACAAGATTGGGTTATGAGATCAGTAGTTGTTCTTTTCAAGTTTCTAAGTGAGATAATCTTTAAGAAACAAAAGCAAAACGCGAGGTAGAAACATAGAACAAGGTACAATTTTACAGCTGCCACTTTCAAGATTATTCCAAAGTTCTCTGGCAGTAAAGCATAGGAATTCAGACTGAGGTGCACATCGTGTTTTAGAAGTAGCTGTAAGTAGTAGTTGGAGTGGGAGGAGTGTTTCTGATCACATTTACAATCCAGCTTCTTTCCTTTGGCAGTTCATTCTGGTTTCTTGGTAGCAACCTCTGAGGCAGACAGTGTCCTACCACCCTCCAGTGGTTTGAAGAGCACAGCTCAAGTGTTATGTTCGGAAAGCTTACTCGGAAAACAAAAAGGGGGCTGGGGATATTCCAAGCTATCTGCTGGAGATACATATTGTTACACTTTGGATTTATCTGGTGACTTATGTAAAAAGCCTTTTGATTGTTGTAAGATGTTACAGAGTTTTAGGACACCTGTTCTTTGAAGCATAATAATATATATATGCGATTGCTTGCATTTCCAGGACATGAAACCATCTGCCTGATTTCCAGGCTGTTTGTATTGCTGCCAGGATTAATGAATCTGTGGGTGCTGACAACTGGATGTACAACAGTGAAGGAGTGCTTCCTAGGGGGTTGGGCAAAAACTACAGTTTGTGTATTAATTTAGTGACTCGATAATTGGCAAGTGTCTCCTCTGGCTGTTAGTCAGCCATTTCTTTCTCTCCTTATAGTCTCTAGGGCACCTTAGGTGTATTAACGTGTAAGTTCCCAAGGAAAATTACATCTGTGTACTTTTGTGTTATTTTTCTGTTCTTGATGACATCTGATATTCTATCCATGGCATGTCACACATGATGGTTGTATTTTTTCTAGATCACTGATGAAGATAGCAAAACATGATGTCATTTATTTTTCTCTTGCCATCATCAATGTGGAAAGCCATGAGAATTACAGAAGCTTCAAAACACAGCAGGAATGAATTTATCAGTGGTTAAGGAGGCATTAAAGTGCTGTGTGACATTAAAGGTAGCACCTGCCAAATTTTCCCACACAACTTTAGGCTGTGTCCTGGACTATAAAGCACAAGTAAAAGGTGCTGATGCTTTCAATGCTCAATATATTGTTGTATCATCCTTTGTGGTAGATTTTCAAGCAATTTTTATTTCACGTAACTGTGCTTTTATCTAAGCAAGTCTGAGCTAAAACTAACTGTTAAATTTTCAATACAAGGTTATTGGAAAAATCCTAAAATAGTGAATTGCACTTTTCTGCTCCAGGACAACATAAATTACAGGCTCATCTACTAACTTCACTCATTTAGTAGAGAGTGACAGTAGTCACACAGTTCAGCCTAAAATATGTGAGTAGGACAGGAAAATTACATCAGATACTACTGGGATCACCAGAAGTAGAGAACAAAGTTTAATTGCATTTCCCCTTCTGAGTTTAGCCCATCGTGACTTTAGTTGAGAGATCTGGGACTGCAGCTAGGGCAGGACAAAACAGAAGCACAGTTTTGAGACACACTAAGAGCTGTAAAATGCTCCATGTCTGTCCGTATGAGGCAGAGTCTCCCCTTGGACCTTCTTGTTTTCATGTATCCCAAACTAGGAGTATGAGGTACTCTGCACAGTCTTCCAGTTCCATAACCACCCATGCCCTGGTTGCCTCTCCTGCCAGCCAGTTTATTTCTGGTGTGGTAATGTGTTCATGGATAGAATACCAAGCAGGCAGGCATGCTGTCTTGTGGGAGAAGAAAAAGGGGCCAGTTAGAGGAAGAAGAGTCTGGAATGCCTTGGCTTGCTTTCTGGCTGGATTTGATAATGGGATTTTGGAAAAAAGGCCAGCTTTAGCCCTTTTCTGCTGGCCCCCTCTCCTTATATACCTTTCTTGTGAATCTCAGCAGAAGTTTGTGAGCTTATTCCTTTATTTGCCTATCCTGACTGTTGGTAATTGGGTTTGTCTGGGTTTTTTGCAGCTACAACATGTTTACATTTAGATTAATGGGACCAGCATTTGTCTTTTGCAAGACTTGCATTGAATTTGTACTGCAAAAAATATGAACGTCTCCAGTTCAAATGCTGTGCAACCTGGTGACTGTAATATTCTAAGACTGGTAATAATGCCTTAGGCTGTCTGGCCTGGCCACTGAATATTGCCTACATGAACTGTGATGAATATAAAATGTTGGGGGTTTATTACTTCTAAAAAAATTCATTTTAACTATTACGTTTTTAAAATTCTCCCGTTTTTCCAGACTGCCATACAAAATCCAGCAAGTTTTCACTTCCAAGTAGATGTATCAGGAACTGAAATGTGAGCTGATAAATAAACTGATAGCTCTGACTCTTTGTATAATAGTCAGGAAATATTTCCATTTTTCTAAGCAGTTATTTAAGCCTTGTGTTCATGAAGTGTGATCAGCAGGTCAGGGGAGGTGATTCTATTCCCCCAGTCTGTTCTCTTGACACCCCACCTGGAGTGCTGCATCCAGCTCTGGGGTCCCCAGGACATGTTGGAGCTAGTCCTGAAGAGGGCCGCAAAAAATCAGAGGGCTGGAGCACCTCTCCTCTGAGGGAAGGCGGGGAGAGTTGGAGTTGTTCAATCTGGGGAAGAGAAAGCTCTGAGACTTTATTGTGACCTTCCAGTACCTAAATGGGGCCTGCAAGAAAGATGGAGCAAACTTTTTAGCAGGGCCTGTTACAGTAGGACAAGGGGTAATGACTTTAAACTCAAAAAAGAATAGATCTAGACTACATTTATGAAGAAACTTTTTATGATGAGGGTGGTGAAACACTTGACTAGTTGCCCAGAGAGAAGCCCCATCCCAGGGAACATTAAGGTCAGGTTGGGCGGGGCTCTGAGCAACCTGGTCTAATTGAAGATGTACCTTCTTATTGCGTGAGGGTTGGACTCTAGATGACCTTTAAAGTCCCTTCCAACTCAAAATATTCTATGATTCATAAAATTTTGGTGAGGGCTAGAAAGTGTTCTAGAGATAGTGTTTTGAGGCAACAATTCAGAAACATGCAAGCTTTAACTGCCATTGAAGACTGAAATTTGTTTGGCCTGCTATGTCCTGCTCTAAAACCAGTGTCAGGAAGAAGTCTGAGAGTTATTCCTCTTGGTGACATGGCATTGACCCCTCTCAGCTTTTACTGCAGTTGTGCTCCAAAATGTGACCTGACAGCCAATGATGTTCACAGTAGAATGGCCATATTGATTCAGGTTAAAGCCTAACCATCTACCTTAGATGGCATCTCCAACCCCAGCCATAAAGAATTTAGGGAAATTCGTTATTTCCAAGAAATATAATTTTAAAAAACAAACAAAGAAAACAGTGGCCAAAACCGAAAACAATACGAAAACTTCAACAAGGGAAACAAAGCCAAGTGTGTGCCCTCGAAATAAATGTATGCCACCTCAGTGCTCGGCAGTGGCCAGGGTTTCTGTCCCAGCCTTAGCAGCTGGCAGCGATGCTGTGCCTGAGCGCCGAGCCGAGCGCAGCTCCATCTGATGTTCACAGGGCTGCAGGGAGGTGGCACTCGAGTCTCATTTTTTCTATTGTTTTCCTTCCTCCGATGCTAGTGACTGACTCCGAGATTGTTCATCAGAATTGGGGCATTTTGCTTTTAAATGCCATATTCTTTCATCTGTTTTCAAAGGCGAGTGCTTTAGTAGAGAAGCGTTTTGTTTTGAAGAAGTGCCAAAAAAAAAAGTATGTCCTCACAAGCAGGATTAGAAAAAACTGCCTCAAGAGTTGCATTGTTCAAATGCAGAGAATAGCATATTTCATCTTAAAATAGCCTTAACCTAAGCTAGGATTTAGTGCCATAATTCAGAAACACGTGTCTGAGAAATCCTCCTTGTGTTACTGAGGCTATTTGAGTGCTATCATGTACAGTCATTTCCACATAATCATCTTTTCAAGTTTATTGAATTTAATCCTCAATGTGGTTGCAGTTCCCATGCTTTCATTTTATGGGAAGACTTACAGAACTGTGTTCCTCTACTTTTAATAAGTACTACAAACTAATATTTGGGCTTTTTCTTCTCTCATCACCAGAAGTGCAAATTTAAGATAAAGATTCACCTTTTCACCTGTTTTACATGTTATGGTGTATTGCAATGAAATTACTTTAGACATCATTCACAAGCAGACAGAAACACAACAGAACTCTTCATTCCTCTGAATCTGTGAAAATTACATCACTGTGAATTTTACATATGCACATGCTCCTGTAATGTGTATTACCAAAATAAAAGGTAAAAATAAAAGTAATTTTGTTACTTCTTTGGTTTTTGGTAGAAAGGGCCAGAATGGCCTAATCAGTTTACTGTAAAATTCTAAAAGTCTGACTTAACTTTTTTTTTTTTTTTTAAATTCAGCTAGGAGAAACTACAGATGACAACAAGTGAGAGGAGGAAAATAGTGTGTTCAGTCACATTCCATGTAATTGCAATTACCTGTGTTGTTTGGTCATTGTATGTTTTAATTGATAGAACCGCTGAAGAAATCAAACAAGGCAATGATAATGGTGAGTATCTTTTACCTTCTTCAGAGCTGTTGATAATGCAAGGGCTGGATCTGAAAGGCAGCTGTGTAACCAGTCACATTCTGTTCTTAAATAACAGCTCATAGATCCAGGGCTACATCAGATGCTTTAATGCAGAAGTTCTTAATGCATCAGCATTAAAAGCTTATGTTATGCCCCTGCAAAGAGAACTCTACTTTGTGTAATGATTACAATATCTTAACTAGCCTGCTGGTTCTTCCTAGGTTAATCCCCTATTATGAAGGTATTTCTAAAGCTTGGGAAAAGAGATCAGTCAAGTTCCAACAGCTCAGTGCAAGTTCAGGTCATTAAAATAGCGATTTATTTATATTACTCCTTTGAACCTTGATATCAAGTAAAACATGACAGGGCCTTTTCATTAACAAGCTTCCTAGTATGAACTTCTGAAAGTCTGGGTTCCAGTTGTGTTAGTCCTTCATGTGGAACTTAAGTAGCATGGAAAGCCATTCCTGCATCCTTTCGAATAGAATTTCACTATGAATGTCCACTTCTAGTTGTGTTCATTGTGAGGGTGATTAAACACTGGAACAGAGAGGTCATAGAATTCTCCATCTGTGGAGACACTGAAAACCCAACTGGACATGTGTAACAGAATGCATGTTTAATGTAAACATACCTACTTAGCATATGTGGAAAACGTATCCTAAACTGAATTACTGTTTTCCATTTCAAATCTAAATCTGTTTGGTCTTAAATTTAGTCTTAAATGTGATCATGATGATAAAAAGCTTTTGAGTTTTGATCTGAATTGACTTTAAGCATAGTAGGGGACCAAAGGTCTCTAGCTTTGTGCTATATTCTGAAGTTAACATGGAAAACGAAACAGGTGGAGCTTTGTGCCTTGCTAGTTAGATAAATATTTGATGATACTCCTGATGCTGGCCTTTCTTGCCTCTGAGAGGAAAATAAGCAACAAGCCTCAGTAAGTCAGAGATGAATACATACTACAAAGTCTTGCTTTCCATTCTGTTGAAATGGTAACGGTGATTTTTAGTCTCAAAAAACCTGGCCCAGGGGACAGTACTAGGAATGGCTTTGAACTTCTATTTACGAGTACAGCTACATCGCTCTACTTATTACAAGGGGGGAGCTATTTCTGTAGATTAGCTGAATTTTTGTAACAAAAGAGCTAATGTGAATTTTTGTTGTTATACACAAAGCAAGAGAATCACATTAATTATTTCTGGTAGGCTCAAAAAGTATTTATTACTTGTATAGAAGTCAGTGTTTGCCAAATGTAACATCTGATTTTTTACACTAAAAAATGGACAAAGAGATGCCTTGGAGCTACTTAGAATGTGCAAAAATAAGTGTTTTTGAAGAGAACTCTTTTGCTCCAAAATTTACTTGTTGTGGGAGAGAGTACTTTTACAAAAGCAAACGTGTATTTGGAGGGAGTAAGAAGAGACATGTATGTAATTTGCTTTCTTGTCCATTCTCTCCCGTCACTTAAAACATTGTTGCCATTTGTAAGTACCATGACAGGGAAAACTACAGCTACTTTAAAAATTTTGTGTGCATTAAGCATAATTGTTATTCTTTTGGTCCCTGTCTGTTTATTTAATTACAAGCTCAGTTCCTATGTGCTTAAGAGTAAAGAGGATACTTAGATTCACGAGACTCACGCAGCTCGTTAAGCTTAAAGACTTGCTTTTGAGGAGTCCAAGTTACCAGTCTAGGAGTCAAGCCTGGCTCCTCCCTGAAGCTTTTCTGCTTAGTCCCAAAGCAATGCAGATTTCCTGCCTGTGGCAAAAATTTTTTCCATGTGTAGAACTTGGGTAAAACTCAGAAATATCACCAAGTTGTGGTGGTGACATATCACCATTAGAATACAGCATCTGCAAAAGCACCTTGAATGCTACACTGACTGAGCAAAAGTCTTTCCACAGAGGACCAACAAAGCTATGCAAGTTGGTCTGACAGTGTAAGCATTGATACAGAGCTCTGACTCTTGTGTGTAGCCTTTAATCTTTAAATACAATGAGGCAATGTGTAATTGGAAGGCTGACAGCTGTTCCTTTACATTAAGCTTCTGAATGGTTGAGGTTGAAAAAAGTAGATGCAATGGTATGAATTAATGAGAAGGCTGTTCTTAATACATTATTTATTCTGTTAAATCTTAAGATCACGCTTAGGCCAAAGCAAATTATTTTAAAATTATTCATATCATAATCTTGTTCAAATGCTCTCATCTCCAGCTTTTCTGTGTCAGCAGCCATGTTCTTTTCTGTAAATATCAGTATGATTGAGATACAATGAGAAAAGTAAGAACATACACCAAAACCTGTTATTTTTTTAGTACACAGAAATGTAATTTCTGCTTTCTAATATAGACAGCAGGAAAAAGAGGTCAATGAAGGCAAGTGTTACAGGAGATAAGAGCCCTTTCCCCTGGTTTCTTCCTTTCACAATACACTGGCTTCTGGAAGAAGCTAGGACCAGTTGATAGTATTGTAAATGTTGGTGTTCCAGGTACTCTGAACAATGTGATGCTTCTAGCATGGCTTAAAAAAATTTTGAAAAAAATTATTTTGAAAAAAGTTATTGAAGATGTGTAATATTACTAAATATTATTTCTAGGTATCTACTTATTTTGTTTAGTACTTGTATTATAGTTTAAGCAACCTATTGAATATGGGAGTATTCAAGAACAGTAAAATGTTTTGGGTTTGACTGTATTGTCCATTATGCTTATTTTGTGAAAGTGGACTTGCATTTCTTATTTGACCAAATTGTGGTGAAGTCAGTTAAGAGTGGGAGGCAGTTTCTTCAATAGGAAACGCCTTCTGTTTCCTCCTTGAGCCAGAAGTGCCCCAATGGCATGGGGCTTCTTAGCAAGTGGCTTCAATATATTTGACTGAAACTCAGTGCTTGATATTCAATGTCTAATGGTGGTAATAAACTTTCTATTTCAAAGGTGTCCTTGAATGGCCGTTTTGGACAAAACTCGTTGTAGTGGCCATTGGATTCACAGGAGGCCTGGTCTTCATGTATGTGCAGTGTAAGGTTTACGTCCAGCTGTGGCGCAGGTTGAAAGCCTACAACAGAGTGATCTTTGTTCAGAACTGCCCAGACACCATCAAAAAACTGGAGGAGAAAAACTCTTCGTGCACTCAGACCTCGGATGTCAAGGACGCGGTGGTGGTGCCAGTAGCACAGACAGGTACAAACTCTCAGCCAGCAGCTGAAGGAACAACATCTGAGGTCATGCCAGTTTGACAGAGATGGCATTGTTTCTTCCTTGCAGAGTAAGGCATAGTGTTTTCTACACTACGAATGTCACAAGAAAGTAAAAGCGACTGTGCATTTTTTTTTCAGTTCAACAAACAAACAAAAAACCCCATACAAAAACCAAAACCCTACAAGGAGAATGGATCCAGCAAAGCAACTTGTTACTGTATGGAATGTGACCGTCTGTGAAGTAGTTTCGCAACTAGTCAGCAAGTGTAGTGAAAGTGAAAGTGTAGAAAGTGCAATAGAGAACAGGTTTAACAGACAATGCCAAACCAATGTGATGAGAGTACTTTTCCTTTTTTTTTTTTTTTTTAACTAGGATGGATGGGAAAGTAGAAACAGACCTGATACAGTAATTTTGTTTACAGAAAACAAAAACCTTTCATCTGTTTACTACTAAAAGTTGTATTTGCTATTTGTCTTTTTAAATACACGCTTCAAAGGGTTACCAATCCAGTCTTATGTGCTGACAGAATCAAAGTATAGGGAGCTCTGTCACAGCACTCGCTCTCTAAGCTTCAAATGGTAACACAGGTTCATGTGACTGTAGAGGAGCCTGAATGCTTGGGCAGCTGTGTCAGCTAAGGATATTTGAACCATTTGTTTTTAAATATGCCTGAATTTTTGAAAAGTAAGCAACTTCAACTGGTATAAATTCATGTTCCCATAAGCTTACAGATACTTTTTTAAATACAGCTGTCAGCAAAATAAGTACAGGAAGGAGAGAATGTGTAGATACACATTTAGAAGAGCATCGCAGCTGTTTATTTTACTTTATAAGACTGAGACATAAATTGGATACGCAAAGTATTGAGGCAGAATTGTAAATAAAATAAAAGCAGTTTACTGCAGAATCACACGAAAGTAAATTGTCTATTATCAAAGGTCTGAAAAAAGATGATACACAGTGAAGATGGGAGCCATTTTTGGTTCTATTTTTTAAGATTCATAATACAGGAAGGTAGATGTAAGAGAACATAACTACCTAAGTATCTTAAGAAAGCATTAGTTTTTATCTCCTTGTTCTGAAAAGTTAGTTTTTATCTTCCTGACTGAAAAAATCAAATCAATGGTTTCCTTCTGTACAGGTAAACTCAAGGTGTTAGAGATTCAACAGTTCAGTTGTTAACTTCGTGTTTTGAGCATTGTCATATAAAAATGAAGTGTGAATAGCATTAAAAGGTGCAATAGATAAATGAATGTAGATATAACACTCTGTCCAACAGGCTGAATTATATATAAAGAACCAATTTTGTGATTCACTTTGCATACCTATGGTGTTTACCATCAGGACACAAGAACAAGTATTGACTTGGAGTAGTTATGTACTGGTGTGGACATGTCTGGGCCTGAACTTAATGTATATTAAAAAAAGTTAAAAGTTTGGGGTTTCTTTCATCTTGTGCTTAGGTAGAGGAGGAAAAGCAAACAAGCAGATAAAGAACAAGAGTAAAGAGGATAGGAGAGCACAGGTTCATTCAAAGGAGTGTACCTGCCACAATTACAAGTAAACTATAGAAGCCTTGAAGTTTCTAATGGTAAATTTCCTCTTTATACACTCAAGTATTTACAATGAAATAACAGAATCATCCCCTTCTTGCAAATATCCAGAATGTTGGGCCTAAGATGTATTGGAGTTTATATACTAGGTATTCCTTTGTGAATATTTACTGGCTTAAGGCTCAGGGAATACTCAAAGTAGCAGTATTAGCCAGAAATGTGTCTTTAATCAGATCATTTTGTTCTTTTGTATTGGAATTGCTCATGTAATTTGGCTGTAACTAAGTGATTGTCATCTGGCTACAGAGGACACAAAATCTTGGTGCTTGAATAGGTCCTACATACATTGCTGTAAGTTACTCCAGGTGAGTTGGATTAATGCTAAAGGTTTTTTTACGTAATGCCATGCACTTTTTTATATATCTTCCCGATTCACAATTGTAGCAGTTTCTCATTTGAAATGACATTCAAGAGAAACCAAATCATTTTTCTGTTTAAAACTGTGGAGGAAACTTCAGAAGATCTTCAGAGAATGATGACAGTACTAAGGAATGCCTCATGTTTTAAGACAGACTTTTTGAAAACCACGCCGTTGTAGACTAAGAGCTACTTGCTAAAAGGTAAATCTCATGATATCTGAAGTTAGACTTCTTAAAATTACTAACTGCATCTGAATGTTTGGGAGGATGTTCACAATAAACATGCTGAATCATAGCAAAATTTACTGACAAGGAACATTATTAAGAAAGGTAATTAAGAGCTCTCTGAAATAATAATAGTCTCTAAGTGACAGTAACCCTGCTTCTTTAGGAGCTTGTTCTTTGACCTGCTGTAGCATGATAACCCCACTGGAAGTACTTTATCCCCTATTTTGTCAGTTTAATGAAAGCTAATTCACGTTGGGTTTTTTACTTGAACAAGTATAAAATTCAACTCAAAGAAGAAAATACCCAAGGCTTCTGAAAGCAGAACTGTAGCATCCAACAAAATTATTGTATGTTTTTAAAAAGACAATGAAGTCAGCAACAGAACAATGTACAAAATTTTGCACTAATGCCTTCTACTTCAAAACACAGTTTTACTCCACCATACATGCAATGGAGTTTGCAGTTAATTAAATAAAAGAATGAAGGAAGACTTGAGTAGAAATTCAAGTTCCTTTTGAAATTTGTAATTTCGACAGCAGGAAAAGAGCAGAATGGGACACTGTCTGCTGAGACAGACAATGAGACAAATCACCTGCAAGAAAGATTTCAGGGCTTGAAGCAGTCTTAAAGCATTACAGTATTAGCTCGTGCATCCCTTTCTCTTCTTAGGTGCACTGGATATTCTGGACCTGTCAAGGATTTCATGCAGGACTGGAATTTGTTTCTGATGCAGGGCACAACTTCCTCAAGAAGGCAAGGAGCTATTCATACCACCATGCCTTGGAGTCAGGTCTCTGTTATTAAGGAAAGTGCACCAATACAGACACTAGACAGATACTTACCAACCATAGTTTTTTCATTCCCACACAAAATACAATTTTCTGTATTAATTTAATAACCACAAGATTCCATCCTGGAAAAAAGTATACTGAAGGTTTTAAGGTACAGTCTAGGACTTTTTAATGCAGATACCATCTCAAATAAAGAACCATATCAGACTGCTTGTGTAGCCAAAGTGCAGCTCAGGCAAATATGCTGATGGTGGAATTTGGCCTGGCTAATCCCACAAGGGCAGAACCTTGCTCTGAGCTGCCATTACTAAGTGGAGCTTAATCGGCATTCTTGTTTAAACAAAGTTTTA
>WEIV01004366.1:2842-78886 GCA_013390005.1 Calyptomena viridis
GCATTTTAGATTAACAAAAGCAGCTAATACAGCTAGAAGATTAAAGCAGGCACAGGACAGTGACTGTTAAACTTGAACCATGCAGAATTTTTCTACATCTTTACGCAGCATTTGGAACACAGTAAGCACAGCAAATATTCTGCTGTAAAAGTGATGCAACTATCTATATTTAGTCTCGACCTTAACTGTGTTGTAAACCAGTAACTAAAGCTAAAATACCATGCACACATGAAAATAAAGACTCACACTATAGGTAACTCAGTTGTTGCTGTTGATGTACATCAGAGAAAACACAACAAGACAAATATTAAGTATTTTCCTGCCATGTAATCAGGAAGCAATTTTATTAAAGTAAATTTATATGCAGTTTTAATGCAAGTCTCTGTGGGATCAGCCCAAGTGGGATTACTACTTAAAGAGAAATGCTATAAAGGCTCTAGAGAAGATGTATTGGAGGAGGGCAAAGAACTTCTAATAAATATTTAGCTGCTTAAATTAACTCATACATTCAGTCATATTTCCTTTCCCTGGCAAGTTGCTTGCTTCTGTGCAGAAATTCAAATATTGTTGAAGAAAACAAATAGGAGAAGCCTTACCCTGTTGGCACAGCCACTCAGTACAGCACTGTCCCTCCAGAAACCAAAGGAAAGCCACCCACTCATAAGAAAGAACAAACTGATTGTCCCCTCACCCCACCTCCACCACACAGTAAGAAGGCACATAATAGCATTAGTTATCTCACTGCTGGAAACTGTAAATCCAGCTTGGATGCTTAAGATTTGGACAGCACAACCCATCAGCTCTTATGGGAAAAACGATACTCCAGGGAAACAAACTTTCCACCTGACAGGGAAAGAAGGCCTCTTTGTTCTGAAGTGTTGATTAAAACAAAAAGTCTCAAGTCTTTTTCAGATGGATTCCAGACTTAAAGCACAGGGATGTTCTTCCCTAAGGCCCTGCTAATGTTCCAATAAACACACTCTGGATGAGCAACTTCTAATTTTCTGACACCAAAATGTTGTATTTTTATCCCTCTGAAAAAAGCTATCATTTGTGGGGGGAAAAAAAGAAGCAAAGAAGGGAAAAAAAGTGTGCTGTTATCCATAAGGTCTCTTGAGAACACAGACAGTAAAAATCCTTATTAATATTACAAAGCACAGAACACACTGTCCAAAGTAACACCAAGTTTTTAAGAGATCATACACGTGCACAGCCATGTTACAGAATGCTCAGCACTAAAAAATACCCTAAAAAGGTATCCAGCTTGATGAATATTCATCCAGGTTCACGAATTTATGTGCTAAAAAAGGCAAACAAAATTTCTCATGTGTTGTATAGTAGGAGTTCCTGAAAGCTTTCATATCTGAAAGTACATGTAAGGCAAGAAGAAAACAGTCAATACAACAACCTAGTTGCTGTTCTTGTTTAGCAAATGCTTTTTCTGCTTTCTCTCTGCCCACATAAATTTATGCACATTTTTCCATTTTTTATCCCTGCAAAACCAACACGTCCAGAACCGAGCTACGTAACTGCACTTTTAAAAGTGGAATTCAAAGTCAAACTAAGGATTAAGAGGACACACTTCTTGCACATTAGTTTCATTTCTGCTGGATCCATCAGATAACTACATGTAGGAACATAAAGTGAAAGGGTGGCAAGTTAAGGTACAAGTATGTTCTCATTACTGACACCACAATCCCACAATCTAATAAAGAGACTTCAAAAGATTGTTAAGAAACTCAAAGCACACGAATTCCATTAAGGATGTTGGAAAGTCCACAAAAATACTACTCACATTTCAGACGTGCCATTACTTCTAAACAAACTGGCTTTTATTCTTTAAGGGACTGCATACCCATTATGAGATTTTATCACCCTCATTCCCTGAATGTACAGTATTATCCACCCACAGTCTCTCTACACTGACAATACTATTCTGACCCAGCATCTATCATCCCAAACACTGTTTGATTGGAAGCAGAAACAAGACTAGTCCAGGTGAGCAAATGCAATGAGTTTGAGCCTTGCAAGTCACATGCAGATTCATTCAGTGCAGATGCTTTAGCAAGACTACTCTCTAGTGAGACACTTAATAGGACACATGGAAAATTAACGCACAAACTCAAGCTCAGAGGGATGTCTAGTGAAGACAAAGCTAGAGTACACAAGGCTGTATAATGCATTATCTGGACTGTAACTATATTCTTCTTTCAACCTTGAAAGCTCTAGAGCCTTTTGTCTTGAGAAGACCACCTGCAGTCCACTGCACACTGTGTAATACATCAGACTAAAAACCATTCTCAGCAATTTCAAGATTTGAAAGGCACCAAACTCAAAAACTTCCTTCAGCTGTTAGACCACTACCCCAAAGTATCTCAAATCATTATGTGTCATCAGACAAGTGCAGCAGCTTTAAAGAAGTAATCATTTCTAGGAGTGGTCAACATTTTCTACTTGATTCATCTTTACATACTGTATTTCAAATTAAATTCAGATGTGCAGAACAAGACAATCCTGTGTCAGCTGCAAAAGACAATGTTACAAGCCTTTCGTCTTCTGCTAAGATCATCTCATCAGCTCCACGTGGCTTCTACTGCCAGTTCAGCACCTCAGCAATGACCTCTAAAGCTGTCTAGTGATTAATATCCATCAGATACATCTCCTTCCCAGTGTAGGCAGTTTCTCTGGAGCAACAGTTCTCAATATAGCCTCACTGAAGTATGCAAGAGCTAATGCTGAGTATTCCTCAGCAGTGGATGTGACAGAGTGGATGTGAAATGAGACCCTCCCTTCAGAAGAGACCTTTTGTACACTACAATGCTTTCTAAACAGACTAGGGAATATTCACACAGAGATTGGAGATGTGTAATTCTGAAGGAACCTCATGCAATTACAAAAGAATAATAAAACAACACAAGATTGAAAGTACTTTAGGGACCTTCCTAGGCAATCCCAGTTAGCAGATAAGGCTTCAACCAAACAAAGTAGCAAGAAGGTTTTGTGTCCGTCTTTGTTCCTCTCCTTTAATCCTGGTTAGGAAAAAATGCAATTGCAAGCAAAAATCCAATTTGGTTGTTTCCCAACATCTCATACTAACATTAAAAATCTGACTGACTGCAAGTGGGAGAGAAAACCACTGAGCAGCCAAAATTGCTGTTACTACTTAATGATTTTCCTTCTGTGTCCATTCCCTGTATACAGGGATTTATTATACTTACTTCCCTAGCAAGTTCAATGACTTGCCCAAAACCTTCTAACAACCCAGTTCTTTCTAGATGTAATTGTCCCAATTGGCAGTGTCACTCCCTGTCCCAAGAAAGAAATTCCTGGAGAGGACAAGACATGGATGAATTGTCCAAAAATGAGCCTCTGGAACCCAATTTCAAAATGCATGAACATAACAGCAGAACCATCTCACTGCAAAAAGAAATCTAAATATAAACCAAAAAAACCACCCAACACACACACACCCCCCACTAAAATCACAGAGAACTTGATTAATATCAAAGGAACAGTAATCAAACAAAGGCACTCAAGTGCTTGTTGAAACAAGTGAAGCACAAAAAACCCCAAAGAACTTTAAAAAAAATGCTGTCATGGTAATAACATATCAGGACTTTTTTGAAAGGGACCTGGATAATTTTTAGACAAACAGGAACAGAAATATTTCCAGAAACTCCAAGATAATTCTCTAATAAATACATCTTTCTTTCAGGAACAAGTCTAGATTAAAGTTCAAAAATAGTACATTTCACAAACCCAAAGAGCTGAAAGAAGCTGTCCTTAATTACTGTTTTGTGTTTTGGGTGACAGTATAGGGACTGACAATAAATGTGCCAAAATTCAAGACAGAAATCTGTTTAAGTAAGCCTGAGTTCAAGCCATATCAAAACTTGAAAATCACAAGCAGCAAGAAGTAGAATTATAAACTTAACAAAATGCAGCATACTTAAAATTTCTAAATATCATGCTTAGTCTTGAAAAGGAGCAGTTGTAACTGGGTTTGTAAAATTCTTTCAGACAATCAACAGAGAATCGCTTGTCACAGCACTGGGCTGTGATCATACTGCACCATCTGGTCATCTCTAACCTAGAGAGGGTGTGACACAAGTTGGAAACACAGTATCTGGTAACCCAGAAAACTTTTACCACCCCAGGGTAGAGAGGATATTGAAAAGAACCTCTGGAGAGATGCAATGTCTTGGAAAAAGTTTGAAAAAGTCAGCAGAAATTGTCAAACACTCCTTCTCTGTATATTTCAAATACTACTAGAACTGAGACCTGCATATGTTTCAACTTGCCAGATTGTGGGGGCTCATACTTAGCTTTTACTTAAAGGCCAATGTGATTTTTTTCTAATGAAATAATACCCAAAAGGAGCTGTGAAGCTGTTTGAAGCTTTTACACTTGTCTAGGAACTCACAGATGTCACACAGATGGCTTTAATCTGGATATACACAAAGACACAAAAGTCTAGGTAAGTTTAGGGTATATTCCACTCATGACATTGTAAGTTTACAAATACATCGCTGATAATGTCATGACATATACTTGTTTTAACTCATGTAATAGCCATGAAAGTCAATGCATTTCCTCCCTAGAGTTTTGACATTTATTCTTGTTACAGAATTTTTAATAACAGCTTATAATTAGGACTAATATGTATATCATCTCCAGTGATAACTGGTTAAAAGAATTCCTTCCTCTAAAACTCTATTACAGTTTTAGTGACCTTTATTTAATATTGCAGTTTTAATGATGGATCTTACAATCAAAGCAGACACCATATTTTTTTCTCCCACACTTAAAATGAGTAAATTGCCACAATTTTGTATTAGCTTCAAAATGAGCATGAAGGAATCCCTCCACTTATCCACACTCTACGGGAACTTCAAGTAATGTCAGATTCCCAGCTAAACTTCCCAATATTGTCAAAAGTAATGGGAAAAAGCAAGTCAAATCTGTCAAAATTCCCAGGCTGTGGGCATTAAGTCTGTTTCATTCTGAATGCATTAGACTTGGAAAATCCCAACTACATTTCTCCATTCCATTTTACTTACAAACAAAAAGCACCACAAGAACACAAAACTTAAAGAAAACCAGTGAAACAAATTTAAAAAGTTATTGAGGGTTTTAAGGAAATAAATAGTCAATCTTCTCAACCCATATAACTACACAAGAATATACTCTCACATCTGATAAAATTCAGTGTTCAATAACTGTTCTGTCACGGTCTTTGCCTCAAACACTCAGGTTAAAAGGAATATAATCTGATCTACTACCTTAAGATTCAACTCTACATTTTGCATTCTGTTAATTCAATCACTGAAAAAACCTGAAACACAAGGAAGTGTTTTATCTGGCTCCAAAATTATTATCCCATGTTCAAGTAACACAATAGATTCCACATTAGCATTTTCCCATCACTAAACAATAGCTCTATTGCTAATCTTCAAAATTGTACTTATAAGCCACTTACTATATGTAGCTGGACCATAACATTCTGTTACCAAGTCTCCCCATGTCACAGACAAGAGGAAAACCTCAGAAACTGTATTCTGCATGTCCTCCTCATCTTCCCGAGATAACTTCATCCAAACTCTATAGCTCACCTGTCTCTGCAAGCACACAACTTCTTTAAAAGAAAAAGACCCAAACAAATGAAAAAACAGAACAAAACAAATCACCACCTTATGAGTTCCTAAAGTTGGCAAGATATTTACTGGGCAGAGCCAGCACTAGTACTCCAGGCACCAAAAATTATGAAACCTACAAGTTTCAGCAGCATAAAGCCTGCAAGTTAAATCAGGCATGGAATGCAAGAAGGTAATTACAACTAATTTCTCTAAAGATTACCAGGGAATTCAAGGAATAACTCTCATGAAAATTCTAGGTTTCCGTTAATCAAAATGTGTTACAGGAAAGACTTGGCAACTGCTAACAAATAGGACTGGTGAAATGTTGGGAAGGAGGGAAGGAAATAACAAATCTGGCACAGTGCTCTGAAAGAAGGAATAATCAAACACACCTGGACAAGACAGCATAATTGGATTTTCAGAAAGCTTTTCACAATGTTCTCTCCAAAAGCTCTTAAACTAAGATGTCAGAGGATTTATTAATGACCACTTATAAATGGGGAAGGGCAAAGTGTAGGAATGAGTTAAAGAAGGGCGAGGAGAGTGCATGAAAGTCCCAAAGAGACAAAACTTGGAGTCCCAAAGGGGTCTGTGCAGGCATCTCTCTTGTTCAGTAAATTTAAAAAGGTGATGAACAGGTGATGTACTCGTGTTCTGTACAGAGTTATTCACAAAAATAAACACCCAGATTGAATGACGAACTGCAGAAGGTTGTTCTCATGCTAAACAAATGAATTAGAAAAATCAACAGCTGAAATTCTTTGTTCACAAGTATAAACTAACACAATGAAAAAGACAACTCTGCTAGGTACTTAAACAAACAGTCTCTAGTTAGGCATTATCATGCAGGAAGAGATCCCAGAGTCACTATGATTAGTCCTCTGGAAATAACAGCTCACAGGCATTTAACAGAACATGGGACCAGAGGACAGAAAGAGACCACCATTATGTCTCTGTATGAACACTATGCTTCTCCAGCTTAAATATCACAAAGGTACAGCCTTCCTTGTAAAAAGAGACAGAATGGACCTGAATATGGTGCAAGAAGGTCAACCAATGCTTTCATGCAGGAAACTAATAAGCTATGACTTTTCAGGTAGAAGAGGAAACAGTTGGAGAAATAGGCCCAATATACAGAAAAATATTAATTGCTTCTTTTAACACAGCAGTTATAAAGAGCGAAATGAAACATTCACTGCAAACTGGAAAATACATGCATTTTTCTATATAAAACAGTTAAACTGTGGACTTACATCACCATAAGGTGCTGTGAATACTAAATATATAAACTACCTCTAATTCTTCGAAAAACATTCATCGGCAGCTATTAAAGAGACAGA
The DNA here is from genome assembly GCA_013390005.1 of Calyptomena viridis. Lineage (NCBI taxonomy): Eukaryota > Metazoa > Chordata > Aves > Passeriformes > Eurylaimidae > Calyptomena > Calyptomena viridis. The sequence goes on from WEIV01004366.1 coordinate 9,819, forward strand.
TACGTCCTCTGCTCAGAAATCCTTCAGCTCCAGACTGCAGTATACTGAGAAGACACACAGATAAAAGCACTGCTGTACAACCAACTTCCCATCTTTCCTCAGCATCTGCTGCCAGCTTCAGAAACAAGATATTGAACCCAATGAGCCTGGTATTATCCTCTCCTATGCTCTCTCCAATCCAAATTATAACTGATAGGACCACAGCTTTCTGCCACTGCTTTTTCCATCAAGAAAACCCTCCAAAATATCATTTTTCCCCCTAAACACTTATAATCTGAAGTCTCCATTAATTGTACCAAATCATCTCTCTAGGTCTCATTTCTAAGTTCACTATGAAAATTTAATCAATACAGTCACATTTTACTTCGAATGCCTCCTATTTTAAGCAATTGCCCGAAAATTCCTATCATACCTTGGCAGCCCATGGAGCCCCATGTAACTATTTCACTGACAGCACAGCAAGCAGCATTCTACATAAACAGGGGGTGCAGCAACACTGCAAACTGTTCGCATTACGATTCGATCTCCAAATTGAAATGAGCTTTGCTACAAGTAAATAAAAATTTTAACAAGATTTAAAAAAACGGCCAGGTCATTTAGGGAACCTGTACTCCTACATCACGTGAACCACCAGCCCAACCCTGGTCACAAATTCCCTGGCTCAGTCGAGAGCTTTACGGTCCCACCTCCGAGCATCTGCCGCTTGTAGCTTCACAGAGATAACAAAACGCTGGGCCTTTGGGAACAGCCGGCAAAGCCCACCCAGCTGAGCCGCAGCTCTGCCGCGTCCCGGCGGATCAGCCGGAGCCCGAGAGGAGGGAGCACATGTCAAGACCCACAACGGCGCCGCGGCCAGAGGCTGCTGCCCCCGCACGGGGCCCTCCCCCGGCCCGGGCACTGCCGAGACCGCGGGAACGCCGCTCCCGTCGGCGGGANGGCTCCCGCGGCGCTGATGCGGAGCACAAGCGAGAGGGGCCCGCGGGGCCTGGGCCCGCCGCTGGCGCCTTTCACAGCTCCTCTGGGTCTCCTGTGCCGGTGCCTTACAGTGCCCTCACAGTGAAAAATTTCTTGCTAACATCTGATCTAAATCTCTCTTTTTGTAGCTTAAACCCACCCCCCTTGTCCCATCACTATCCGTCAGTGTAAAAAGGCATTCTCGTGTATAAGCTCCCTTCAGGCACTGGAAGGTGTGATAAGGTCTCCCTGGAGCCTTCCCTTCTCCGAGCTCAGTCTGTCTTCATAGTACAGGGGCTCAGCCCTCTGATCATCTTCGAGCCTCCTCGAGACCCGCTCTAACAGGACATCTTCCCTGTGCTGAGGACGCCAGGGCTGGACACAGTGCTCCTGGTGGGCTCTCACAAGGGCAGAGCAGAGAGGGAGAATCCCCTCCCTCGACGTGCTGACCGTGGTTCTTTTGATACAGCCCAGGATAGGGTTGGCTCTCTGGGCTGTGAGCGTGCACTGATGGCCCATGTGCAGCGTTTCATCCACGAGAACTCCCAAGTCCTTCTCTACTTCTCAATGGGCTCTTCTCCCAGTCCTGTATCACGAAAATGCCTCCCTGTGGAGGGCCTCGCACATCTGACAGTCCTCTCTGTGTCTGGAAGTGATGCTGTAGGAGCACCAAGTTACCCAGTCTGGCACATGTCTTATTGCCCAGGAAACACTGGTTAAACTGTCCAACATCACACCACTAAATATGTGATGATATGTGATGTGTTGCCTTTCAAAATTTCAAATTTTCATCCTAATGTATTTCCACATTAATAAACAATAATTTTCAACAATATCAACCTTATTCTGTTATGAGTTCATTGGTTTCTTTAAGATGAGGTCACTAGAAGAGGTTCTGCTGAGGGAAAAAAACCATTCAAATACATTAAAGAATTTAATTTCTAGTGATTAATTAGTATTTAAATAACATTCCGCTCCATTCCCTGAACACTTACTTAATGGCCCATTGTTCTCTTTACATTTAGTTTTGAGGAGAGTACTCTGTTGGAGGACTCAGTGCAAACATCTAAACAAAGTAAATGGAAGAGATTGGGGATTATTCTTGTCATTTTTTCAAAAGCTAAGGTGTTATAGATCAGACCAGGAAATAAGAAAACAATTGCTAACAGATAAGAGGCTTAGAATGCAGTAGAGAAAATTACTGTTATGACTGAAAAGACACCACCATAGAGAAATCACTGCAATTAGGATATAACATATTTATTTTTAATAGATTATAGTTAGACATCCTTTCCGAAATGCAGTTGTTCACCCAAGTTAGCAAATTTTTTTTTTTAATAGTTTCAGTATAAGAAATTGCTACCAGAGGATACAGGCAGCATATTAGCATTTTCACTGTTAGGGTCACCAAGTGGGCTTGCAAAAGGGATGGAATTGTGAAAGAAAATAAGTCTTGTCGGTTTTCCTGCCACAAACATAGCTGTGATAAACCTCCCTACATCTCTTACATGCTGCTTGTGTCTGTGTCCAAATTCCTTTTCATTCAAGATTTCTGGTTTTCAAAGGTCAGTTTGAGAATAGAAAAATGCTGCATAAGGTCAAAATCAAAAAGTCTCAACAAAATTTAAGTCCCAGGAATTAAATATACACCTGTCATATATATTGGAAGTAAAGCTATTTCATTTATGGGCAGACCATAACTACCTCTCCAGGCTGATAAAAAAGAATATGGAGCTATTAAACTGACTATTTCTTGCTGTGTTGGAAGCACATTCTGTCAGCTTTCAGAAATACTGATTATTGTTTTGGCTTTTAGTACTTTCGCAAAAACACTAATAAACACTTTTTATAACTGAATTCTTTTTAATGTTATTTAGGTCAGAGAAAATAATTTCTTGCAGTGCAGAAGAAAAGTTTCCATTTTATGACTCAGGTTAATTGCAGAGACTTTGGACCTTTATACTGTAACTTTGCTGCAGGTGCACTCCTAGGAGGAAGCAGAGTTACATGGAATATATGTTAGTGGTAATGGTAAGTGGGACAACAGACCTTGTTCACAGGAAGGATTAAGCTCCTGGAGTTTTAAAAGATAATACAGGGGGTGGGTGGTGCTGAATTCCCTTTGTCCATTTGATCTTAGCAGCTGTGCCTAAAGTCGATGCTATTCAAAGCAGAACTCCCCAAGCACTCTGCTGTGCATCATGGATCAGGTTTGGTTTATGTTTTTTTAAAAGGCTGCTCAGGAAAGGAAAAGTCTTTGTGGGATGAATTCGGGCAAGAGTGTCAGAGGAAATTTTACCTCATGAAAAACTGTAGCCCAACACAGTCCCTCACTGTATAATGTACCAGTTTGGTATAACATAGCCTTTGTAAACAATAATGAGAAGTAAAACACACCTTTCTAAAGTGGTTTATAACAGGGTGATATAAGTAGGATTTTGGTGTAGAGACTCCTTTTATTTTGCTTTATAATTGAGCAGTTAAAAAGACCCCCAAAAATAATTTATGTTATTTCATAGCTGTTCCACTCTGTCATATAGACTATTATCCTTAAAATTAATTTTAGTTTCATTTCTTTTGTAAGTGTATTTTATAGAATAAATTATTAGAAAATTTTGAAGATGTATTTGTAACTTTCTCTTTGTAATTCTTAGCTAAAAAGTGAGATTAAGAATTATAACAGGAAAAATATTAAAGAACCAGAGGAAACTAGTTGTTTTGTGAAACGAGATATACAAAATACCTCTAAAAACTTAAATTCAACCTGCTTAAACTGTAACATGAACAGTAGGGCAAACAGGCTCCTACAATTAAAAAAGAGATGGACTGACCTAGAGTTTGTTTGCATTTCAATTCAAACTCATCTTCTTAAGTACATTCAAAAATGCTGTTTGCCGGAGTGGTTTCTATAGCAGTGTCCTGCTTGATTACAAATCAGCAGGGCTGATGAACCCTGGACTAGCAGAAGCTCATTAAAATGTCTGATCCTGTTATGCAATAGGCCAGTGGCAGCCTGTGACTCCTTTATTGTCTCTTGGTGTAAGAACTGCATCTCAACAAAGCCCAGCTCATGGGGCTTTCATGTCTCTTTGTGGAGATGTGTAAAAATAACCTCATAAGCCAGTCTGTGGGTTGTGCTGTGCACTAGTAAGCGCTTTAAGGTCTGCTCTGTGTTCCAGCTCACACATTAGAAGCTCCAGTCATGCAGTGATCTTAATAGACACCTCTGGAGCCCATTGGAGGCTCCAAAGATGGAGAGACCTACAGCATGATACAGGACTTTGCATACTTAAGCCCACCTGTGTGATTCAGTCTCTCCTCTTCCCCAGTGACCCATGACATGACAGTCACTTGGCTGAGTATTTAAAAGACATTCAACTTTCGTCTGAAAGTTTCCTCTGCTCTTGCACTTGAACTGTGAGATTTTAGGCTAGTCCCCATTAGATTAAAAAAAAGCAGAGAAGAAGATGCCTATCTTCCCCTAGGGTTTTGGCCAAGGACACCAACAGTCACAAAAATGTCCCTGGGATGAGATGGAGATGTTACCTGTCACAGTAACTCCCACTCACATCTTTGTGCCAAACGTGAGCCATGGAAAGCAAACTAAACATCAAGGATCCAAGGTGGTGCAACACAAAAAGGATGCTGACTCCACAGAAAAGAAACCACAGCCAAAACTTTTGAACAAGAGTGCCTCAGGGTGAGTGACAAGATGCCAACTAAAACATGGGCTGTCACTGGTTCACTGCTCCTCCCCAAACATGTCTACATAGCTATGCTTTTGCACAGGCCCTGGTTTTTATTGCACCCTTGTCTTAGTCAGTTCAGCTCATTAATTCTATTTATTTTAATTTTTTTTTGTTGGACTAGTGTTACAACAGCTTAGCAAGTGAACTCACAGAGAGTTCCATATGTGCTAGAGTCAGTACAAGACAATCCAGGAGAGGAGAGAGGAAAAAGAAAGAATTAGAAGAGGAATGGGACTCCCCAGTTTTAGTGTCAATGAGGCGTTAGATACTAATCCCTTTCAGGGAGCTACACCAGCACACTTCTCTCTCTGCAACCTTATTTCTGATTAAAGATGGGAGCAGGTATTTACCTCATTTAACTATCTCCACACAAGGTATGGGCACCCTAGGCACTCAGATTTTCCTTCCATTCTGGGAGGCAGGCACCAGGTAAGTTTTCATTGGATTTACCCCAAAGACCTTTGGAGGAGGATAAAACATCAGATGGCTACATCAGATGCCTGCAGCAACTCAAGTTCCCTTCTGAAGTTTTTCAGACTATTAATGGTTCAAGGAACCTCTTTCATGAGCTGAGGAGCAACACAAACAGTGCCATTTAGTTCAGCTGTTTTGAAGAGTTTCAGTCATGCAAATACTTCGTGACAAATTTTCATGTTAGCAGCTCTAGCAACTCATGCTATGAAACTATTGTTCATCCCACCCTGTCCTGTACTACACATACACCATCTTCAGAGAATATGTGCAATATTTTGTATGTCTGTTTCAATCTCCACCTGAAAAAACTACACAAAAATTTGTTCAACTCAGGAAATATCATGTAGGCAGGGCTAAATGCCACTGAATCTTGTGCATCTAACTGCTCTCCTTCATTAGGACAGTTGCTGAGGTAGTTATGCAAATGCCATTACCAAACACTAAGGCACTCAAAAGTGTTTGAAATTATTGTAGTGTGTTTGTAAAGGAGGAAGAGCAAAAAGTAGCACCAGGGAAATAAAGAGAAGCTCCCACAGCTTGTGAAAAGCAGCAAAATAGCATTTCAGGAGAAAGCAGTGAATGAGGAGTGTTAAGGTGGTGTCTGCAGAAACAGTGTAGTTTATCTGATCTCTTCCCCATCATGAAAGCAAGACTTTTTTATTGTCAGCAAATAAACAAATCTGTGTTATAGTTCAGCACCCCAAAATAAAGACAGAACACCAAACTCTGAAGGGTTATCAGAAAAAAGAAAGCAGGAGTGGTGTTAATTTTAAACGTGGGAACTGAGGCACCAAAATCATGTGTGTTTTCTAGGAAATCCATTCCACAACCAATGGCTGCAATTTATTTTCTTAGCTCCAATTTCAGAGCATTAGGGCATTAAATTTCAATAGAAATATGCCCCTGACACTCTCAGCTGAGCTTACCATTCATTTAGCTGTTCTATGAAGCACCACGGGCCTTGGAACTACTAAGAGTGATGCTGCATGCAAATACAAATCTCCTTATGAGAAAATTTACTGTGTAAATTTATAGACTGTAAAAAGAATTGTACACGTCAGAAGAGAAGAATTGAAGCTTTTACCCATTGCTAGTATCAACAGTACAGTAAAATATTTCAGAAAATAAAACTTCTAGAATCATATTTTACCACAGCACAGTTCTTTCAGTCTGCTGCCCACAAAGCAACAATAAGTGTCTGAAAAGAACATAACATAATCATTTCAATCCTGTCTCTCTTTAGCCAGTCTCTGACTAGCTTGCAGAGTCATTAAACTGCAGTTATCCACACAGAACACAGCTGATGCTCTGGTTTTTAAGCATTCTCAGCTGCAAGTAGTTTCAAACAATGCCTCTCCCCAGAGAGGTGCTTCATGTCACTGCTGGAGTATAGTCTGAGCTAGGGTGAGTAAAAGACACTTAAATCAAAATCCTTCATTTTTCCTTCTAGGATGAGCTCAGAAAAAAGCATTAGACAACAATTATGTATGTGATTCTGTATCACCGTTCAGACTGGCAAGTGCAGACATACAAGTGCCTATGTACAACTTAAACTTCATGTGCACAAGTGTCATCACCTGTTAGAAAAAAAAATTAAATTTCAAGACAGATTACCAGCTGAAAGGAAACTATTTAACTATTTAGCAAAAATGCAATATTTAAGTTAATATCTTAAAAATAAAATTAAATACTTCTGATTTAAAGTAAATTTTAAGGACAATAATATGGAAGTGAGCAGTATCTCTCAGCTCTGTCCAGACATGCTGTCTCTGCAGGTAGCTGGTCTGCCTCTTGCACATTGTGCTTGCAACAGAAATGCAAAGGCAAAGCCAACAACGAAGAGAATACTTTTAAATGTTTAAAGATAACAAGAAAATCTTGGTAATGTGAGTTGTTTTCTCCTTACGTATTAATCTGAAACCTGCACAAAGAAACTTCTCATTCACTAGCACCCACAGTTTAAACACGACAAGTAGATCTAGGACAATAATTCTCTGTCGGAACTGGGAAGGCAATGATGAGTAACTTGTTCTTACTGGTCTCTAGGGTAATATTTTAAGAAAAGTTTCCTATTATTTGAAGAAATAAAGTGAGCTGCTTTAAAAACAGACAAGCCAACAAATGGATCTTTAAAAATGTGTGTAAGTGAAATAATTTTTATAATTTAAAATTGTTATCAGAGGTTGCATTTATGAACACTTGAACATTCCACTCCATAAGCTTACATTATGTCTTTGAATATCTACAGAAACAACATCTAATGTTCTATGCTGGAGGGATGGTAACAACTGTGCTACGCACCTCTTCAGTCACTGTCCAGGCTGTGACATGTGCTCTAGGACACTTAGATTATTATTATAATCTAAGATTATTATTATAAGTCTCTTTTAAATGAAAACTGATATTCTACATTGTACAATTGGATTTACAAAAAGTTAGAGAGTGTCCTTTTGAAATGAAGCCAAAGAAATCTCTTTAAACAACTGCGGTGGAGCATAAAAGGAACACACAATATAAAAAAAAGACATTCTTTGAAATAAATAATATAATGAAGCATGGTGCAAAAGGATTGTTGTCTTACTGAAATCACTTCAACTGCTGAAAATTGCAAAAGAAAAAATATGAGTCATGGTGATTTGGTTTAGGTTCAATCATAAATTATGCTGTTATTTCTGTCTCCACATCCACACAGCTGACAGTTACCTTACCCTGGTGACTAAAGTACACTTGCTGGATTTTGAAAGGCAGTTGCAAAATAAGGTTAGGGATCCCTCGTTTAGAATAAAGCAATCTTGATCTTAATTTCGAACATCCGGTATTTTGCATGTCTGTGAAATTGCCAATAGAAGAAGGAAAGTGTGTGGGGTTCATCAGGAAAAAAAATCCTCCTATGTTTCCCTCTTATACTATCTTTAGGAATTTCTTTGTAGTGGTACAGTGAGGTGCCAGCATTTAACACAATTCCCTGATTTAGTGCAAAGTTTTAGAGCAGAGGATTTAAGATAGTACTACCCACAACTGTTTTCTTTACCTCTTGCTGGAGGTGACTGCCTCTGGAATATCAAGTAGAGCAGCAAAGAGGGGAACGTCTATTCCTTCCTGACAGAGTTGTCTCCTGGAAAGATAAAATACACAGTATGGCTGCACGGCACAGACAGCGAGGGATGTACGGTGTGGGTGTGTGGAGAGCTTGCACGGGAAAACATCTGAGGAAAAGCTGGGAGCAGAGGGGCTCACAAGCGGCATTGTTGTTCACACGTTTTGTTACTAGAGCAGGGCTCAGTGCCAGCTCCAAGTGGGAATTTAATCATGGAAAGCATCAGTGTAAGATATACACAGATCTGGTGTCGCAGGATGCAAATGTGTGGAGGCTTTGGGGCAGTGCTACTCCCTGTGTTTATCTCAGGGGTAAAAGGAAAGCCCTTTCTGGGGGAGGGAAGGCTGCAGAACAATCATGGGAACACCTCAGCACTGCACCAGGTCCTGAGAGCCCCAGGGTTTCCCTGTGGGCTTCAAGAGATCACAGATCTTGAGGACCTGCACACACAGACCTGAGGATGGTAAGAAATACAGCAATCCACGTCCCACGATTCTCCAGGCAGAGGCAAAATTGGTCTGGATTCAAATACATATACATATATATACAGTTTAAAATGTTAAAAACAGTAAAGAGATTTTAAAAGGAAGATAACTCTAACTCACTCGTGTAGATAAAATGTTGCAATTTTTTAATACATTTTTCTTCTAATCTTAATGACATTCAACTCCAAACTTATTACTGACAGAGGCTCTGAGCTCCCCTGCAGCCTCTACCAGCTGAGAATCACAGTGCTATGACCACCTCCCCAGTTCAGGTCTCTGAATTTTGGGGGGCTAATGCTAGGTCATTCATCTCTTCCTCTTTTCCTGAATAATGCCTGAATATTCTGCATGATGAGAATGTGGATTTGAAATTGCTTCCCTTGAGTCAAAACATGGGGGTAGCCTGCCAGGCCCTTCAAAGGGTGCTGCAATTCCTGTTGGGAAGAGGGTTTGAGCAGGGAGAAAAGTCAAATGTATAAACACAATAAAATTCATTAATAATTTCAGATCTTATTTTCTGCAGGAAACTGTGCATAACGGCGCTATTTAAACTCCCCTTTCCGGGGTAGTAGGCCAGTCTGAAGATGACAACACTACACTCTAGTTCAGTGGAACAACAGTGGCATCCAGTGGTCAGTCAGCAAATTCAAAGCACTGCTTTTCCAGGGTTTCACTGAGATTCTGTGATCTGCTCATACACCTCATAGTCTGTCCTTAATTGCTTTTTTTTTTCCTGAATGGTGGTAGATAATACTTCTCCTTGAAAATGGGGTGTATTTGCACTGCTGTAGAAAGAGTAGAATATATTTTCTAAAGTCCAATAGTTAAAATGTTAATTCTCCAAGGCCCTATTGCAGTTAGCAAGTAACTGCAGGAAGAGCAGAGTTGGCCTTGGTGTGAACATTTGATCTAAAGGCCCTGTTCTTGTGACGAATGAGGTCAAACAAATAGTAATACATCGTTGCCACTGTCTTGTGCATTTGATTCCTCTAACTGTCCAAAGGAAGATCTGTGTGTGGTTTTATAAATCACCAGAAGTAATACTTTGCTTGCCATAAATCCCTGGAAATTTTTTTTTGCCATGTCACTGAAGTCAATTGCATCATGTCTCCTTAATAGCTATCATTTATATTAGGAAAATATCATTGTGTTGTGTAGCTTTATACCATTTCTTCTTAGAGTAATACCAAGTTTTTAAGAGAATATGATTTGCCATATTTGGTTTTAGAATCTCACCTTTAAATTGTGGGTGGAGACCTTCCATTCACACCAAGCTAATCATCTTAACATTCATTGCCTTTCCTCCTGCACTGAAAATAAAGGGGGTGTTCACTCCACCAGAACTCCAAGTAGCTCACATCCATCTTCTGTTGCTCCACTGAGATTTCAGCCAAACCAATAAACCTAAACAACCCTGATTCAGTAATGACAATTTTTTTTGCTATATTCTCAGTTCTTCAGAAAATAAAATGCTGTAAAATGAGATCCGGTGATATCTAGGAGAAAAAAGTGCAATAAAATTACATTAAAATCTTGTAACGAGCATAATATTTTTCCCCTCAGATATACTCCTGACAATTTAAAAGTGTAAAGATTCATGCAAGGCACTTGGATTTGAGTTGTGTATCTTCACAGTCCTAATGAATTTGCACATCAGCCAAGGGGAAAACAAAATATTTATAATGCTAGATTCAGATCTCTGCAGTATAGATATTGATACACCATCCATGATTCTCACAAATAATTGTGAGTGCTCTGAATAGGATATCTTTCCAATATCCACCTTAAAAAATACAGTTTTTACTTTCAATGAAAGTAACATCGTAAAATATGTATTGAAGCTTTCCATCTACCTGTGTTGATAGCATTCATGTCTGGCCTAAATATAAGTCGAATGTAAGTTCTATAGTGTTTAGCCCATTTCAGGTTTATATATTATCTTAACATCAACATTTGTGATACTTGTCAAATAGAGAGATACAATTAATAATAATTAGATGTCATGACATCTGACAGAGAGAAACTGAGTGAACTTCTTTGAGAAGTTCTGAAAAGTTTACTATCCTTTAATTAAATTGTATGGCTGTCAAGTGACAGAAGGGGCATTGCATGGAGGGGAGCAGGAAAACCTTGTTCTGTTTTGGCTTGTAGATGCCCAACAAAAGATGTTTTCCGTCTCAAATGTTTTGTGCGTTATATGTAGACTTATGAAATTCCCAATTCTGATTTTGTACAGGTTTGCCTCTCCCTTTCGTTTTCTCTCTCTGCCTTCAAATATGTAAGGTCTCAACTCATTTCCCATTGAAGTAATTGTAGACTCCCACTGACTGCAGTGGGAATTGGATTAAATCTCTAAAACAACAATTACATGCCTAATTGCTTTTTATTGCTCACTTAAAAATGCATTCTTTGAAACACTACCAGTATTTGTAAGGGCTGAGAGTTTAATGTGCCAAACTATTTAGGTTATTTGGAGACCTATTTTCCACCAGTGCCTGAGGATTTAAATAAATGCTATAGAAGAGTGTTATTTACATTCTGCATTTATAACAGAAGTGTTCATATTGCATCATTATTCTTCATATTGATTTTTCCCTAAATGGCAAGACTTTGCTGCTTTGAAGTCAGTGGGAGATCTGCCATTGACTTCATTGAAACTGAAACTGGTGACTAGTGTAAGGAAAAGGGGATGCAGCTTTCAGATCATTCTAAAAGAGACACAAATCTTGTGAAATACTCTTCCTAGATCTCCATACTATCTCTTCTGGAGATCACCCTTGCCCTGTCCTCTCTTCAGTGGACAGGCACTTGGTGTCTCCTGAGCATCAAGAGACCATGTGTTAGTGTGGTAGTGGCTGTTAATTATAACTGAAGTGACTGTGTTTATTGGACAGTGGCTCTGTGAACTTCCTATTCTGCAAGTGGCAGTCTGCACCAAATCAGCTCTCTCAGTCACAATCCTGACTCTAAAACACAAGCCTCATACAAAAGCGAGTGTAAGAAGATTCTGCAGAAATTAATTAACCATCAGAGATCTTTTACTTGGCCTCTGAGATTGAAAAAAGTAGTCACTGAAGTAAAACAGTGCAATCCTCTTCGTCTAAAAACTACTTGAAAGAAGCAATATAATTAAAACAACCCTGAGTCTCAACCATGGCCTGGAGGAAGATTATAAAATCTGAATTTGGCTGTATGCCTAATGACTTTTACTACAGAAGCTCTAGCTTTTTTCATTACCAGCATTCCCCTCTGAATGTGCAAACCCCATCTCTGCTACAGAGCTCTTCTAACTATAATGGACTAAGTTTAAGCATCTTTTTAAATAGATTCAGCAGGAACTCTCTGCATAGGCTTGAAAATACTTCTGAGTAGTGCTGTTAGGCACCATAAGGAGGCACGTCAGATTTGGGAAATGGATTGAAATGGTTACAGAATTTTCACTTTGACTTGACAAAGGATAGACAAGGGACATGTTGAAAGCACATAGCCTTGAAAGCCATTGATCTACCCACAAATCAGCTGATCAGTAAATAAAAATATGCATGCCATAAGTTTACAAATTAACATGAAGAGTACACACAGTCTGTTAATTTCAGCAGAATTTCAATGTATGATGCTTGCAGACATTCTAAGAGAGCCAGATTTTTCCAGGAATTTAAAGTGTATACCTGTGTTATATTGATTTTCTCAAGCTCAGATTTAAAAGCATTTCAAGAGCATATCTTGATAAAAAACCTACAATAATTTCTGGTGGACAATACTGTTTCTCAAGAGCTGATATTAAAATAACAGATTACTCTTCTGTTAAGTCAATAAAAGTAAATAACTTAAGAGTAAGCTATTAAGATATTTCAAGGCTAAGACTGGCATATGAGCACTTTGTTCTCACAGGACTCTTGGTGAACGTAGAAGGTTTTTCCATAAAATCATAGGCTGAGAAGATGGATTCCAACTCTTATTTTCTTTGTTTGCAGACCTGCATTTCACCCTGTAACTACAGCCACAGTTTTTCCCTAAAAGCTTTAATTTTTTTTTTGTAGTTTAAATTCTCATGGTCAAATTTATCTGCATGGCATAATTTTCTTTGCAGTACTGTTTGATTAGTAAGATGTTACTATGATGCTAGAGGCAAACATTTTCAGTACAATTAAGAACTCTGTGAAACTAGGGCAAAGCTGGAGATTGCTGAACACAGCAAAATGAAAGGACATTAATAATATTGAACTTTATCATATATTGTAATGGCAATGGATCAAGTAAACACTTCTGGACTAATGGAAAGTGGCTGTGCAACAGGACAGCCATGATAAAAGAAATGGTCAGTTGTGTCCATTTGCCTGGTTAGTTAAAGCAAACAATTGTCCTTCTCAAATCCATTTTCTTAGTGATGCTTTTCCCTGTTGCTGGGTCTGAGTGCTGCAACACTGTGGTCAGTAAGTGCAATGCAAATGAAAGGGTTCTATTTGACCAGATAATTCAAACACAAACATAAACATAACACTTCTATAATATAAAACCAACAAAGACCAATATTCCACAAGCTGAGATATTGTTATCTAAGATCACCCCAGCATTTTTTCAATATAAGGAGTAATGATTTAGAGCCCATTACCCAGCTTTCAGTGAGCTTGGATCCATTTCCATGGCAACATGAAATGCAGCCTTCCAAAAAGTTCTCAGAAGGCTGTGGCGTTTGGCTCCTGTGAGGATGGCAACCCACACAGTTGTAGGAACTAGTATCCACTGCAGGCTTTTAGCTAAATGAAATAGAGAAATAAATATCCTATTAATTGACTGTGGAGCTTTTTTTATTGTACATTTTCTCTTTTTAAAGATTTAATTTAAAAAGTTTTTTAAAGGTATGTTTGTTGGCTAGAAAGTTCCCATACCTACATTTTAATTATAGCCCAAGCCTTTGCAGTAGAAGCTTTTTCTCCCTTCCCTTCCCTAGGTTTATATACTGGTATGTGGTTACTGACAGTACATTGAATAGGCTGTGGATTTGATGGGCCAGGTGGTCTCAGGAAGAATTTGTGCAATTTAATAAAGTTTGTATGAGAAAAATACTCAAACCTCTGAAAGATTCATAAGTTCAACTGATGGAAGAGTCAGCACAGCCCTCTGAAGGTATGTGCCTTACACATACTGTTTACAGGCTGGACAGCAGCTGGACTAGCTGTGGGCCTTGAAGCCATGCCTGACATAAGGGTATGTTCTGCCCCTTCCTGAAAGCTGAAAAACTGCCCTAGCTCACTGCCCTCTATATTAACCCAAGCAGAAAAACTGTCAAGGTCTAGTTTAACACACCAGGCTGTAAAATGTGGTGCCTGGGTGTTGTATGTCCCCGTCAGCCACATCTAGCACAAAGACATTTGTCCATGGCATGGGCAAGGTGGTCACCCAGGGGCTGTGGTTTCAGCACTCTGAACTGCAGCCATGAGTCCTTATGGCTCTTTGCCAAAATGCTTGTGGCACCCTCACCTTCCAGCTGCAGTGGCATGGCAGGATTGTTGGTGCCAAGCATGCAACAAGCATCCATGGGTTAGGCAGCATTATGCTCCTAACAGGATTTTCTGCTTGCACAGGTTCCAGAAACAGCACAGCCTTCCCCTACTTTGAGCATATTGAATTGTAGGGAACTAACTAGAAAAGTGAAAGGGAGGTGGGCATAATACTGTGCAACATATGGCTTTTCTGGTCTGCCATTCCCAAATTCTTCCTAGCATAAATAGGCTCATTTCCCACTGATATCAAGAGATGACTGTCTTACAGTTTTCCATACTGAAATCTAAAACTAGATCATGATCAGCTCCCACATTATCAAACAAAATTTAGTTGTCCAAAGCCAGGCAATATTCTTATAACAACTTCAGCATATGCCATCACTCTTTCCCTAAAAAGTGATCTTCCTCTCATTGCACACTGACTGTGCTCTGATTCAGCAGAAGGTTACTAGCAGGACAATGTGGAGAATGTGCCTCTTCCAAATGAACACGGCAAGAAATAATTCTGTCTTGCAGCTTGGTCCAAGTGGTGCTAGAATTGCCCCACACCCTGACCAGCTCCCCTCTAGGTGTGAGAGAAGAAAACTGATGCTTAAGGGAGGTTGAAACTTGCCTCCCGAGTCACTCTCAGGCCCCCTGCTCTCCCAGAACAGCCATGGTAGGATTTGGCTCATGATAGACATCCATCTACTCCAGCAGACCACCGTGTATGATGCCACTACCCACAAGCACACTTTAGGGAATGTAGGGCCATGCTGACCATCTTTGTGCAATCAGCAGTGCCCCTGTTCCTCCAGTTATTCCTGTTCTGCCTCCAGATAAGAGACCATCCTTGCTCCTCTGGCATAGATAGACTTCCCAGGGTGCGAGGGCAGAGCCCAGGGTCACTGGGAAACACAACAGTATTTGGGCCCTAGGATGCTCTGCCACACAGCCTGACTGTACCACAGAGCCTTGTAAGCTCTGCTTTGCCATCAGATCACAGCACCACATGAACACCCCTGTTTTTTCATGGCGAAAGGAAGTTTCTCCAGGAAAGGCCATACTCGAGCATTCATATTTTGCACCTGCATCTTTTCTGGTGGAGTAAGAGAGAAGCCACATCAGCTCTCAGTGAGATGCCCTTTGGACTGAAGTGTTTCAAGTGGTCTGCTGTGTGGAATCTCTAATTGCACTAATGGACCTAATGAACCAAACCTCCTGGAGGAAGCAGGGAAAGTCACAGTGAGAGGCATTTTAAATTAAATAAAAAAAAAATGCTTCGGAATATACTGCCAGGAACAGTTCTGCCTCAAAGGTCCATAGTTCCTATTCACCCTTTGGCCATTTGAATGTCTAAGAGCACTTCTATCCCTCTTGGTGGGCAAACACGGACCCACCTTACCCCTGACTGTGAAGAGCAGCAAGAAGACAGCTCTGCACCATGAGAGCTACGGGGCCCACATTCTCCTGGGGTGCTGGAGGGGTTTTCTGCCCTAGCACCCTCTTCTTCCAGGATGTTCTGTGTAGCTTCATCCCATTCCACTCCACCTCGCCCACCTGTGAGTTCCTGGTGAAATAACAGGATGCTCCAGGATTCACCACTCCCAGTCCTGGTTCTGAGAAAATGATCTTTAACAACTCTGTCTTTGCTTTTTCCACAGGATTTGCTACTAGCAGTCATGAACCTCTGCAGATTTCCCATCTGATCCTTGCACTAGCAGCACATTCATCCCTGAAGAGGAGGCTCATGAACTATATTATTCCTTATGCCCAAAAAAATGCAAATAAACCTCTTATTTTTTAATGTACCCTAATGTGTCTAATATACTCCATGGTTATTAACCTGATGTCTGCTGTTTTCTATAATTGTTCTGTCTGAAATGGGAGTGTGTAGGGCACAGCTTGTTTCATGGTGCTGAGATGATTTTTAATTACTGACTGGCCTAGCACTTGGATATTCAGAGCTATCTTTTAATAATAAACCAGGTTATTTCTGTATCTCCCCTGCTGTAACTACCTGGTATTAATTTCCATACCATCTTTTATTTTTATTTTCTTAAATTGGCAAAGAAAGAAGCAGGACCCAGCTCCTGCAGACTTGTGCTTTGGCTAAAACACCAGCAGCCATCGAGGCTCAGTGACCAACCTGCATTTCAATGCTGTCAAAGTAACTGAGTGGAAGGGGATGCGGGAGTTTGTTGTTCCATGGTTGCCATAGAATTATTTAAAAGGCATTTCTTTGCAGGACAGCAAACTTTAAAAAACAACAGTAACAACATGAGTCTTTCACATTTTTCTCCACTTACTCTTCCCGCTGTTTGTAAGTGCAAATATTTATATAGGAGCCAGGATAGTTTATCCCTTCTGCCGCCTTAACAGCAACATAATATTACTTTGCAAATCTTTGCAGTCCCACTCACATAGAGATGTCAGTCCACTTCATGAAAGAGTTTAGCTTTAACCCTTTCAAGAAGGACAGGAATCATAAGTTAATTACCTGCAGATAACACTGCTCAGGGCCAGCAGCGGAACCAGAAGCGGGGTCTGGGAACAGCAGTTGTGAGGGCTTGTGCTGTGGCTGCCAGCCTGCATTTTTCCCACCTCATCCTGCAAAACAAGAAGGGTGAAAATTTTATAGACCGATTTAGGCATCTGCAATAACACAAGAAGGTCCCAGAACACAGCACTGGAAGAAACCTAGGATTATTCTGTCTAAATCAATATACCTAACTATACCTGAGGCTCCAACATGCACACCCGTCTCTTCTTTTTTTAAAGCACTCAGTAACAGTGCTTATTCACTCTAGAAAGGTCTAGTGTCCAGCTCAATTCCTCAATTCAGACTTTCCTCAGTGGTCTTATTTTCTACAATTGTCAGGTGCGTTGCTGTCCTCTGGACACCTCCCAGTTTGTTCCAAAAGTGCAGGCCAGTGTCCTGGATGTGGTCAACCACTGTCAAACCCTCAGGCTGCTGGTGCAATCATCCCATTAACAGATCTCAGAACAAAACTGGTATTTTTTCTCTGCTTGCAATGCCCCAACACTAGTGGTTTATATCCGGTTTGTGACCCAGTATATTTCAATGGTTTGTTTTTGTGATAGCCCTTTCTATTTTTGCACTCGATTATTTCTGTGGGTTTTTGTTTGGTTGTTTGTTTGGGTTTCGAGATTTTTTGCTTTATTTTCCCTGTAAACTGAAAGGCAACAGCAGCCAACTTTCCCCCGGGGAAGCCAAAGTGGTCTGCAATAGCAGCAGTGCTTGGAAGCTGCAGCCATAATCTCATACAATTGGAGGAACCCTCAGAAGAGACCCATAGCTGGTTCAAGGCTTGTGTGCATTACAAAGCACCATAAATAAGCTTTCTAATGAGTTTTATGCAATGTCAAATGCACTTGGGTAGGCCGTGTACAGATGCTGTTACTTGATGCACCCTCTACTTTTCTTCCCATGTGCAGACAAAGCAAGTGACATATAAACATCAGCCTTCTCCAGGTCTGTTGTAATGCACTCCTTTCACCCTTGCAATTGCTGCTCCATTAGGCATCATTTTCTCCCTTGTGCTTAGCAATCTTAAGCCTTGCTCACCATCCCAGGCTTCATCTCTTCCCCACGACTCACAACATGCAACATTCCTTGTTGCTGTAAAGAATTAGCTGGGGAGGCACCTCTGCAAGCTTTGCAGCAAAAGCACATTAAAAGCAGATGCACACAGCCATTAAGGAGGTTCTCAAAGAGCTGCTCAGTGAAATGGGAAACAAAATTTGAAGACAAAAAAATATAATTAATTTTCGTTGGCCAGCAATGCCATAAGTCTGACAGGAGCTGGTAGACATTAAGACTTCAAGAAGGAAGAGACTAACAGACCATCAGCAGTCAGGGAGAGGGACCATTTAGCAAACATTGGTGGTTTAATTTGCTCCTGTTTTAGCTTTGGCCTCCTGCTTACATGATTCAGGCTTTGAAGTGCCACATTAACTTACCAAGTTGTAAGTTGTACCCAAGCATTGTCCTTGTGGATTGACAGCAAAACTCACACAGACTCTTAGCTTGAAACATACAGCAGCAGTTCCAAAGTCGACATTCTTACACCTACGAGCAGTATTCTTGGGATTTCCTATTCAGTCCAAGTCTTCTCCAGGAACTCACAGCTTCTGTTTCTTTTTCAAGGACACATTCACTTGTAGGCACATGTGGTACCTCACAGGCACTGAGAGAGAATGTAAAATTAGATAAGACAACCCTGATAAGATAGTTTTATACAGGTTACAGTTTTCTAAGTAGAAGCCAGACCTTTTATTTTCACTTTCCCCTTTATCAACCTTATAAAAACCTCCCTGGTCCCAGTCATTAGCTATTTCACTTTAACTAAACATACCTGTTATTTTCAAATACAGAACTACATTCAATTTAGGCAGGTCCATTAACCCATGAACCCCTCTAAAGCTCTGTCTCCATAGTCTGGAATGTGAGTAAAGGCAGCAGCACAACAGAGCACTAGGCTGGACATACCTGTTTGGAGCCATTGTTCTCCCTTCCTGCCCATTTCATTCCCACTTCCTCGAGACAGGCATGTGCGGTGGCTGTGACTTATCCCCATGTCACAGCTTCACATTGTCTTTGCTGTTTTGGGTGGAGAACTGAGCAGCAGGAGGAGGAGGACCCTTGGCATTCATGTTGTGCACAATGCCCTCCAAAGCCCAAGGGCGGGAGAGGGCACATTGAGGCCCTGTGGCAGCCCTGCTCTGGGCAAAGGGTGCTGCTGGAGGAGGAGAGGTGCTTGTTCGCCAGCCAGGCATCAGTGCCATGTTAACCATAGCCAGGGGGACAAAGGCAGCCCAAACCTGCAGCTGCCTGCCCTCACCCAGAGCTTAATCATTTTTAAATTCAGAGAATGAATGCCACGACCTGCAATTATTCATCTTTTGTGTTGTTAGCTACAGCTCCCTGCACTGTGCCAAATCACACAGTTCCAGACCGGTTTGGTGGTTGGAGCTTTATCAACAGCCCCATCTTTACACTCCTCTGCCTCCTCTCACCCTAAACCACCCTGTCACCCCCCTGCCCAGTCCTTGGTGAGGAGCTTCCAAGGACTGGACAGGATAAGCACTGCAAGCAAAGTCCCCAGGGTGATGAGGGAGCTCTTGGCGTGGCACATGACCAGCAGGCACAACACGGTGGTGCCACTAAGGTGCATCCCGCAGGCTCCAGGCAATGGCAGGGCGGGGCAGTGAGCCAGGAGTGCCGTGTACCATGCAGGGAACGTGCCGTGCCACCTCCCAGAGTGGCTCCTGCCTGCTGCCCCATGGCAGCCCCAAGGTTGCACTGTCAGGGAAAAAAACATTCACACCAAAAATATGCCTTACCTGACAGCAGATTGCCAGGAAGAGCCTGGGTCCCAGCACAACTCCCTCCCATTTCAGGTTTTATCCCTAAAACATGCATTTCTCCAATGCATTTTCTAGACATCCATAGTCCTGAGCAGGGAAATGCTTATGTAATGTCAGGAGAGCTGCCAGTGCTGTCTCCATGTCTTTGAGCTCTCACAGGACCAGGAGCTACCATAGGGCACCACTCCCTTCTATGACTACTTGTGAGGCAGACCTAACCCAAGAGCAGCTGGTGGCCATTACATTATAACCCTCATCCCTGCTGAGCTGTGACTGGAAGAGCTGTGGTCTTCAGCAATTTTCCAGGTGGGCTGAAGGACCAGCAGGTGCTGAGATCATGGGGACAGAGGTGTAAGAGCAGCCAAGACCAGAGACAAGGTGCTCAAGCCTCCTGTAGACATGCAGCTTGTCTGTGTGCAGCACCGTGGAGCCACAGCATTGCAGAATTTCTATGGTTGTTTCCTCATGCCCAGCCAAGGCTACGAGGTTCCTGAAGGAAATACAGTCCATTAGGGGATGCTTATTAATGGGACACCTGGCTTCAAGTCTTCAGATCTACTCAATATAAACAAGGGTTCATTTAATTTGTTGTTCCAATTATCACTCACATTTAAGTGCACTATTCACTACAGAATTGTAATTTTACACTTCTAAGTGATACACAGGCTTGGTTCAGGGCATCTGCTTCATGAGCTAAGCTTATCATTAGACTTTTCATTTGTCATGAAGTTGTGGGGGTTACTCAGAAGATGAGTATGACCCATGTGATACTTTTTTATCCTGTGTGAAGCAGCCTGGTCATAGGTACCATCTCACAGAGTTGGGAAGCAACCACACAAATGCTGAAGGCAGATTTACACAGAGGGTTATATATTTTTTACACGGTTTATAAACAATAACATTGTTTAAACCAGGAATAGGCAAATAATTGTACTGCAAATTATAGATAAGCATAACCTCCCTCCTATCAGAAGTAAAATTCCAGAGGTGCTATAAATAGTAACACTCCTAAAATCACACAGAAAGAAAACTTTATCGTAAAAAACATTGGCCTATCTTTAGTGGTATCAGGTTTTACTACTTTCTGAAGATGCCTAAATAGACCTTTAACAGCTGCTACTGTCAGACAGTGGTATTTTTGCTGCTGAAACCATGGCATTTAACAGATGGAAAAGCAGATAATGTAATAACATATCATTCACAAGTAAAATTTCAGAGTAGTAGTCATGGTCTTTACATAAAAGTGGGCAAAGCAGAGCTGAGTCAACTTCACTCACGGATCAAAGAAAGTACCAGTTGCTTGAACTTTGACGATGGCAAAAACGTTCCTTAAAAAATAAAGGGCCAAAAATTTAAACCCCATAATTGCAAAGATAACTGAGTGTCTGTGGGCTCTCCAAGCAGAGCAGTGATGTGGAACCTGCAAAGACCCCACATGCAGATGGGAACCAGCCGTGCGTGTTGTCTGACCAGGACCACTGGGACTCCTTCAGCGAGACCACACACCAGCTCTCCTCATCACTTCCAAAATGTGGCAAGAGCTGGTAAGGAGCTCCCAGCTACAGCTAGTGGACAGGCAGTTTCAGTCAAGTCCAATGTCTGTATCCTCACAGTGACATCCCCCACTAGAACCTATGCAGAAGGGAGGTGCACAGAAATCAAGTGAGCAGAATACAGCAGGGCCACCCCCTCATGGAAAATGTTTTTAGTTTACTGTTCATAGAGACAACGCATCATCAGAGTGTTGCTTGTCTCCCAGCCAAACATGGAGACCAAATAAAGCATTAGCAAAAACCCACTTTGCTGTGCTGGGTGAGGCAGCGGTTGTGTCATCTTTGGCGTGTTGATACAAATACAGGCTGGATCCAGCTTCCCTTTCGAAATAATAGCTCACTCAATCTTTATTGTGGGATTAAATGAATCAACAGCCCTTCAGGACAGCCCCTGATGGAGCCTGTTACTGCCATTTGTATCGAATCAGTGGTTATCAGCCCACGGGAAATAATTGTAGCAAGTCAAAATATTCGGTCTGACTGCCGCAGGGGAGGATGAACTGCTCATACCAAATCCTAGAGTTATCTCATCCCTGGCACCTCTTCTAATCAATGTTTAGCTTCACTGGCTGAAAGCTCTTTGCACTTCAACTCCAAAGCTTGCACTGCTGTTGCAAAGCAAGAGGAGAGAGAGAAGTCAATTGTCATCCACCAGAGACTCCTGTCTGGCAACCCTCACCAAGTCATTTGAGCTTAAATCCTTTGAGACTCTGAGGTGTCACCTCTTACTATTCCTCTCAGCATCCTACCCTTGTGCCAGGGCACTGAATGTCAGTACCTGGTACTGCTGGCCTTGAATGTGACAGCTGAGGCTGTGAACACCCACAGCACCACTGGGATGGCCCAATCCCATTCAGACTTATAACCACAGCTGGTAGCTGAACAGCCTAATGAAGAGTAAGTAGCATGAAGTTTAGTTAATAAGAGGAGTAGTCCTCTGTATTGGGAATCTCCTGTGACCATCTGCATTCCCTGAGGCTTCCTCATGTCAATCCATCTGTGATTCCAGCTCATTTGAACCACTTGTACAGATATAAAGGTCTCAGGTCTCACACAGAAGTAAATCCTAAGGTCACTTTGCAAAACTTGTAAACCTCAGCCATCACAAAGTAAGCAGACCACATACAAGCTGAGTGAGCACAGGAGCATAATTTTCCTTCACTTACTGTGTGTTTACAGGTGGACTCACAGCTCTTTGCAAATCATCCTGCTACCTTTTGGAGAACCACGAGACATATTCATACGTCCGCAGAGAGGAGTCAAAGCTACTTCACCTCAATAATTCCTTAACAATTTTTCTCACTATAAAATGTATAAAGATGGCTGATCTGGTATTTTCCTGGCACTGACTGGGTGAGAAGATTAGAGGCACAGTAGTGGTGGGATATCAGGGTGCTGGGGATTTGCTGGGAAGCAGCTTTGGAGATTGTTTTCATCCTCCTCCCAAGAGTCCTTACCTATGCACAGGCAAGCATAAAATTGCATACATGACTTACATAACTTGAACTAGAAAACAGTTTTATCCTGATTTCTGAATGGAGTGAGGCATGGACAACTTTTCACCTGACTACACCCTCATGATTTCTGAAATCATCAGTC
Source organism: Calyptomena viridis (assembly GCA_013390005.1). Classification (NCBI taxonomy): domain Eukaryota; kingdom Metazoa; phylum Chordata; class Aves; order Passeriformes; family Eurylaimidae; genus Calyptomena; species Calyptomena viridis. The sequence continues at coordinate 32,604 of WEIV01004366.1, forward strand.
ACTTTCAAGGCTGAGAGAAAAAGATCTAATGGTGTTGCCGACAGGTTTTGGGAAAATAAAGAGTTAGGTAGAAGGGAGTCTGCTCCTGCCTCCACAGAAGAAAGGACTGTGGTGCAACGTCAGCCACCACTGGGGACAGGGGGCATGAGGACATATCAGAAAGTCTCCAGCCAGAGTTCACACTGTGTTCCATAGAAGTTCCTCCATCTCTGGTATTGGTTTTGTTTATGTAAATCAGCAAAGCTGCTGGTACCCATGGAGACAGAAACACGGGCTGGATCTTTGCCAGGGGAAGGGGTTCAGAGATCACCCTCCTGCCTGCATTCCCTCATGCTGGGAAAGAGCTGAATACCCACAGCAACTTCTCCCCAGTTCAGAGAAGTCAATCAGAAAACAGATTTCTTTGCTTCAGCTGTTCAGAAAACTCACAAATTAACAGTTTAGAACTCCCAACTTACATTTTAACTGCAAAAATCAGTCATAATCTTAGGATCTACTTTTCTTTTGCCAAAGGATTATTCTTCAACATTTTTAACTAATACATGCAAACTTAACTATTTTTGTTATTGTTGGTATTCTGACCTTACAAAAACCCAAGACTAAAATCTCTGCTCAACCATCTTTATTTCTTTTTGTGGCTCTCTGGCTTGTGAAATTGAAGGGTTGCTCTAGGACCCAATACTGCTGGAATTTATCTGTTTAGAGAGAAGTGTGGTTTAATCTGTGCTTTGAAGAACAAAGCAGAATGCACAAAAAATTACATGGACTGTGCAAAGAGATTATAAAGGAGAAAATGGGACGAAACAACATAGGTCAAATTTGGGACATAATCCAGCATTGGAAATTTGTGCTTATGGGCACAAATGTTTCCTCTATAAAATTGGTACTTCTGTCTTTGAGGGGCTGGTGTGTGAAGGCAGGCAGCCTGCTGCTGCTGTGCCTCTTGCTACAGGGACAGTTTCCCACAGAGCAGAAACTTACCATCTAAATCACAACATCAAATGTCTTCACCTCACAAATGCCAACACACACAGAACTCCTTTCACAGAAAAGGGTCTACTGAAAGCAATGTAACTGTGCAGAAAGTTAAAGCTAAGCGTGGGGGTGAGCAACTGTGATTTCACAGTCCACAGGCCCTTTATCCCTATAGGCACAAAACCTTATGTTTCTAATTAAATTAACTCATTTATACCTGTGGGAAAATTCCAGCCCAGTGTCACAGAGTGCACTGCATGAACAAATACACTAACATTCATAACAACTGATGTGTTAACTGGGGTTTGAATAGAATCATTTAAGCATTAATAACATTTCCATCTCTGGAGGTCAAGCCTTTACACTTCCATGCCTTTTGACATCCTTTAGCAAATGAACATATTCCTAATAGAAATCTAAGTAAAGCCAACACACCAAAGTATGTGTTTGCATAAATGCAAATGGAACCTGTAGATAAAGTTAGTGCTACAGTACTGTGAGTGTCTAGCATATGCAAAAGAATCTTGACATTTAGGGGCAATACAGTAGATATATATTCTTAACTATTACACATACAAAATGCAACGATGGGTGAGACAACAATGCTTCCAGGCCAGTATCCCATCTCCTTCCACCACAGCTTTAAGAGGAAAGCTAAAGAACCTCTCTAGATGAGAAGCACAGCCCCAGGAGAAGACTGACCAAACCTCCGAGCAATTACTTGTTCTCAGAAACAAGACTTCCTTATTTTCATATATCTCAGATCCAGTCAGGTATACTAAAGGTCAAGGATGGTAAGTGTGCTGACTTACTCCTGGCCTACAGCTATGCACAATGTTGGGTTTTGTTTGGGGTTTTTTTGGAGGCCGGGGTGTTGTTTGTTTTACCATAGTTTTTTTAACAGGAATTTTTGGGGTTTTTTTTGGGTTTCTAGAGAAGTTAGACCATATCTATGGTTTTAATGAAATTAATATTTAAGCTAAAATGCAGCTATTGCTGAGAACAGATTTAGAAGTGATTTGTGCTTTTCTTATTCTGCATGTTGACATTCTTAGACGGCCATATATATCAGAATCCTAAGAGCACAATTGGGATTATAGAAAAAAATAGTTCAGAAAAAAGAGCTGTCCCTAACACAATTGTCTGTGGCAAATATAGCAGAGGTTAGTTTGAAAATTAATTTATTTCAACACACAGAGGAGGAAATGCATGGATGCATGTACAAGAAAATTCAACATAGAATATCTATAAGCTGCAAAATAGCACTTCTAAGTAGGTTGGAAGAAAACAGATGCTTCTGCCTGCTGCAGTGAAAAAACACTATCAATATTATAAAAATATGTACAGAAGAAGCCAGGGACCAATTGCTACTTGAAAGATAAGCAGGATGTTTTAAGAATGGCTCAAGGCACATATCTAAATTCCCTATCTTCCAAAAGACCTTGGGGGTGGGGGAAAACTATCATGACCTAATTCCTAATTTTCTAATAGAATTTTTTTTTTCTCGTGATAGAAGTATGCCTAGTCACTGCGAAGTGTAGCATTTAAGGAGGACAAAGATTTCTAGAAAAAAAATAATCTGTGTGACTCCATATAGAAGCAGAGGAAATAATGCAGCTGCTAGCTCATGACAAGTGGAAAATCTTCTGTAGTTACTAAGGACAAGTATCATCCAGGGGTGTTTTTCAGACCTACTACAATTCACCATATAGTCTCACAAATGGCTGCACCAGCATAAGGAGAAGGAGGTGCATTGGGGAGTGTGGGATCACTCCTTTCAAGTGATTTCATTAGAATTATAAGCTAGGATAACTAACAGAATTTCTCTGCCTTCTTCTTTATAACATTTCCATACATTTTCACTTTTTGGCTCTAGTTTTTCAAGTACTCTCTTAAAAACCTATACCCAAAGGCTGATCCTGCACTGCATCTGCCAGGATAGTGGCCAATAGGCAGAACCATAGGAGAAAAGCATAAGAAATATGACAAGTTTAAAATGACCCTTAGAATCTCCATGTAGAGTTCACTAAAACTCTGAGAGATATATTGCTCCTATAGTTATTACAGGCTACTTGGAAGGGAGTTTAAGTTTAAAAAAAAGTCTGCAGGAATTAATAAAAAAATCTCTTAAAAACCTATACAGGGGGAAAAGTAGTCATGGTAAAGCAGCCCCAAAGCAGTGGAAAAGCCATGCTCTAGAGCCACTCAAGCTGTAGCAATTTGGCTGCTGTCCCAGAGGGACCCATCACCCACACCACCTAGGTCAAACTGACAGCACAGATATTAGGGAAACTTCTCTCTCACGCACACAGCTATTAAACAATGATCAGTCTAGCTACTTATCCAGAAAGATTCAAAAGATCTACCATGTAAAATAAAACCTCATTGTTCCCAGCTTTTAATAATAGTTCTCCGAAAAGCATCTGTAATGATCGTGACCACACAGGCTTTACGGGAGAGCAAACCATGGAGGACAGACCATACATCTCTGCCCTGGGAAAAGCCATGGAGCGTTTCTTCCTGGACCAAATGATCAAGTGCAAAAGCAACTTTGCTTTGGGAGCAGCTGGAGGGAGAAAAAGAACAGGAGTGTATCACAAAAATTTTCAAACTATAAATGCTATGAAGATGTTGTCTTAGAAGTATCTGCTTGCTGCAACACAGCAGCTGTCAAGGCTCTCTCAGATGCAGAAAGGCCTCCTGCATCATGAGGAACATGCAAAACCTTGTAGCTATCTAACTAAATGGTAGCTCTTCCCTTGCCTTCCTCTGCCTCCTAACAACTAAGGTCCTCAGGTTTCTGTGAGTGTTCACTCTAAAGGCTTTCCCAATAGAATGTACACTGACATATATAAATAGGAGCAGGCACATGCAAAGCAAACAGATACTGATATTCTGGGATATTAGTAAAAAAAGGGAAAAGGGAAACCCACACAACTAGCCATCACTAACTGCTCCTTGCTTTTTTTAATTATTTTTTACTCAAATATAAATAGTGCTTTAATGGTTTCCTTGAGACAAACTATTCTGATAAATGTTTATGGAGTTAACAAGGAATTCCCCGCTATGTGAGTAGGTAGATGTTTAGACAGTTTGATATAGGAAACATTATACAGCCTGTGCTGTAGGAGTTTGTAGGAAAGTTTGATGCAAGATCAGTTTCCTGTTCCAGTCATGTCACATTGCAATTTATAGCAGTAGACCGTGAGGTAGCAGCTCCAAGGAAAGCATCCTGCAGAAACAAAAGGCATGTCACTGCAAATAGTACCATTCTCCAAGCATCAGTTTGCAAGCTTTTGGGTTTGTTTTGTTGGGGGTTTGGGATAATTTTATTGTTGTTTTTTTTTTCAATGAGACAACAGAAAGGATAAGAGACCTCAAATCCTCCCACTTGTAGCAGAATGATTGGTAACACCTCTCAGACCTTAGTCCAGACCAGGAATCCACTGCATGAAGTGCTCTACAAACAAGGTCCTTTATCTTTACAGAAGTCACCATTTCCTGCTTACCTGGAAAAATCATCCACCTGTAGTTATTTTGCAGCCTGAATCCCAAGCTCCACAGGAGAGGCTTAGTGTTTTCTCCATTGCTGCAGATGTTCAAGGTCTTCATCCAAGCTCTCTTCAGGGCCCGATTCAGCCAAGTTATACACTGCCTAGTATTGCTAGTAAACACAAAAATTCTGATAAAACATTCTCTACTCCCAACCCAGCCCCATGGTAACATGAAACAACATTTTCCCATCAATAGTGTTCAATCGCCATTCAAACAGGAAACAAACCAAGAATTTTATTTTGAAGTAGTGTTTTATTTTCCATTAGCTTTGTATACAGAGCTTCAGCCTAATTAAGACAAACTGTGCACTGCAGGTAGCTGTAGGGACAGGAGTGCTTGCATGCTATACCTTTGCAATCCCACCCATGTTGGGTTTGCATGGCAAGGTTTTGGTAGTGGAGGGGTCTACAAGGGTGGCTTTTGTGAGAAGACACTAGAAGTTTCCCCTAGCCCTGACAGAGCCAATACCAGCCACCTCCAAGGCAGACCCACCACTGGCCAGAGCTGAGTCCATCAGTGACAGTGGTAGCACCTCTGGGATAATGTATATAAGACAGGTGAAAAACACCTGTGCAACTGCAGCTGAAGAGAGGAGTGAGAATGTGTGAGAGAAACAATTGTGCCAACACACAGCTCAGTGAGGAAGGAGTGGGAGGAGGTGCTCCAGGTGCCAGAGCAGAGGTTGCCCTGCAGTCTGTTTTGCAAACCATGGTGAGGCAGCTATGCCCCTGCTATGGAGGCCTGAGGATGAAGAAGATCTCTACCTACAGCCTGTGGAGGAACCCATGCTGCAGCAGGGAAATGCCCAAAGGAGGCTGTGACCACATGGAAAGCCCATGCTGCAGCAGGTTTGGTGACAGGACTTGTGACCCCGTCGGGGGAACACACTGTAACAGGCTGTTCCTGAAAGAACTGCAGCCCGTGGGAAGGACTCATGCTGGAAAATTTCATGGAGAACTGTCTCCTGTGGGAGGGATCCCACCATAGAGCAGGGGAAGAGTGTGAGGACTTCTCACCCTGCAGAGGAAGAAATGGCAGAGACTGGTGAACTGATAACATTCCTTGTCTCTCTGCACCATTGTGGGATGGAGATAGAGAAAACCAGGAGTAACATTAAGCCTAGAAAGAAGGGAGGGGTGGGAGGAAAGTATTTTTAAGATTTGGGTTTATTTCTCATTATGCTACTCTGATTTGATTGGTAAAAATTTAGTTTTTCACTAAGTCAAGTCTGTAATTAGTGAACAATTTCTCTCTGTCCTTATCTTGACCCATGAACCTTTTGTTATATTTTCTTTTTCCTGTCCAGCTGAGGAGAGGATTGATGAAGAGCTTTGGTGGGCACCTGGTCTCCAGTCAGGGTCAAACCACAACACCACTGCCTCTACAAATCACCACTTTACATACTTTTGAAAACACCAAAGTAGTGAAGTAGTATTTGCACAGGAAAATGTATTATAATGGAAAAAAATGTGTAAACCTTTTTACCATTACTCATATACAGCATCACCTTTCAATAGTGGGCCACATTCCTACAAGATAATGCATGTTACAGGAGAGCTCTCTGAACTGGGTCTCACTGTTTGTAAGCTACATACTGCTATGAAATCCTCCAGTGTATTCTAAAATACACTATTTAGCCTTTGTGCCAAGCACCAGTTCTGTTTTGACCGACATCCAGTCCAGACATCCACACACAAGTTGCACCAAAGGAAGAACTTGTCCAAACCACAGCTGATCTCCATCTTTCAGCTTCAGACAATACACTCTTGGTGTTGGCTGTTGGTGTTGTTTTCTGGCAATTCCAAGTGATCAAAACTTCCAAAACTTTTCAAAGTGACCTCTGGTTGTGGTCACTCGTTTTAATACCAGGGATCTGACTTTCTCTAGGAGACAAAACAGGTAATTCCTTCTGCAATTAAGACAGGGAGCTCAGTGCTACTGTAACCAGACAGAAGGAATTAAGTTTGTAGAGTACTGAGTCTACAGTCCAATTTTTCATGTCAAAGTTTCTAAATTTAAAAAGTTTACCCTAGAACTTAATATAATATTTAGAGCTCCATTAGAGTATACTCCACGAGTCAGAACTTCAGCTGTTTGGGTTGCAGCTGCATCAAAACTAGATTTGATTAGTCACAATGCTGAAAGCCCTTCACTGCTCACTGTTTCATGGCCTCTTCTTCAAGTACCTGTTCTTGCATATCAGAGGTTAAATATGGTCCAGACTAGGTCCAACAACCAATGCATGTTGTTACACTTGTAGGGGTTTAAATGGGTTTCAGGCTCTTTTGTTCCATAAATTACCTCCTATTTTAAGGAGCTTGATTGAACCTGTATATATGTGTATTTAAACTTCCCTTAAAAGTTCACCCTCATGAAACAGAGTTTTGGATCTCACTTATCTCAGTGGCACAGCAGGAGATAGCACACCCATTTGATATTACCTGGGGAAGTAAGAAATGAGCATAATGAGCCTCACTGCTTTTTTGTTAATCCACCCTCAATGTCTGCCTACACAACAACAGCAGAGTGCAATGTCTCCCCTTGCAGCATTCAACCCACTATGGAATAATGGCTTTTGTGCCATCTGTACTCTCAGATCCTGACAATCCATGGTCAGAAATACTCAGGCATACTGGCATCTGGTCTGGGTATCCCATCACAGTCAAGTTTCTGGCATGGATTTAATCAACTATCAAATTACTTATTCTGAAAGCAAAATACGGAGGAGGAAGAGAGGAGGTAAGTATGAACTGTTTCATGAACTTCATAAACCAAGAAACAGGTCACAATTCTGTCCAACCAAGCCTATGATACTCCTCAAGATACACAGAAACTGTTCAAAGCATAAATGCTCAATGTATGCCTAACCTGCAGAGTCAAGCAGGTTTATTCTCTCTGTAGGAGCTTAAGGAGAGTCTTACTACATTGCTTACATTTTCTTTCCATGCACAAGAAGTCTCTGAGAGGTATTTATTCCATTCACATGAAAAAACAATTTCATGTACTTAAAAGAAAAAAATGAGAAAGATGGCAGCACAGAAAGTTTTCTTCATTACAAAGTGTTTTTCCATCAGGCAATTATTTATAAGAACTTTTGTTAACACTGAAGTTGAGGCTCTGGAACAAAGTGGATATATTGTTTACCAGCTTTGCCAGTCAATCTTCTCTTACAAAATCTCTCCCTTCCCCCTCTCCTTTTCCAGCCAAGTTAGTCCCTTGCATAGCTCAGGAGTTTCCTTTGTCACCAAGATCTCCTTTTCCACAGATTGTCCCTTGAATAATGCCATCTTCAATGTAGTGCCCCGAGGTATCCGTGCTCCTACAGAGAACTGTTGAGGGGATCCGAGATGAACGCCTGTCATGGCTTTTATCCTCAGAGGAGCAGCAAATCATTCTTTTCATGGTACCCCACATCTCATCATCTTTGTATGAATAAATTATTGGATTCATGACTGAGTTCAACAGGGCCAGGAGCAGAAACCACCTTTTAACATTCTGAATTCCACAGTAGGTACAGTTCAGACCATCAAGCAACAAGACAACCAGGCCAGGGGTCCAGCAGACAACAAAGGCACCTAGAAATAAAGGAGACAAAAAATGGAAAACCAAACCTGACTTAAAACTTCTAGGGATTTGGAATGGTTTGCATCTTACAAGACCGAATTCACAAAAATTCTACATAAAAATTAAAGAAGCAGGAGAGGAAAAAATTCCAATGACAGTAGCAAAATTATATCTACTACAGCTCCTCTGCCAAACCCTGGGCAGGAGGCAGGGCAGCTCTCAGAAGACTGCAGGGAGCAAGAATCCAGCTGTTGACAGCATCAGCTCAAACACGAGTGGGAAAAGGCCATCACAACAGTGATTTATCCATGCTGATAAATAAACAAGAGTTCTGGAGCATTTACTGGAACACAAATTTCCTCTCTTAATCACTCTCATGTGCTGGAGGAGAAAATAACATGTGGTTCACTTCCACCAATGTCACAATATGATCCAAAGAGAAGTCTCCTGTCACACTACAGCTGAATCTGCAGAGCTATGGGCACACTGCCTAATTAATAAAACAGGCTTCACATAATTTACACATGTCCTGGCTGGAAACCCCACAGCTAATGTAGGATGCATGCCACTGCCTGCAACGTACAAGCACTGCCAGCTCTCCAGTCAGAGCAGAACCCACCGCCCTCCACTGTTCCTTCCCAGGCTCTGTATGCTGGGTACTTGAGATCCAACAACATGGATGCAAGAAAAAAAAATCAGTTACATATTAAAAAGAGAAAAACAAAGATATGAGTTAGCAAAGATGAACCAAAGGATGTAGCAGTGAGGGCAAAGAATGAAGGGGGGGGTGGGGGGAACCCACAAACACAATGAGGAAGTAAGTGTATCGTGGTAAGGGATGCAAAAAAACTCTGCAAGAGACACTTCCCCAAAACATAGCAAGAAACTTCAGGAAAAGCCCAGGAGCAGCAGAGTTCTCCTTGTGTTTCAGCTGCAGGGCAGGAATGAGAACAGCCTTTGTGAGGAAACAGGTGATAATAAAAGTTGAAAAAGAGAAGGTAGGACAACACTCCTCCCCCACCAGCCTCTCAAAAAAAAAAAAAAATTAAAGAAAAGGCAAATAAAGGAGCTCTTAGACAAATTGAAGACAACACGAAGAAAGCAAAAAAACCACAGCTTAGAAGACAGTTCTATACTGCGTCTGCATTTTCCCATGTTCCTGCACACCCCTACCCTAAGTGGAGGGGTGTGGTCAGGACGGGTGGGGAAAAGGAACATCCATATCAAATGCAGCCATTGGCCAGGAGCTGGAAAGGGGCCCTGGACTGCCCCAGCAGCCTCCTGGTCCCCCCCCTGCACTGCACCCTGTGATCCCTCACCCACAGCCCAGGGAAGGAGTAGCCATATGCATGATAATACTAACTTAGCACAAGCCACAATTGCTGTCTGACATACAGAAATAGAAAATTACAACTCTGCCCAGCAGTCACAGTTTGAATAATGTACTGAGGAAATTCCAATCACTTATCACAGCAGTGTCCTCATTTTGGGGCTTAGAAGAAAATAATCCAACAAATAAGGATGACAGCACGTACATGCTAAAAAGCTCTCCTGGGGGTGTAGGTATCTGTTCAAAAATTTTGGTACATCAAGCAAGTCCACCTCATTTTTTTAAAGCTGCTGATGTTCCCATATCCAAGCTGTGCAAACAAGCAATGGGAAGGCAGCACCAGAGCCAGTGCTCAGCGGCACCTCAGCCATCCCATCAGCTGTGCTGCATACAGTGAACAGCTCTCCCCATCGAGGACTTGAAGAGATACCATGCCCACCTGATGGGCAGGCCATAATGGTGGATAAAGCGATTAGTAACCATTAGGATTGGTGAAAAAATGTATTCAGGACAAGGTATCGTGGATCTTGTTGCAAGTCTGTGCTCCTGGACTCCAGACAAAATTCAACCAACTGATTTACTCCGTTCTAGGCAATATTGAACAGAAAGGCAACAGACCACTTTCTTCAGAAACTGAATTTTCTACTCTGCTGTGCCAAGATTTTTGTGATGCTAAGTACTAATTTCATGGTGTTAGTTTTGAGATACTGGTTAACATCAGTAACATTCCTCCATTGCCCACTGGCATTGGGAGCTGCATGCTGCTACCACAACACTTGTTTTCCCTGGTCAGTCTCTGTACTACACACTGGTTTGGTTCCTGCATGCTGAGTAAGCAGTTGTGACACCAGCTCGCTCTTATAATTTACACTGGAGAAAACACTGCATCGATTTACTGCCCTGGAGTTCACCAGCAAATCCCATCTGTTTTAACAAGCACTGGAACCCAACTCCTCAGACAGCACTGGGCCTAGTTAAGTGTCTCGGCAAGTATTTGGACATAAAGCCTTCACTAGCTACCAAAGCTCACTGGCAAAGCTGCCAATGCACCAGCTCCATGCACAAATTGAGATGGTAACAAATCTGCCTGAGAACAGGCGCTGAAAGCATTTTGACCACTTGTACCACAAAGCATGTGAGGTCCAACTCTGCTGTTATGGAAGTCAGCAGGAGAGGAAAGAGACCCTAAAAGCCACATCTACCAAAAAACAGAGAAATCTCTCCTTCAAACAAAATCCCAAGATTGCAGGCAGGATTAGTCCATGAACTCCTAGGATACATCCCTGTCTATATAAGCAAATTCCTAAAAGGTTTCAGCATGGAGAAAGCACAAGTGATTCACACCCTGCTCTTAGCTCTAGAGAGATGAAAGCAAGGCACATCTCAGACTCAGCCTTGCTCAGATTTTGTTATTTTTACCACTGAGCTTTCCAAGGGAACCATGGTTAAGCATAAAAATACACCTTTGTCTTAGCCCTTTGGCAATTTTCTTGTTTGCAGACTATTTATCCCATAGGAGCTCCTCTCCCTGAAAAAGTGACACACTCCAAAAATAATTTCAATTCTGGGACTCTTTAAAATTCACAGAAGTGACATTAAATACAGCCTGGCTGCAACATAGATTAGAAGAACAACTCTGAGTCTTCCCACTGAATTACGGGAAATGAGGTGCCAAGGTGCCAACTAACCTCAAGGTTAGTTTGAGGACTTTCAGTTAGATTTAACCATGGATTTTTCTGTAGATTACACAGGAATTAATTTTCAAGCAGGGACGTTGTATCTGGAAGAACTACTGATGCTTCAACAACATCATTTCATAAAATCCTGCACATCAAAGGCTGTCCCTGGGCATGCCAACACAGAGAAAAAGAAGTGCAGTAGCTTCCAGCTGCCTTTGCCACATGTGTGACCAAGTTAAAACAGCAAGTTACCAATTAAACTATAAATTCACTGAAACTGAAAATCATCCACCCCAAAGCTGCTATTTCAGCAGGAATCTCACTGGTAGGTTCAGAGGAGCTTCCATATACACAACCACCTGAAAATCACACACCCACACACCTGCAGCCACCCTTCTTCAAGGCTACAGTGACAGGCTTAGCTGGAATTATGCCACAAGGTCAACCAAAGAGGATTTTAGTCCCTTTTGCTAGGTTTCACGTCTTCCAGTTTAATAGATAACTGCCTGTGATTCAGCATGCCAAAGGGAAAGCCTTACCCCTATGCTATGATTGATTATTTTAGGGGTTATGGCAGAAATATGCAGATGACAGGGACTTAACTCCCAGCCTCTGAAAGGGGCCATCCAAGCCTAAGGGATAGTGGCAAAGGCCACCTACAGCTGTGATCACCATGAATTCATGAAATGACACTGAAATCTCAATTCCCCTAACTCTTAACTGTAGGGCCACAAGAGGAGAACAACCAGAGAGGACATGGATGTTTTGCTGGAGGGGCAGCCCAGCCCAGCCTTCCCGAGGAGAGAGGTGAGGGAAGCTGGGAGAAACACCATGCCAGCAACACCCAGATACACGGAGCCTCCTTCCACACAGCAGCAGGGCAGCAGGATTTTGTCCCGAATCTCTCATGAAACCAATAGAGCACATGAAAAAGAATGTTGGTTTTTATCATTTAGCAAAGACAGGCATTGTGTACTACAATACTGTTATTTCATTAAAAAAATAATAAAATCAGATACCAGACTCTGCAAACAGCATCCAAAACCACAAGGAGAAGAAAGTGTCCTCAGCCTGAACTTCCTACCCTAGAAGGTCTTACCTCCATGAAAAATTACACTTTTCTCCCAGAGCTCTCAAGTACTACCATACTGCAACATGACAACTGTGTCCCAGATATACATGCACACCAGCTTTTCCAAAAGCTCCAGCTTTCCTATACTTGTCATACAACATCGGGAGAGTTGTCAGAGTAGTAAAATCATATTTGTGGTTTTAGAGTCCCTCACCAACTGAGCCCAGCTTCACAAATGTCCCAGTGCACCCCCAGTTCCACTTGCAGCAAGCAGCACAAGCCCTGCTCACGCGATGCCTGGCTTCCAGAGAACATCCTGCTCAGATTCAAGTAATTCTGAGAGAAATTTACTGCGACAGCTGGTATTTGTTCCAACAATCAGTCACCTGCTCTGTCTATCTCTAATTTAATACACAGCTGCATCCCAACTAGATGAGGGAGTGATCTGAGCTGCTCAAATATCAACAGGGTCTCTAGGACAGAATTCAAGTCAAATCTCATGTTACGATTTAGAGATCTGAGGCTATCCTTATCATCTGAAAGTATTATGCACCGTGCAATATTCACAGAATGAAGGTGAATCTTCCCCTTGCAAAGCAAATCTCTGTCAAAGTCACAGATGCATCAGGCATCTTCTCCTTTCTCCAAGGAAGATGCATTTCCAGGGGAAAGAAGTTTCTATGTTCAGGAAACAGCCAAGACAAAGATGTGCAAAGAAAGCTATCCACATCCAACCTTAGGCCTCCTGACCTCGTGCAAATATTAAAGAACATTATTTTGAAATTGTTCTACTAAGTAGTTGTGAATCTTCAGAAGCGTTTCTCTGTAGTGATTTTGTATCTCCCTCCTTCAAAAAGACTCCCCAAAAAACCAAACCCAACCATACCAAAACAACAACATAATTTGTGTTTTGTAACAAGATGCCTACACAACAGAGACACTTTTCTTCTACATGTTGACCAGTCCTCTACCTCCTGTTTCACTATCTAAAGCAGACAGAAGTCTAAACGCCTCCAGTACTTAAAAATTCAGTGAGGTTTTTTCTGTTATGAGGACTTAGGGATTTTTGTTCCTTTAAAAAAAAAAAGGAGCTAAACCAAAGCAACACAAATCCATTCATTGGCACAGCCAGTCTTGAACACCATGGTTTGTAGTCTCTTACCTAAGACAGTCATGACAGTCTTCATAAGCTTCACAGGGGTTTTCCTACGGCTCATGGATCCACTAGTGTGTGATGACAAGACATTAGTTTTTCTCTGGACATACATGTAGATTCTTATATAAACCACCACCATAATGAAGAAGACAACCAGGTTTAAGACACTCCAGAATATCAGGTAACTTCTGCTGTAAATAGGTGCCAGGGATGAGCAGACGGTAATGTCACACAGGCAGTTCCAACCCAGGGTAGGAACAGCACCCATGAAAATAGCAATGGCCCAAATTGATATAATTAAAAAGGTGACTCTTTTCTTCGTGAGATTACTGTGGATCTTCATCCGCATTATGGACATGTGCCGCTCAACAGCTATGACGAGGAGGTTCACCAGGGAAGCTGTCAGGCTGGTGTCTAGAAGACCCTGACGCAAAAACCAGCGGTTAACAGTTAATGTCTTAGACACTGGGCCAGTGTTGAACATCAAGAAGACATAGGCAATTCCAGCAAAGAAGTCTGCAGCAGCTAAATTGGCCAGAAGATAGTAAAAGGGAAAATGAAACCTCTTGTTCTTGACCACAGCTGCTATGACCAATGAATTTGAAATAAAAATGAAGAGACAGAAGAATGTCCCAAAACATAGAACAACGATGAGTTGTGGCCCTGTCCACTCATCTGCTGTGTCCGTCTTTGTCCTGTTATAGAAAAAGTCCATGCGCTTATCATAGTAGCATTCATTCATCCTGGATTAAAGGCCCTGCATCCTAGGAAAGGTAGAAGGTAGAAAGAAGGATTAACAATCAGCTTCAATCACCATATATAACAGCTTCTTTTCTGGGGGACAAGGGGTTATGACAGGCTCACAAGGAAGAATCTATACTGAGGCCTTAAGTAAAAATTCAAATTGTACGTGGTTGATGCAGAAAAAGATATTCTGCTCACTGGAGGACCACGGTGCATGATGCTTGGATGAATCGGGAATTTTTGAAAGACCTGCCTGCTTACAAAACCCCAGCACAGTTCCTTTGCACTAGCAGTCATACTGTACAGACAACAAAGTGGAAGTTAAGAGGTTAAAAGTGACTTTCTGGAGGTCATGGAGAAAATCTGAGCAAGAGCCAAGCCATTCGTGCTGTGAAATCCCATGTTTGAGCCACAGCCCCATCATTATTTCCATTTCTTAGTGTATCCAGTCAGGACAGGGAAGCATAAATCATAACTCTTCCATTTTACTGACAAAGCAATAAAAGGCCTATACTGGAAAAATATTTTTTGAGCTTTCAATTATATATTAATAAAAGAAATGTGTAAGATACTACAGGCATATGTATTCTGAGCAGATGCCTGTTATTTACTAGTGGAGGATTTAAGTAAATGTGCTGAAAAGGGAAAAATATATTCTAGATATTTGACTATTCTAAAGCCAGGGATTATTTTACTGGGCTGTAAACCCAGAGCCCTGTGAGCACCACACAGCTCAATTATCTTTAAAACCAAAACCCAATTCCTTACCCGACCACAGGGCAAAGCAAACCCCGTAAACAGCAGTAAATCTTGTGATTTCTTGTACCCATTCAGCACCATCTTGGACACAGGGCTATTACACATGACAATGTAAAGGGGAGTCTGTGTTCCAGATTACACCACACTTCACCTACTCTGGCAAGGTCAATGTCAGCTGCCTGAACAATTTTACTGCTTTTATTATGAACCAAACTGAACTTGGACTAATTTATACAGGAGATCTGACAGCAATTACTCATGGTTGCTGGACCACATGCAGGGTCTTACAAGCCTAGTAGGGAGAGTTTGTGTCTGATCATCACTAGCTCTCGCATTCATTGTCAGGATGTGAATAAGGGTTTTAATGATTACTTCATTAATAGATACTGTATAGTTTTAGCAAAACTCAGGAATGCAGCCATGGCACAAGACCCTAATCACATTAGATATTATGCAGAGTGGCAAACCTGTCTGACTGTAAGGACAGATAGGAGGAAGTATGGGGAAACAAAACTGCAGGAGAGGCAGCAAGGCTAATAGCTTCTGTAAAGCTCAGGCCATCATGAGTATCAGTGTTAGACTAAGTGGGGCTGACAACAAGAAAAAACACATCAAAAACTTAGAAGTGGTTACAGACAGAAAGATACAAAAAAGCATAAGCTTTTCACCTCTGCAGCTAAAATTGATGACATAAACATCAGGTTCACCTAGTCTGTTATTACCCTGTGGTTATTTTCACTAAGTGAAAATATGTTATCTCGCTAGGGACTGGGAAGCAAATTAAACAATCCCCAGTAGGCTGGTTAACATGGCAGTTTTATATTAAAGATTCCTTCCAGGATTTAAGCTAAAAAGGGTCATCTTTTGTCATTTATGTTATGCTACTTGTGTTATTTCTCTCATGTAATATTTATATTATCTAATTTTAAATCAAATTATACTGTACCATAATTAATATTTTCAAAGAGATAATTTTTTAATATTTCATTTTTCTGAACTAGCTCAGCCTTTATTTTTTGATTTTTCTTGATTCTCACCCTAGTAGTTAACATGAAAGCAGACCACTTGATACTGTTGCCTATTATCCTAAAGAACTTAACCAGCCAATTTTTAATAAAACAATATATTACTTAAAGCACAAATTTAAGTATAATCAGAACTTAGAACAATTACTTAAGGACAAGAAGTGGAAGGAAACAAGTAAATCATCCCTTTTACTGAAATATTACAGAGCATCCCTCCATCTAAAAATAAAAAAGCCTCAGCAATGCAGATCCACAGCAATGAGTCAACTGGAATTCAACGCCTACTGCTCCCTGTTCAGGGCAATATGGGAGAGTTGAGCAGTCAGTACATTTCCCATTCTTACCTAAGAAGTACTCAAAAGTCAGATTCAGACTGTAAATGACCAGATGTCCCTGAGGAGCTGCAGTCAACAGCTACTGAAGTATCCGAGTGCTGGGAACCCTGCCAGCCGGGATGGCCCCGCTCTAACCCGCCAAGGCAGCAAAGGACTTTCTGAGCTTGACATGAAGCTTTTAGAGAACAGCCTGAATGCCCACAAATAGAAGCAGCATTTTGGGCAAGAATGGCAGGGTAAAAAAAAAACAACCAAACCTGTGAAAATTATAGGGAAGGTTTTCTGAACATGTTGTATTTACTGTGTAATCATCTCAACAGATGAATCTCTTGCTTGCAGTGACAGGAGAGTAAAGAAATCTACAGATGCTTTTTGCATCTCATCTGGAGAAAAGTGTAAAGAAATCCAAACTATCAAGTATAAACTTTTTCTAAATGCTTCATCTTATTGCGATCCCATCCTCATTTCAAGTAGTACCCAAAGAAAAAATATTCATGCATTCATAATTCTCCACCAAAATAATTACACTACAAACACTCACTGTCACACAGCAGAGCTCAAACAGCAGATGATTTTGAAAGAGATCTCTTGAGGTGTTGAGGTTAAGCAAGGAGTAGAAAAGCATCCAGCTGAGGTCCCAGGGTCACAAGGCAGACTCTGGAGATTTCCAAATGGAAGCTGCATCAAAGCGGCAGCTGAACTGGAACAAGTTTACATCCCAGTCCTTCAGAGCAGAGATGCAGGTCTTGGCTGTCTGTACCAGCCTGGGTACAAAAAGCACTTATAATGCCGGGGACTTTGCAGATAGTGGTTTATTTCACACCTTCATTTGAAGTCCTCCCAGCAGAATTAGCCTGGACTCAGTGAACCCATGCAGCCATGACAGAGCTATGCATCTGAATCCTCAGTGGTCCTGCCCAGGTCCACACCAGGCACAAGATGTGTGATAGGATATGCCATACTTCCTGGCATGTCACATGTTCTTGAAGGACTTTTTTCCTCCAGGTCTTCTCTTCTGCAGAAAAATCAAAGATGTTTATCAGGGCAGGTTTAAACTTCAGATAAAAAAAAAAAATCCACCCTTAAATATTACATATCTCAGATCTGTTTATTTAGTACACTGAAATTTGAATATTCAGGCAAAATAATATTCAGTGTAGTCGAAAAACAGCTAAACTGTCAGCCCGGACTTATAAAGGCAAGAGTCTCCTAGAGTCTGCAGCAGAGGGCTCCCCAATTCTGCTACTCATTTTATAAAGAATTGCCTTCTTTTGCTTTGAAATTGGCTTGCACAAGCTTGTTATTTCTTGGGTTTTATGGGAAAGGACAGCAAGTCATCTCTATTCAATTCCCCTCTTCCATGCCACACAGTGTTTCATATCCCACCATATAGATCTCCAGTAATCACATGGCTGAGTTGAGCTAATAGCTTGCCATAAGTCAGTTGCAGACAAATACATCAAAACTTTGCAAGTGCCAAATGCATACCTTTGTCTACAAGGTTCTTTTCTTTATTTCAATCTATTTAATTATTTCAGTTCAACCAACAGTGGCTGCAAAGATCAGAAAGTGATGAACTGTGAAGTGCTTTTTCCTTTACCACTGAGTAAACATTCAAGCCTTTTTTTTTTTGAGTGGCAAAAAAAGCTTCTGTTCCAAAAAATCTTAAAGGATTTGAGATTTCAATTAAACTGCTTTCAAATGCAAAAGCATGCATTAATAATTGTTCCAAATCCATCATATCTTGAGCTGTTCATCTTAATGACAGCTTGTTTATTTTAATTGATATTAACTTCCTCTATGTAAGTGCAATTCATATCAATCCAGAATATGTTCTTAACCATTCTTAAAATAAAAGTCAAGAATTTGCATGAATATGTAGGAATATATCACACTGTCTAAACAAAGAGTTAGTGAAATAAAACATTACCTAAATAATGCTTTGGACAAAAGGTTCAGCTAGTTACAAGCTAACATGTTTTAATGGTTGTTATTCAATTAGAATCTAGCTTGCTTTAAGAAAGTTACAAAAAATCTGTATACACATAATGAAATTTAATATCAGTTGTTTAAATCAAGGATTTTACTGGTCCAAACTGTGATTAAAATTACCTTTTAAACCACTTTGATTAAAAATTAAATCTGGGCTATAAAGCAACTCTAACTTGAGTTACTCATTATTAATGCAGACATTTCTGAAAGAAAACACAAATAGTATTTTAATGAGAAGGTCATTATAAAATTTAGCCTGCAAGCCATAATGTGATTCATGGCACAGCCCTGTGGTTTTCTGCCTCTTTCCTGTCCATTAAAAGCCGAGTTGTTTAGATACATTGGCCACAACTTCATTGAAGGGCTGGCGTCAGTTTGGGGGACTTTGATGACTCCTGCCCTGTTCCTGTATAAATGCAAGAGGGAAGGACTAGACAGCCTGGGTTGTAACAAAAAGCTACTGTGAGAGCCAATTTTGCAGACGGACTGAAAAGTCCATAGGGCAAGACTGAACCTACAGGAGGATGATGGTGGTGAAGCCCTCTTGCAGGGCTGAAAGTTAGCTCAGGGGAGAGGAAAGGATGTTTGCCCAGGCAGAACCCCATCCTGGTTTACTGCTGGTTTTCCTGAGCCAGCACAGGAATTTCTGTGCAGAATTTCAGGGCAGTTCAGCATCCAAAATGATACACTCTGGAACAGGAGAGATCACAAAGCCAGTACAGTCCAGGCAGGTCCATGGGACAGCACAGAGGAGCAAGCTGTACCCAGGCTCAGCCTGCAAAGCAGGCAGGCTGCCAGCTCTGCCCGAGCACTTATCCTTGCTAATGGAGAAGAGGAGGCAGGGAGGTAGAGGTATTAAATACAGATCTCTAAGAGATTTTTAAAATATCAAGCAGGAGCAATTGCCTATCTGTACATACTGCTTAGGCTTTTTAAACTTACCCTACAAGCAGCAGAAAGCCCTCCATACAGCACCACAAAAGGAGTGTCTGGAGGCTTGCAGCCTGTGCAGCCCCCGTCAAAGGCTCCCCACAGCACTGCACCTGCTTGCCCACACCCTGTGCCAAAGGCAGACACTAACACCCTCTTGTCCCATCCTCTTCTTCTGGCTAAACCATTGGTACTGCTTTTATTTTTGTCATTACTGAAAAGCTCTCTCTCACCTCACTCCCAAGAGGAAGATGCAGGCAGAAGGAAGCCAAGGCAGCAGCAGCCAAAGCTATACACACAAGTATTACTAGTTCAGAAAGGGAATTGGTTCCTTGTTCCCCTCCACACCCTGCATACATGCATGGCCACAGAGTAAAACACAGCCAAATGACTGCACAGTAACCCAAGAAACCCATTCAAGTTGCCTCAGCTTAAAAAGAAATACCAATGCAAAAAAGGGTGTGTAACACAGCAGAGGCCAAAAACGTTAATATGTAACTGTAAGGAGTTTTGTGAGGTAAGTACTCTCATTCACTTTTAATTGTCTTTAACAGTTAATTGATATTATAACAAAAATCAATTTAGAGAAACAAACTGAAAGGAAGCACATAGAGAATACAAAGTTCTGCACATATATCTCTATCTAAACTAAAGCTTTTTTTATCTGGTACTACTAGGAGATGCAATGGAAGCCAACATTCATTTAACAGGTTTTACAGAGACAAATTATCTCAGAAGTAACTGTTTTACATTTTGTTTTTTGCAGAAATTCTGCAGGCACTGCCTATACTTGAAACAGCATGCTACATGGTACACTTCAAGGACCTGAGAATATACTCTTTAAAAAACATTTTTAAAATCCAGCTTCAAAAATTGGGGGAAAAAATATTATTAAAAAGTATAAGGCTCAATGAGTAAGTTTTTCATCCAGAGAACTTAGCTATTATTAACCAAATCTACTCGGTTTTTTTTGTTGTTGTTTTTTTGTAACTTAAGTACCCCAAATTTCAGATAACTGCCTGAGCTCAAATCAAGAACTCCCAAGCAACATTATCCCATTACCTTGGTCTTCAATACCTTTTAGAATAAGAACACCACATCCATTTTCTCCCCAAGCCTGCTTCATCTACATAATGTTAACTTGGTGGAAAGTACAGCAGCACTTATACTTCCAGCACGGTTCTGGATGTTTCCAGTAACAGTCCATTTTAATAGCATCATCTTTTAGACTGGGAAGGGAGTGGGGTGAAGGGAATCAAGGAATCAAGATGATTCTTTGGCAACTTTTAGATATCAGTGGTGGAGACATTTAAGGTTTTTATATTATCATATATTCTACATAAATTACCAATGCTATATGGTACCAAAGAGTCTTAAGAAAATATTAAACCTACCAAAAATGTAGAACCTCATGATTAAATATTTAAAATTGTGGAGAGAGGAATTACTACTGCCAGCCATGGACCACAGTGCTCTGTACACATGGTCTGATAAGAGGCTTAAAAATCACTGTTGGAGCACGGAAGTGTCACCCTGTGTATGTATGTGACAGTGCTGTTCCTCTGCAAACTATTATAGACTGATACAGACAGTTGAACTGTGAAGCAAAGAGATACAGAGGCACCTCCAAAGTAGTACAAAGCTCCAGCTTCAGCTGCTGAAATCCTTTTAGTACAAAGCTGTTCAATTGCACTAAAATGCTTTTGAAAGCTCTGATCCATTGCAAAAAGTTGTTAGAGATGGATAGCAAGTAACTCACTAGTTACCACAAGTTTAGACTTCAGACTTTGGTAATTTAAGACATTCTGAAATTATGGTTTACTAAATCTATATATGGAGTTCAAACTAAAAACTTCACTGCAAAGCCTTCATTTAGTCTCCTTTAAGTGTGGTTCTGGAAGGAGCTGGCAGGTCATCCTATAATGTGGAAACAGACACAGCATTTAAAGTGATTTAAAAGTCATTCAAACAGCCTATACATTGTGAAATATGCCTAGAAGAAAATACCTGTTCCGCTTCTAAAGTAAGTTTCCCATTTCCGCAGAACTTCCAAGTCCACTCATTGATCACTATCAGCTCCATTTTACCATTCAAGTCAGCTTTCTTTCACAAAACCTACGGGATGTGAATACAGACTATTTCCACACAGTCCCAACCAAGTCAACCTTTACTGTTTATTTTCAGCACATAGCTGATTAGGACCTGAATCACACCACTGCTGATTAAAACAAGTATCTGATTAAAACTGTACCTGATCTGTTAACAGATTCAGAGCCTGGGTTTGCAAGCAAACATGTCAGTGGAACTGGTAGAAATGGCAAACTCAAAAAAATATTTGGTAGAGACATGGAAGTGGATCTAATGGCATAATAATAGAATCCAGGTATGTCAATCTTTAAGATAATGACAGAGAAATATAATCTCTACAGTGTCAAATCTTATACATTAGAGATTTTATTTCATTATCTGTTAGCATAAAGACTATGCTGGAGGATGTTCCAAAATGGTTAATGATCAGCGTAGCACAGGAGGATAAGGACGCAGCTGGTATAACTTGTCTGAAACTTGCGTAGCATTCTGAGAAAAGCTAAATACATCTTTCAGCTTCACTTGCTGGTAAGAGCTGCTGCTTCTGTACTGATTGTGCACTTTTTTTTGTAGAGTTGTTCGTTTGTTTGCTTTCAATTTTCGTTTTCAGTACAAAGATAAGCTTAGTGAAATCAGATTTTTCACCATATAGCTGGATTTGAGTTGTGCTTCCTACTGCACCTCTTAGAAGACCATAAGAACATCCAAGAAATCCCACATTCAGCACAGCTTAAAGAACAAATCTACAGCAATGCACCTTACCAGTCTGTAAGAAGAAATATCTTTTTCTAGGTTAATATTACAGAAGGGAGAACAGACCTAAGTACATGGATTCTGGAAATACAAGGGTACAAAAGTGCTTCCTTCACCACCCTCTTTCCCCCGACATTTTTTTCCTTAAGGGAAAGAACTAATCAAAAGATGTAATGCTAAATAATGGCAGTGTATTTTTTTCGGTGTGTTGCATAGATTTGGATGATATCTTATTAAAAAACCACCTCGGAGAAAACCCTGTGCCAGCTCCACACGGTACATACCAGTTGCCTACGTCTCGGTAAGGCACAGCACACTCGCATCCAGAGGCGCTAACGGAGTCTTAAATATATGGGAACTCACGTGTACGCGCCTAGGAAGTACCTGTATTGTTGTATATGCATATACATGCTTGCATGCACCGCGACGTGCCTCCGGGACAGAGCGGGAGCACCGGCGCTCCCCGGGCTCTGCCCCGCCGGGCTCCGGGCGACGGACCCGCTGCGGGGACGGCCGGNGCAGCTCCGGGCCACAGGAGCGAGAACCCCGAGGAACCGGGAGCTGCACAATTCTAAAGGGCTGTGCTGCCCGAAAAGCCCGTCAGAAGGTCCATCATCATTCACGCATTAGGAAACAAAAGCAAAACCCAGATAAAATTGCAGTAACTTCTCCGAGTAGATCCGGACAGTACAGACAGGTATACGTGCCGCCTCCTTCCAGGATCACAAGCAGCTCTTCTTTTAAACAGGGTGTAAAAAGCAAACAAGAACCACCTCACATCCAACAATAGCGATAAAGAAACCTTGAGCCTCATGTCCGCTACTATGGACAGGACTGAGCACACACAGCTTTGCACTGAAGGACAAATCAAACTCAAACATAGAAGGTAGTACAAGATAAATCTTGTCTGAAGACCATGATCAGATGGATCTGACGTATTGCTACCTACCTGAACAATTTACTGAGACCAGACGTATATCCAGGTAGTGCATAGTTGCACACAGGTCTGCTCAGAGCTGGAGAAGTGGCAAAAGAAAATCTCAGCAGAACATCTCTGCTACACTTCTAAGAAATGCTGGTAACAATTACAGTATGAAACAGAGTTAAAAGCCTAGGTACAGCCTTGTACACAAACATTATATATGAATTGCCAAACAGACTCCATTCCAGCACTTTTTTATCCAAAAAGAAGGAAAACCCCAAAATAAGAGCCCAAACTCTTACTCACCCTGCCTCCCTAACTTGAATGCTCACCTTGAGGATAGCTCAGGACACTTTCTTTCTTCTTGCCTGTTTCTTTCTAATGCAACCTTCTCACTTCTCATTCATTTCTCCCCCGCTTTTAAGTCCTATAAGCAATTAGCAAAAGCTTCTTGTTCCCAGAGAACAAGACAACAAAAAGCAACAGCCTGTTTTCAGAGCACTTTGCTAAAGTTTATGCTCCAGTTCCGCTTCCATTACTGTGCATCACCTCCTTAGCAGGGAGAGTGGGACCACCTATCAGTCAACAACTGTGTTTAAATCTGTACTAATGTGCAGAATTAAGAGTCAACATATGCCAAATTTCCTGTTAAGTTTAACCTCTGTTGAATAGGGAGCCAGTAATAACCTCCAGCAAGTGGCTTTTATCCTTTTTTTCCAAGGGGAAAAAAAAACCAGAACACCAGATGGTGAAGACACAAATTGGTTTCTACAACACATTAGTGACCTCCTCTAATATGGTAGGGCTAGCAAGCAGCTCATATGATTTAAACAATAAAAAAAAAATCAATACTGGTCAAGAAAGCTTTATGATTTCATTACAGAAATTAAGTCTTAAAATCAGTTAGGAATTACAAGTATTCTCTACATTCTTTTGTCGATAAT
Organism: Calyptomena viridis; assembly: GCA_013390005.1. Lineage (NCBI taxonomy): Eukaryota > Metazoa > Chordata > Aves > Passeriformes > Eurylaimidae > Calyptomena > Calyptomena viridis. The sequence goes on from WEIV01004366.1 coordinate 56,427, forward strand.
ACTTTCTCTCATTCCCTGAGGATTCTCTCACAAACAAGAATTTATCTGAGCAATGGCTTTTGCAGGTCACATTCAATGTCCTACTAAATTGGAAAGGGACAATTGGAGTTGGAGGTTGAATGAGGGGCCACAGCTCCTGCACCATGGCTCACAATGCCAAAGGTACAGGACATACCTCACCTGCTTTAAGGAAGAGAAGCACTACACACATAGCATTACTATCTGCTTTTTCTAAGTTCAAGTATCTCACCTATGATTTCTTTAAGTACTAGCAGAGGGCAGAGCAGTAAGGAAAATACAATTAATTTTCAGATGTGCTGAAACTGTATGATTTAGAGACATTCCAGAAAGCTACCAGTAAAATAGCAGCAAATTCAGAAGACACCACCATCTTACACATAAAGTAAAGAATACACACTGTATGGAACAAGAAACTGCTAGCAATCATTCTGCAGTCTGCAGAAGAGCGCTTGAATTATCCAGGGCCCCAGAGCATACACTAAAAGGCTAAGAGACCCAAACAAGTTCTGCAGATGAACACTAGAAGAAAAGTTGACTCTTCTGTCCTGAGTGGAAGACAGTGATCCTCTGTTTTAGAGCATGAAATTCACATCAGTTTGATGAGAAGACAATTACAGAAGATCTTAGCTAACAGCATGAAATCTTTGACAGCAATTTTGTTTATAGCCACAGATTAGGTCACACTGTTCAGATAGTAAGAAGATTCTCTGTCCCAAGGACATTTCAGCAAGAGAAGCATCTAAATTTGCAGAGCCAGGATGCATCAAAACTCTGACATGACAAACATCTGTTCTAGACACCTAGCTGTGGCCTAAGCAAGGCAAAATTGCATTCCCTTTCAACAAAAAAAACTTCATTGTTAGGAAGGTAAACGCTGGGCAGGACATTTAAAAAAAAAAAAAAAAAAAAGCTGCTACTCACCCCACTCATACCAGTTGCCTTTGCCATTTGAAACACTAACAAGCCAGAACTTGCAGAGACAATCATTAGTACACATAGCAAGATCAAGTCCTAGCCAACACACTGACATCATCTACTAAAGACAGTATTTTTAGAGAGCAGATAGTGGACAAAGTGGAGCATCTAATATAATAGTCCACTCACCCCAGGGGCAGTCAGCATCCCTGAAAGTTTCCAGAAATATCCAGTTAACACCTATGCACTACTATACTGGAAGTGCTTCAAAGCTCCCGAAAATGCTTTGTTCTCACTGAAAAAAGTTTATAAAGATCCAAGAGAAAAATATAATCTTTACCATCTCAAAGACAGCTAGAAAGTCATCTGAACAAACCAGTTGCCAGCCTCAGTTGTTAAATATTTTCTTCCAATTAACATGTGCTTGAAATAGAAATAAAACCATGGCATTGTTTTGCCTGAATTTGTCCTCCAAATTATGGCAACACAACAGTGCAATACTACCAAAAAAACCCCAGTGGCAATAATCTTTTCATCAGCTTTTATATAATGCTTGCCATGAAAGTTTCCAACCATGCAAAAATATATTTGCCCCCCCAAAAAGCAGTAATTTTAATCCAGACACAGTATATATAAAATAATGTGGTTATAATAGAAAAGACAGCCAAAAGAAGGATAACAAATTGCTTTTTAGTAAAGCTCTTAAAGAAAAGACCATGACCTATAGGTGGTTTGTGTTATAATTATATACGGGGAGAACAGCAATCATTTTGCACTTTCGTGCAGCTTTTTAATTTTACATAAATTTATTTCAAATAAATGAAATGTGCCAAGTAGAAATGACAGACTGAATGCATCACTTTAAGTGAAAAACTCTTCCTTTCTTGGTTACCTTTTATTTAATACTTTTTAACACAATTTTTTTTAAATTATTTTCATATAATTCTTTTCCTTATTAACAACAGCTGATTCAGGGCCACCTTCCTTCCTCCTAGAGCTGATTAGCAAACAGCTCCTGTAGAAAATCCTCAAGGATCAGTCTTCTTTAACATGACAGAAATTGAAGTAAGAATGCAGTTCTTCACAGCTCTCCTCCAGACGCCGCTTCTGGGCTCTCCTGCTGGTCAGCCAGCTGATGTCACATTAATAGCTTTTTCTCCAAAAATCCTTAATTAGATAAGACTAGTCTGTTCATGAGGCACGTCCAAATGGTGGGTTTCATTGCAATTTGGAGAATTATTCTTCTCCATACCACTATGCTTTCTTTGAATATAATTAGTGGTGAATGTTAATGTGCAGTTATCAATTAATAAGTATCAAGTTGTCATCACTCTGTTGTCTGCAAAGAAAAAAGTCATAATTTTCCATTCAGCAAGAAATGCAATAGGAAGCTTTTACTCGAGTTAAGTTTTGATTCTTCTGTTCTTTGGTCTCCCATTTCAGCATACAAATCCAACACCTGCACTGGGACAATCAAGCAGAAACCACTATAAGTAGCAAAAGCTCTGTGTTTTCACTCCAACTACCAGGCTTGTGCCCTCAATACTGCAGAGCATATTACAGTGAAGTATATCTATTATGCTCAAGCAGACAAAAGTCTTATTCTCCACAATGACTTGCACGTGGAACCTGAGGCTGTAACTGGCTCAAGTTCTTGCTAACTAATTGGCTTTCAAGTGTCCACAGCAACTGCTGGGATATCTGCCCACCATCATCTCAGATGATCCTTTTTGGCTATGAGGTGTTAGGTTTCCTCAGAAACAAAATCCAAAGAATCTACTCAAAAGAAACAGATGACTTGCAAAACCCTAAGAAGCAGAGACTTGGTTTGTTCCTGAATCCTTGGTAGTTTCATGCTATATTCCACAGTCCTCCCATCAGCTTCTCCATGGTAGTTTTCTTAGGAGTATTAGTTCTCAGGAAAGTTTAAGCTCAGAATTGTCACCATGACATCATCACCTGAATAAAGATCTAACACCAAGTAAAGTACAAGAGGAACAATAGCATCCAAATATTACACAGGCTGAATTCTGGATGTTCCAGCATTTGTGAAACAGCACTTTGCAGTAAGATGCCAGCTGTAGTTCTCAGGAAAAGACTCATTAAAAACACCTACTGACCTCTTGCAGCAGCAGATGAATGGCATAGAAGCCTGGTCTTTTCTACAGCCAGCATTGCCATGGTCTTTTAGAAACTCATGTAGATCTGTTACTGGAAAACCACTTTGTTGATATTTCTAAAAGAAAAAGCATTTTATTTACAACACATGAGAAGTTATAGGGCATGAAATGTTATAAAATTTTCTCTAGAGTGTGACAGTAAAACCAAACTACTTGGTTCATTTGTTCAGTATTGCTGTAGAAAGGAAAAAGCCCAAACCTATCCCAGAAACGTCATATATAGTTGGTGGAACAAAGCAACCCAAGTGACAGAAAATTCACATTGTTCACAGATTCCCTTAAGTTTTGTTTGCTATCCATAAAGCCAAGCAAAGGATCTTAGGTCATACTGGCATTAATTGATCCTTTCCCGTTCACAGTGAGCTGCTATGCTCACTGCAAGTGCCTTGGGATCATTTTCTTTAAGAATTCTAATGCTGGATTTGAAGGGCCCTAGTGTGAATACTCAACATTGCTATGCTGAAGAAATGCTATGAAAAACACCAGCTCGGCACACTGAAATAGCTCCCAATTGATCCACATGAAGTGCTCAGAGGGAAGAGTAACAGTAAAACACCGTTTTGCAGGTCAGATCATCTAGTAAAGTCAGAAGCACAGACAAACAAGTTATATTTTGAGACGCTTAGAAAGCGGAGCTTGTGCTCAGTCTGGAAGTCGTAGTTCATGTCAGACCAGCCTTATTCCACTGGCCTGTTTCTCTGACACCAACACAAGAAAGACAAGAGCTGAAGAACACAATCCCTTGCCTTCCCAGCAGTCACTGAAGCTACTGAGGAGCACAAAGGGGAGACAGCACTTGAGATCAAGAACAAAAGGTAATTACTGAAAACTTAGCTCCACTTTCAGACAGTTCATACTGGAAACAGATGGCAGTTTTAATTTGAAGGAGAAGCAGTGGGGCTTTCAGAAGACATTTCCTTTTAACCATACATTTCCAAGCAGCACATTAAGCCAGCCAGGTGTGTCTTAATGACAGTCTTAAATGACTTTAGAATTATCTGCTTGAACCTTGCCCAACTCCTGCCAAAGGCATATCTCTGAGATGCCAGCAAACCCTTCTCAGCAAACCTGACCTCATCTTTTGATGCCATGAGAAGAAAACGTTTGCTTCAAACAAGGCTTATCTGGTTCTATGTATCTATACTTAAAAATTGACTCTTTCCACTCATTTTTCCATTTGCACTTCCATTAGCTGTTACATTTTTGAAGCTAGGTGAGGCAGCAGAAAACAGAAAGCTGACAGACACCAAGAATAATTTTTCAAGACAATTATTGCTTAGTCATTTGGATGACTACCCAGTCATCCTCACAGATTTGCCACAGACTAAACTAAAAGACTTTAATAGTCTCATCACTCATTGTAACTAATAGCAGATAACATGGTGTTGAGTGATTAACAAGAATGAATACAAAACGGATCAGCAGTGTAAAAGAAAACAAACGTTTACCTTTATGGTGTCATAGGAGTCAGTAATGAGTGCAATAAAAAGGCTGAGGATCATGTATATAAACAGACTAATGAAGGAATACAGATATAACCGGCTGAACATCCACACCAATGTGCTCTTCTGCTGGATTTGAGCAAACGTTGCAAACATATCATCACCATTGACCAAAGAAAACAGACATTCAGCCACTGTGTTCAGATCTTCAAACTAGAAAATAATGAGTATAAATTATTAGTGGCATGTGAAGACCAATCACCCATATTTAAAGGGAAAGTTAAAAAAACCCCAATTCTGTTTTTTATAACACTGAGTTTTACTCATAGCAGAAGAAAAAAGCCAACCAGACAATTAAATGCTATCACACTGTCCTGTACATTCAGGCCAAAACATACATATCAGTAATAGAACCATGTAGAAATACAATCTTGACTAAACATGATGTTAACATCAGACATAAGATTTATTATCTAGAAATAAACTTGTGATGTTCAACAGGCAAAACAGTCAGTACCTGATCATCACAGAAAATTAAAGTTACTGAATTTTAAGCAATTTTAGACCTACAGAAAAATATCATTCCATTTGCCAAAGCATAGATAAAGTGATTTCACAGAATCTATACAGTATATCAGGGGTAGTATGCTGGGAACAGAATCCACATCCTCTGGTTTCCCAGCTCTGCAGCCTTACTGGAGTATGGGTAATAAATCAATAGTGTATTAAGGAGCTAGAGGTAGCATATAGCCTTCAGAGCTTGAATGATCTAAACTAAATTTCTCATGCAATAACAATCTGCCATTCAGAAAACCCTCTCTGAGCTGTAGGTACAAGCATATAGCTGGATTGTGACACTACCGAAATACACTCTGCACAAAAATAACAGTTTCATTTCAAGGACATTGTCTTAAATTCTGAACTCCATTTCCCCAAGCTGGAATGTGTCCTGAGGGTAAAATCCATTCAGCTACCAGGTAAGAACACTTTCCCCTCTTGTTCTGGCTCTCCAAATAGCTGGATTTGTTAACTATACTTTATTGGACAATATGAATTAATGCACAATGATTTAATGTGGCTATTAGCAGTGAAATAACACTTCTACACTCGAATTGTGGCCCTATCTTGAGAACAAGATGCCAAGAGGCATATGCTTGTAAGGAGAACACATTGCACAGGAACAGCAGGTCTGGTTTACACTCATGTCTTATTTGGTTATAATTGTTTTTATTGAATTTTCAAACCATTGTGAAATTCAGCAGTGTATTATCTGGGAAGAGGAGGGCATGACACAGGTAATTTTTGAGCGAACCACAAGTTTTGATGCAGACAGAGGCAAACATTCTAAGGACTGCTCACTTGTAAGCCCCTGGATTGCCACAACACAAAATGCAGGATACCCCCACTCCTGCTCTCTGACTGTAGTAGAAGGAAGAGCAACATATGTAGGTCTATATTTCTGAGCATAAGGAGCTCTCCAGTGTTTTGCCACATCAGGGATGGCTCTTCCCATTCCTTACCAGGGACGGCCTGTGTGGCTGGAGAGCCCTGGGAAGCCAGCCCCAGTGCCACATCACCTTCCCGTGGGACACTGGGCAACGGGAACCTCACACAGCTACAGCTGTTTTCCTTGACACTGATCTGTGATACTTAGGAAAGAGATGATATTTCCATAGATAAGCATGATATTGACTACACTTCCTTTGGCTCAAATAATTAATGTACTTGTTGCAGGGAGGTTACAACAGTAATTATGATCTGCCTGTTATAAACAATTGAGCCTCTAGTGTGGCTCCCACTGCATCCAGCATCCCAGAGATATGTATTGTTATCAGCTTGGAAAATGAACAGACTGAATACCTACATTCCTCAAAGGAGAGAATTACACTACGTTAGAGGAATTCAAGCTCGGGGTGGGCACAAGAAGCCAAATTAAGCACTGCAGCATGTCTCTGTTACATATATGTAACGTGTGTAACCAGAGATCAAGAATGAGAGATCATACATTTGTTAGTCATTAACAGACATCTAGAATTTGTCATTACACAAAATCTTCCTTTTTTCAAACTGTCACATAGAGCATCTGCCAAGAGAAAAACCAAACGAGCTTTAGGGTTGGTTTTGCTTGTGTTTTAGAATATACAAAGCCTTACTCCTGCACCCAGGCTTCAGACAAGACGTACCAGGCACACGTTTTGATACTAACCTTAAAAAAACAAATAAGCCAAGCCACCACACTCCTACACAGGAGGCAATGTAAATAAGACAATCATTCATCCACCCCTTTATGAGTCATAATTTAGGAGCTGAAGTTACATGGCATGGGAAAGGTTTGGAAAAACAAAGTCAGAGCCAAGGAGATTCCGGAAAAAAAAAAAGTAACGGTGAACTGTTTAGTGCTTCTTCAACCCAGCTGAACTGGGATTGCCAGAAGAGGGCGAAAGAGATCATACAATCACAGAATATGATGAGTTTGAAGAGACTCACAAGAATCCTCAAGCCCAGCTCCTGGCCCTGCACAGAACCATCCCCAAGAGTCACATTGTGTGTCAGAGTATCACCCAAACGCTCCTTGAACTCTGTCAGACTCGGTGCTGTGACCACTTCCCTGGGGAGCCTGTTCCAGCACCCAACCACCCTCTGAGTAAAAAATTTTTTCCTAATATCCAACCTAAGCCTCCCCTGACACAACTTCAGGCCATTCCCTCATGTCCTGTCACAGGTCACCACAGAGAAGAGATCAGCGTTTACCACTCCTTTTCCCCTCACAAGGAAGTTGTAACTGCAATGAGGTTTCCCCTCAGTCTCCTCTTCTCCAGGCCTAGTTAAACCCTCCACTCATCACAAAAACAGTGGATGTTGGAGATCACACTGATTTCAAGTACACAAAAGCAAGCACACAGTTACTTTTTTAAAAGGAGTAGATGGCAGGAGGTACACATGGAAGAAAAAAACCTCTCTGTTCACATTACAGCCTTTAAACAGAAATATTCATTTAATACCCATTTCTGTTGTTATAACTAAGAGCTACACACACACAGAGATACTCGCATCACTAGATCAGAAAAGGAGTGATACTGCTGACATACCTTCTCATGATAAGGTCCCAGGACAATCCAGCCACAGAAAGTATAGCCAAGATAGATCATCCCAGCACAACAACAAAACCTTAGCACTTTTGGCAATGATGCTTGCATAGTTAAAATAAGCACCTACAAATCAGGGTGGAGCAAAGGAGAAGAGGGAAAAAAAGCAAAAAATTAGAGAGACCTGAATAAAAGTGACATATATATATGCTTTTATTATTAGATATTTGATTCCTGCCTTACATTGTAGGTTTGAAAATATCCCAGGTATCTGATGACTCCAACCCAGACAAACAAAGTTGACGTTCCAAGTAAAATGCTGCAGACATCGTAACTTGTGAGGTTCTGAGGGATCCAAACAGAACAGGTGGTCAAATTACAAAGTAGTAGGTATGTCAGCTTGACAGCTATTCCAGTTCCAGCAGTTCAAACAAACAAAGAATGGCAGTCCAAAATTGAAAGGATGTTGCTACATCACAAAAATCAGATCAATGTGAACTGCAGTTATTTACTGAGACCATTCAAACACAACAGTGCTGCAAATGAAAGCATATCTACACTGATAGTCTTGAAGTTTTGCATAAAATCTGGAAGAACAAAAGCCCTTAGTTTGGTTACAACAGTTTCAAAATTAGATTGAACAACTCAAATTTTGTTAAAAAAAGGTTACTATATGCTATTGTTTGGCAAAGAAGCTCTCGTTCCTGAGTACTTCCTCTGGGGCCCACTACAGGCATCTGCCCTTTGAGCCTTAGCACATGTGAGACTGCAGCAGCACACTACCTACTCTGTTTTTCCCAGAATACAAAGTTTTGTGAACACATGAATTGTTGACATACATCTATTGAAGAAAAAAAAAAAAACCTAGGGAAAAAAAAACAAACCCAAAAAGCCTCCTGAAGAGCTGCCAGCTGGATAAAGGACATTGATTTCAGCAAATCCAGACTGAGAGGTCAAGGACGAGCAGGTGTCTGTGTGTCTATGCTGCAAGGAAAGCAAGCTATAACAGCCACTTTTTCCAGTCCCACAAGCCATAAAGACCCCTGTTGTATCCAAGGGAATGACTCTTGGTTTCCCTGTGCTGTATGTGCTACTACTTCTTACAGAACTAACAACCCAAATTGTTGGGGTTTCTGTTAGGAGCTGCCTACCCACAGGTCTGTACCAGGGATTAGCGGTCTTAGCACTGTGGAAATAAAATGTTTAAATAACTTACACAGTCTTACTGAAAGACTGAGGAAGAGTGACTGAAACCAGTTATTAGTCAAACCAGCACCAGGAAATGAACTAGCAAAAGTAAACTGATGTCTACTGACTATTACAGCTCACTTTAATTTGTCCCCAAGTTAAAGCACATTACACACAGTTGTAACAAGACCAGTAGTTTAGCTGAAGTATTAAACTCACCTTAGCTTTTATTTCCATTTTTAGGATTGACCCAATGATCGTCATCACATCACTGACAATTACCAGGACATACCACCCATTTATGAACTCCAGGCGATCAGCATGACACACATGACGCTTATATTTCTCCAAGAAGAAATTCACAAATCTCTATTGACAAGAATTTAGATGCTTAGTTACAAGTCAACTTAGATGAAAAATATGTACAGATGCCCTAGTGTAGCAATGCTGAAGCTTGACATTGCCCCCTTTTCTTATAATATTTACTTGAATAATAATTTAAAACTAGTTCCCCATAGCAACAGAAATAAATAAGAAAAAAAATAAGATGGGTTTAGGCCAGTGAAAAACTTTCCACACAACAGCTGACTTCATAACCAATCTTCACTAGCCTAACCATGGCCTGTTATCCCCTTTACAATAGTTTCTATCTACTTCAAGAGAGCAAGGCCACCAAACTGAAGCAGTGAAAAAGACAGTAACTCAAATACAACTACAAGGCAAGAGCTCTCATTTCCAATAGAGCAAACAATACCATCTCCTTGCCCAACACTGGCCATCTGCTTTCACGTACTCTTTTTGCTTGTGACTAAATGTGATGCCCCTATTCCTGACAGCAATTTGACAATGTCTTTGTTGAATTCTGTCCTCTTCACCCTTGTAGCTTGGAAACAACACCAAGATGGATATATTGAGCAAGGTAAACAAGTATCTGTGCTTCCACATCCTACCTACCCTGGAATCTTTTTCTAACTGTCATAAGCCACATGCTTACAAAGTTTATGGTAATTACTAGTTATAAGATGGCACATCTCAAGGCCCAGGTTGTGTTTCTGGATCATTATTTTGACCAGAAGAGCCAAGTCTGCTTACATAAAGCTCTGCAAGCAGCTTGAGATGAAGCTGGACAGGGCTAGTCCCAGTCTGCAAAGGAGGGTGAGAAGAAGGTGACAGCAGACTGCTTGGGGATTATAAGGGGATAAGAAGGAAAAGAAGAATTGAAAAGGGGTAGTTCCAAGAAAAACAGAACAAAAACCAAACAAAAACCAAACCAAAACAAAAACAAATAAACAAAAACATCCAGCCACAGTTAAGAATGCTTTACATTTTCTACAGTTAGAGCTGGCTTTGAGGGATATTCATTAGGGCATTAACTTATGGCAAGACCTCCATGGGAATTCTACTCTGAACCAAGGAAGAAAGAATTTGTGTTTTGGAGGTGCAGAACATGTTGACTGTTTGCAGCACAAAGACTTGGAAGTCTTTTTGTGTAAGCTCACAGACAAAAAAGTCCTTCTTTTGCCCTTGAGAAATAAAATACTTCGTATTACAGCACTATGCAAAGAGAAATAAAACCAAGTCACCTAGCAATTTTTCACCAAGACATCTACACCTTCTTTCTAGGGATAATAGTAAGAAAGGAACACCTTGCAACAGATTTACAGTTTGCTACTCAGCATTTCCAAACATACCCTGCAAAAGACCAGCAGCAAGGAAGGCAGAGACCAAATAAGTATTGAGATCACGAACACTGTGCTTACCTTTTGTAGTTTCAAGGCAAGAACAATGGATCGTGTACAGAGGATGAGAGAAGCAAAGCAACTTAAAATGACAAATCCATCAAAGACTAGAATATATTGGGTGTTTTTCTGAAGAACTGAGAAGAGTAAAGGAAATTAAGGTTAGTCTTTTCATACCTCTTTAAAAACAAATTATGTGACATTTTGTAATAATTTGTGCTCAAACACTTGCACTCCATAAACAGATGGGTTATAATATATATATTCTTCCTGCAAGCACATTTTGAGCACAACTGAGCAGAGAATTAGATCCAGACAGTCATGGAGATTGGGCCACAAGAATGAAAAGCATGTTCAAGTTCCTCAAAATAAACCCCAAAATAGGTGTATTAATGCAGGTATCCCCTTTTTTACCTGTCCATCTGTGTTCCCACAGTGTTACAAGTGCATGGGGTAAAAGAAATGCAGATTTGGCACATATCATTAAATTTAAAAAAAATTCCCACCTTAGTCTGCAATAAGAAACTTGTTTGACTTTCTGTACTGTATTCTTTTCATCCATAAGTTTAGAGGCCACCATGTGAATGCAAATTAAGTGTTTTCCTATGCTTCCACACATCAATTGTCCCTATCTTTTTCACAACATACATTTTTCACTATGCTAAATACTGGCCAATACTCATTTTTAATTGTTGCAATAGCACTTCAGCTTGCCTGTATAATAGAACTATGCATCCCTTAGTTCATTATTAGATGCAAAATAAACTACTCAGGAACAGCTGGTTGAAAGACAGCTGCAAGAAATTACTGTACACAGATGCAAGCTAGAGCACTTTGTGGTAATTCAGAATGTATTATGAGATATCATGTTGTATTGATATTAAAGTGGTATTATCAGAAAAGACTGGCTTTTCCCAGGCAAAAGGCAGGCCACTAAATATATTTGTTAATCAAGACACTGTGTAGCACACTGAAAAGTATTGCTCCATCACAGGTCTTTACAGCAAGTCAACACATAGGAGAAGCAGTTGCTTGGTGCTGTAACAGCTACTATTTGTAATGGGCCTTCAGTGCACATTCCTGGCTGTCAGACCAAGCCTAAACACCAGAAATACATGGCAGATGTCAGACTTTGCTCACACACATAAATCTAGCAGTAGCCGCAAAAAAAAAAAGAAAATCCACTTTCAGAAATAGTATGTTTCAATTAGGTAGAGGAAAAATAATTGAAAGCTGTAGCATACTTCAGTTGGAAATTTACCAGTGTTAGCAGTTTAAACTATTTGTGTCATCTCAGAACAGCAGAAATTAAAATCCTATGGAAGAAACATCCTCTTTGCAGGTCGAGCTTACTGGTAACACATAACAGTCTACAGAGATGAACATGTCATCTCACCACAACAACCTCACAAAAGGAATTATTTCCTTACTCTTAATCAGCAAGAGGTAAGGAGTTACATTGTCTTGTTTTAAGGGCAGGCAGAGAATGAACAGGATAGGGAATATCTTTGCTGGACAGATTGTTATTGACCAGGGAAAATAATGGGAGATCCATAACTGCTGGCATGCAAACACACATGCACCATACTTACCAGGGCTAAATATGTGCCAGTCTTTGCATTCTTCAATATCAGTGTCACTATCAAAATAGATTTTGATTTTTCCGCTGTGGGCTCTATTATTGAAAGTTATCTGAAAATACAGAACTATATCAGAAACAAGACCAGTAAAATTTCTTTCCAGAAAACAAATCCTGCTAAATGCTTTGGACATAGTATACATTGATGTTGTTAGTCAGGTAAGCTTTAAGGAAGTTGCCACCATAAATGATGGTGCAGACATAATTTGAGAACATGACATGTACTGCATAACACACAGTATTCCAAGAAGCCAAACTTCACATTTAATATTTAGAAGAACAACAATTCCTTACACCCTTCTCAGGTTAAGAAGTTACCAACTGGAATATGTTATAAAACATCTTCCTAAAGGCTGCTGAAGTGGTATTGCCATGGGACAGAGGGGTAAGGGCCAGGGCCTGCTCAGCTGCATCTCTCTTGCAGTCTAGATACAAGTGTGATACCTACACCTCAGCTTAAGCTGTCATTACATGTACAGTGCTGGAAGTGCCACAGCCCATAGTCACTTACAGTGTTTTGAAATGCATAGCAGTCAGGCAATTCACGGGCATGGACTGTCTGTAGAGCAATGCCTTTCAGCTTGAAGGAGATTTCAACCTGTATAAGCCTGGATGTTTGAAAAAGTGTATAAATATATTTAAATATACACAAAAATATACACACATACACAAAGGGCACAAATCAGAATCCACCATATTAATATGAAAAGACAGGTTGAAATAATAAAAAAATTCCCATTACTTTACCTGTAAAATTCAAGATTGAAAAAAGAAGAGTTCAGCCTCAGTTCTGCCTTCTTACCAGCTAGCTCATCTGACTTTAAAAAGATACATTCTGCAAAGAGAAGAGGAAAATATGTAATCTTAAAAACTTCACATAGAAAGCATAAAACTGAGATAGTCCAGGTGTATGGCAAGTCCTAATGGGGCAAAACATGAATTTTGAGCAAGCCTATCCATACAGAGGCCAAACTAGTGGGTTGAGAAGCAGGTTTGTGTACTAACTTTTGAGCAGCTAGCAGCCAGGACCCAGCTCTGAGAGGCAGTAAGGACACCCACACACTGAAGGTACAGACTAACCAGCATCCAGAAGTCTATATATGAACCATCTGCACAGAGCGGAGGAGGTGTGTTTAAAAAATAAAACCAAACAAAAAAAATCTCACGCCATCAACCATAAAGAACTCTACCCAACGACAGCGGCTGAAGAGAGCCTCTTATAATCTACAGAGCTGCCATTTCTAGACAGGGACCAAAAACCAAGAGGGAAATAGGCAAGAGGCATAGTAATGTTTCTGTGATTCACACAGAAAGCTATTGCTTTAAGCTTTACTGATATAGCATTAGAATATAAGTACTCCACATCAAGATATTTTTTAAGTACAACAGTACTGTACCTGTTTCAGTAGAAACATCTATGTTCAGTGTATCATTGGAAGGAAGCATTGTGCCTCTCTTATACTGTTGTTTACAGATTTTTAAACCTGATCCTTCATGTTCATAACCAAGAGTTCCCAGGGATATGTTCTTTAAATGCCTGTACTAGTTTAGAAACAAAAACAGAAGTAAAGTTAGAGATAGTCGTCTTTTTCATTATATAGTAGCAGGCAACCTCAAAGTTCTGTGTATCAATACAGGTTTTTACATTAAAAAAAAAAAAATCCTTTATTTTCACACAAAAGTATCCCATGAGATCTCCACTCATTCTACAGACTGGAGGGCTGCTGGCCACTAATAGTAATGATAGGCATCCTGGTGATACAATGACCAGGAGCCCTGTACCTACTGATCTGCCTGCAAATGATCACTGATCAGACAAAGGCAGACAGCTTTTATTAGATGTCTGACAGGGACTTCAATGCAGTATTGCTGCTAACCACACACACTCCACAGACATCTTATGCTTTCACCTCATGAAGGTGATAGTTTTCACACCACTTGAAACTTGACCACTTGACAAACCATCCAAGTCACACTCCTTATCAAATCCATGCCAGGATCAAAACCAAAGCTGCTCCCTGAGTGACTACAGAATAGTGAAACCACGCATTCCCAATAGAACTAGCAACCAGAGAACATACACAGAGTTTGAGCAGTCTCCAGAAGTAATTTAACCTGCCTGCTTTACACAAGCACAGAAGCACCTGAAAACATGCCTGTGAGCAAGGTGCTTTCTTTTTCCACTTACTCCAAATCCAGCACAAGTTGTCTTCTTCAGATGCAAGATACTCTTGAAAACAAGGACTAGAAGTGGAATCCAATAAAACTATGCCAAACCAAGCATTGTCCAAACATGGATCGGCCCTGAGGATCACCTAGAATTTCATTCAAAGGCCAGTCCTCTTCTGACTTGTCTTCCACACATCCTTGGTGTCTACTGGAAGCTAAATACACCCTCTGACTCCTGGATTCACACCTTCCAGTCCTGCATATGCAAGGCAGATCCCTGGGGCACAGCTCTTCTGGTGGCTCTGAGCTCCTCAACAGCTAGAGATCAATGACTAACCATGAAGGCAGTTGCCTGCCAGCTCAGCTTTCTGCCAGCTAACATTGTCCAAGAGAAGCCAGATGGACCCATGGCCTTTTGAGGAAGAAGGCATAAACACATGGCAATTCATTAGTTTTTTATCATTACCTCACCTAGAGAAAGAGCCCAGGGCAGTGTACAGCACTGGTCTGCTCTCAAGAAATCATTTAGCTTTTCAAGAGGCCTGAAGTAAACAAACGTGGGAAATCAAGCAAGGCTTCCTGTTCCTTAAAAAACAGTGTTCAGCTGGCTTTGATACATTTTCCCCTTCAACATGATTATTTTATTATGCATCATTCAGTGTCATCCTACTTCCCCCTTCCTATGGGCATTATTGCCACTAACCCATCTTGTGGGGTACAAAATCCCAGCAGTAATTTACAACCACATTCTCCATGTCTAAAAGGAACTGCAAGAGAAACTACCACACTTCTGTCCAGAGCTCTGCCTTGCAGTGCTGCTTTGCATAGTCACAGCTGAGCTTGCAACAAGTTTAGACAGCCCAGGAGAAAAAGCACGGCCTCTGTGCCCTGTCATTCTGACTAAGGCAGGTCAAGTGAGTGGAAACAGTAGTCAGTCACAGCTCTTCATCCCTCTGAGGACATTTCCAGATCACTGCATGCAGCAGCTGTTGCTCCATCCACGTGTGCTCTCAGGCTCTGCCCTCCTGACAGCCCAGCACGTGGTGCTCAGTTACCCACATGCCACTTTCAAACAACACTATGAAACAGTAAAAGCAAGATTCCTGTTTGATTTCTAAGCAGCCTCAGACACAGCAGGCAGCATAACATCCTGGTGCTACAGCTTCTGCCACAGGGCAGGGCACAAGAGTAACACTTCACACAGCTTCTTCACAACAGAAACTTCCAGACCGAACCCAGCAAGGAAAACCTCTGTACTCTTCCCAGTGTAAAAGTATGTTTGGGGTTTTACGTTGTTGGTTTGTTTGGGGTTTTTTCTCCAAAGTGTGAAAATATCCCAGTAGCACATTACACAAATCCTAAAATTCAGTTTTTACAACTCTAGCTTTGCTGTGCACTATTACCACCTTCTGTAATATCATATCCTTCTGCTTCACCCACCCAATCATGCATTTCAAGTTAATACTCCAAACAAAACACCACAATCCATGGCTTCTAGCTGCCCATTTCAAAATAAATTAAAAAAAAAACCAAACAAAAAACCACCTTGCTTTTAGCTTAGGAATCATCTGGCTTGGCTCTTCCCAGAAGCCACCCTTTAAAAAACAAATAAATGCAATACTAGTCATAATGTTCACCTGGAGGCACACTTTTTGAATTCTTACATATGATAAAAAAACTTCATGAACTCCATATGATACTAAAGAATCCAGATTTCACAAGTTAAGTGTCTCTCAAAGATATGATTACATTTATACCACGTAGATATCATATGAAGAGACCTTTTTCTGATGCCTGTATCACACACTGGCTCATTCTTGAGGATATAAAGCTATTATTTCTCTACTGTCTTGTATCTGGACTTCACCTCAGCCTTAGTGCCTACAAAAGAAGGAAAGTGAGACAAAGCAAGTAAAGAAGAAAAAAAAGCACAGTATATTGCAGAAATAGTGGCAATATTGAGAGCTCAAAGTGAGAAAGAAAACTACTTAACTGCTCATTTAATATGCCAGGAGTGAGAGTTCAGCACAGCAGACATAGCACATTGGATCTGCTGCTGGCTCTGCTGTAGCTTAGAGGAAAGGGCAGGGGAGCAACAAGCCCCACAAAAGTGGGTGTTTAAGAATGACATATAGCACCTTCACACCCCTGCAACTCCCAGATGCTGCTGGACACAGCTGACAGAGGCAACACTGCTTTAATCCAAGCCGCACAGCTGATGTCCCAAGGCCAGCAAAAATGAAAGTGGTTTAAAGCCACTTTCCATTCATCCAGTGTTAATAATTTCCAGGCTTATCATCATCCTCAAACACAAGAGACAAGTCATATTCCACAGACAGAGCCTTTCATCTCATTATTTCTGTATATATCAATATTAAATAAAAAGCGTTTACTGAATTTTCATCCTATATTTAATTTACTTTCCTCTGAAAATCGTGAAGTAACTGTTCTTCAAAATACCATCCCTAACCAGGACAAGTGACCTTACATGCCTGAAGTACTGTATTCCCAACTCTGAGGCCTCTGGCACTCACTACAAAGCTGCAGCTCGGTATCTGTAAGCAAAAATTTTCTGAATACCATGCATAGGTATATTCAGGCCCATAATCTTCAAAGTAAGACCTAAACCAAGGTTCCAATCCATGCAAGATGACTGATTTTCAAACATTCCAGATTTTGAAAGTATGCACTGAGTAAAATTCTGGCTTGGAATCATCTCCGAGAGACAAATGCAGACAGCTACACACAAACTTCAGGACATCCCATCTACATTTTCACTGAAATATCAAAACTGAAATCAAAGAATGAAAGCCCAAACCTCAGCAGAATTTTATAGCTGTGTTAAAGCTGAAGCTATAGCAATAAACACAGACACTTACCTGATTAATAACATAAAAAATGCTATCATAAGCATCCTGTTGTGTATATATACTGCAGCTGTAATCATCTTCATCAACTCCAGAATAGCCTTTCAGGAATAGGTGTTTAAAAGCAACAGTGTTTTCCTCTTTGAAAGAGACCACCAACTGGTTACTCAAACCAAAAAAAATAAGCTGACGAGAAAAAACACAAAACATTTGATTTTTGAACACTCATTAAGTAGCAGCATTTTGGAAACAGCATTCAATTATAGTAAACACAAAACAGACAGGTGCCTGTTGCTATAACAACTCTGCTAGGATAGGAGCAAAGAACCTGTTAACGGTGCCATAAGACTACTGAAGCCAAGGTGACCACATGCAGGGTAACAGATCTAGGTCTCCTACTGATTCCAAAACTTACAGTGCAGCAACCAAATGGACAGCTATACCACTTGCATCTTTTACATATTGTTGGCCAACAACTTTAACTGGAATTTGCCAAAACCTTTGTGGAGGGTACTAATGGCAGACGAGCTAACCTAACAACACAGCCTGCTCCCCCTGAAATGCTCTGCTTTGCTATGGGACATATGCACCTTTCCTGCCTTTCCTTTCCTCATGGCATGTGATTAGAGCAAACCTACGTGGGACCCTACAGTAATAAAAAACATAACCAGCATCTGGGTCAGGCAGGTGAAGGAGGCTGTAACAAGAAGCAACAGCACACGGCAGAGTTACTATGGAAGACGTGTTGCCCTACCATATGGATGTTCCCATCCCTCCATCACCAAGGAAGACAAACAGAGCCTAGAAGCTGAAAAGCAACAAGACCTTCTACAGGCATAGTAGCAGGAGGATTTCCCAAACCCCAGAGAGCTAGTCCTTCATCCTAGGTTTAAAATGCTTACTAGCAGCAAAGGTGAACTTGTCTCATTACGGCATGGAGTCTCCAAGCCTCACAAGAATATGACAGAAGTAGGGAGGAAGCAAGTGTGAGGAACTGCAAGCAAAAAAACTGAACTTAGAAAGCCTCCAAAGCAAACAGGCAGAGCTTCACTCACACTGTGCTTCCACTGCCCACCACCTCAATACAATCCTTGTTCCCCATCAGCTGTCATTACAGGTCACAATTGAGCCAGCACTAGTGAAAAATTGCTTATTTTGGCTAGTTTTGCCTAAACAGACTGATCACTGAATCCTATTCCTGCCTGTGGACAGAGCCCCATCAGAATTTGGGCACAGCACAGACGCAGCAGATGCCAAACCCCTGCCAAGCGGGGCCAGAGAGCCTGTGGCAGTCAATAAAACACAGGGACATGTAAGCTGAGCTTACACTTCATTCTAGCAGGCAAGTCAAACACAAGCCTGGAATCCCACAATTCAGCACATATACTTAGCTGTTCTCGCAAACTGTCAGATGTCAGCCTTGCATTTCAAAGGTTCAGAAAAAGAAATTTCTATTTACATGTGTAAGTAGACATTTTGCTTCCCTCCACATCCATTCATTATTTATTAGTGGACTGTAAAATAAGCAGCTACACTGTGATACTGGTGCAGTTTAAAAACACCCTCTTCTTTGACTTTACCTAGTACCTCAAGCAGTACCCAACTGTTCAAATGCATTATTTGTTGACAGAAGCAAGGGGCATGTCCTATTCCTGTGGCCCAGTCATCCCATCAGAGACCATGGATTTCCACATCAAACGTGTACATTTTACATTTCTGATTAGAAGCTGGGAAATATCACTTTTGAAATAGTCCAGTGACATTATAATCTAAGAATGTAACAGAAAGCAGTACTGTGACAACAACCTTGAAGACAGTGCTGGATTTAGGGGGAAGAATATTTCATTTAAAAGTATTATGTCAAAACCAGCAAAACACTTGGTCAAATACTGCCTGAAAATCTCCAGGAGACTTTTGTAATTTATGTTACTCTCCCACCTTGAAACATCTTTCAAGGTATTTTTTCATTATGGACTGAAGTGGGAAGTTCAAGTCAGTAACAAATGTCCAGAGATGGCAAAGGCCCAGAATCACATACCTGCTTCTCTTGCACATAATTGCTACCCTTTCTAAGAGTACAAACAGAGGAAGGATTACCTGTGTAGTAACCATAAGTATCTTCAGAATCTGCAAAGCCAGTTTCCATGGTATCTGACGTCTTGCTCTGTATTTTTCACATGGGTTCATGAAGTAAAACTTCAAATCCTCTTTCAAAGCTGTCTCTTTTAGATCTAAATCTGACTCAGTCATCATATTTCTGCCATAAATAACATATTAATTAGAAAACAACAGAATGCTTAAGCAGACAATTTCCTCACTGCAGTTTCACCTTGAATCACCAACTGACAAAAGGTCTGAAATAGTTCTCCGTTTGTTTTACAGAAAAATCAAAAAAATATTTCCCTATGATCTCATCATTAAAATTCATTCAACCACATTAGATCATAAAAACACAGCATTTAGACAAACAATTATCAAGAAACAGCCATTAAATAAGAGTATCTGTAATAGCAACAGCAAGTCTACATTTCTCTCTTTCTGAAAATTACATACTTGAAACAAAGAGGGACCACTGTTAACACATTTGTCTGAATAACCCACATTCTACGAGCAGAAAAAGGTGTCTTAAAGATTAAATAATCAGAGCTGGCTTTACACAGGTTTCTGTTATGAACATGCATTTTTAAGGGCTAAATTCACAGGCATTTATTTATTTAATTATCTGGGCATGTAAAAGTCAGAGGACCAAGCACAGAGGATTGTTGTGTAGGTATCCTAAATCACCTCAACTGAATGGAACACTGAAAACTTTCTCATTCTCCTAATCATTTTAGCCCTATTTTCCAGTACCATAATTTTCAGAATGTTCCTATTTACAGATTCAGAAACTTGTAATTTTTTTCCTCCCTTTACATGTTAAGAGGTTCACACCCAACGATGGCTGATTATCAGTCCCATTTGCTATTCGGAATATTATTCTTCATGTTCTGAATTTTATAAAAGATAACATTTTCTTTCAAGGTTAAAACTTAAAGCATTGATTCCAAGTTTTCAGATGCATTTTTACTTTTTGTGTCCTTATCTGTCTGAAGAGTACAGATATTTAAGCCGAAACTGTAGACCGCAAAGCACATTTGATTTGCTAGAACCAGCTGTCCCACAAAAAGACAAATTTAAGTTATAAAAGCACAGTAAAGTTGACATGGTGGTGTTTCCTCAGAAGAGGAAGTGAAAAAAACAAAAAAATCTATTTTAACATTAAAAGCTCAAAGGCCATCTTTATTACAAAGCCTTAAATCAATCATTCATGAAGATGACATGAGGCAAGACAAACATAAGTTTTTAAGAAAAAGAGACTGTGGGGTGCATCCCTATTTAAATTTATAATAAAAACATACTGGACTAGTTTAATAATGTTTGAGATACAAAAAACACACCTGACAGGAAAGCATATGATAACTATTGCTGTGAGCAGTGTCTAAGGAAACGGGTCCATATGCATTTCCATCCTGCATTGACACCCAAAGACATCACTGCTCCTGTACCTGCTTCTCTTGAATGGGCAGAAACATTTGTTGTTTCTTGAACAAGAGATAACCCAGACTGAAAGGCATAGGAGTAGGTGGGAAGGAAACAGAAAATAGAACAGGGTTAAGCTGGATGTGGTCGAGATTTAAAGCATGAAAGTATGACATAAGAACCACTCCAAGACTTCGGGAAAATCCTCCCCTAAGCTTCCAGTAAAAGCATATAAAAAAATGACAGATCTTTTAAAAAAGCACAAACAAACAGTGCAAAATCAAACAGCACATTTTTATATATATTCCAGTGTATACCACTAAAGACATAGTAATTTATTCCAAAGTTGTCTTTCAAGACCTTATTGCTATTCCAAAAACTTGACGTTGACTAATACAGCATTTCACTTTGACAAAATCCTCACTTAACTCCATTGGCTAGGGATTATCTTCATTGACATCTTTAGCTTCCTTTATTAATTAGCTGTAGAAATTATAAGCAGGAAATTCCAACGAGGATAGCTACATACTTTTATAGCATAAGAGGAAGATCCAAGATTCAAGCCTATATTTCACTGCTGGAATTTGTCTCCCAATAAAGAACGGGCATTCTGTGGTGTAGTACTTAAGAAATCATTAATCTGGCAACAGCTGAAATACACCAATTGTTTTTCAATCCATTCGTTTCTAGGATAGATTCAAAATTACATCTAATAGACTGCATTAAACCTGCAGAACTGGAACCTTCAACTAAAGCATGAGAGAAGTTTAAAAGCTTCAAGAGATTAACAGGGGTTTATCACCATTAAAACAGTCTAGTTCTACCAAATAAATAATAATCTAAAAGTGATCCAAATAAAGCACCTAGCTCAAAGCAGAGCAATATAACAATTCAATTCAGATGCACTAGTGTAATTAACACCTCTCAATAGGTTTCCATAATATGCATTGTAAAGCACTGACACGAGCACATTTTCTGTGAACGAAGACTAACTCTACTATGCATGCTTAGATGCATATCCAGGTGTCATGTGTCCCACGTAAAATTAATGTTACTAACTCAGCCCTAACAGCTGCATTGCTAGAACCACCATTGCAATGCTGTAGCTTGTAGAACAGCCTGTTGTTCAGATAACGTTTTGTAGCGAGGCACTTCAGGGCTCAGCATTCTGCTCAAGAGATTTCCAGAGTAAGGACTGCAATTTGCAGCTGCCTACTGATGAAATATGCTTTTAATACTTAGCTCTTCCTTTAGCAGAAAAACCACCATTGCATCAAGTGGCTAAAATGCACTTAGTAATCGAGCACAGTCACTTTTTTTTAATGAGTAACTCACTACTGTAGCAACATTAACAGTGTCCACCAGAGCTACGTATCAGGAACATTTATCTACTTGAGCTCTGCATCTGGGAAGAGATATTAACGAGACTGACGGGGGTATCCCTGAATTGAGTTCTACATATCAGCCTGGGCAACCCTAACTTTACCTTCACGGCCTCCACTAAGCCCAGCGCTCGCTCAGAGGAGGGCATCACCTCGCGCTTCTAGGGAAAGCAAGCTCAGAAATTGAAGGGAAAGCCCTGTGCAGAGCTGTCATTGTCACCAAGCGCTCGGCTGCCGCGGGAGGAGCCGCCGCAGCCCCCGTGCCCCGCACAGCCGGAGCCGGGCACACACGGAGAGCTCCGCTGCCCCTCTC
>WEIV01004366.1:78974-155690 GCA_013390005.1 Calyptomena viridis
CGCACGGTGCCCCGCCGGCCGCGCCGCCTTTATGGGCCCGGCGGAGGAGGGCGCCCGCCGCCCACGTGCCCTGGCTCCGGCTCCCCCTGCCCCACCGCCTCCCTCCCGTGCTCGGGCTCTTGCTACGGGACTAAGGCTCGGTAGTTGCCTTATTGCCAACTGGTAGTTGTAGGCACGGAGATAACGTGCAGGTGAGATTGGCTACTACGGAGCTGGTCGTCCTGCAGCTCAAGAGGTACTTAGTTCCTTAACGGATGTGGTTTAATGCAGTTGCTCCAAACTAGGGTGTTCAAACCAGAATGCAGACCCATAAGAGGCTTCATTGCAGCAACTGAGTTCTCTAAGTGCCCACACGGTGGGTATGGGCAGTGTAGGATTCTTACATAATGCTCTCAGATGATGCTGTGTTTGGTTATGGTCACGCTGTTAAGGGAGAAGGAACAAAAGTCCATACTAACATCTGTGTGGAGTTACTCAACATTAGCTGCAAAAGCTAATGTTCGTGCATGAAGGTTTTCTTAAGGCTGCCTGTGAAGTACCCAGTATTAGCTACTGCCTTGTGCTGGAAGATGCTCCCAGCAGAAGCAGCCACAGGTTTGGTCTTTTAGAGCAACGTCTGTGTGTCGTCTTGCATCCTGTCTCCCTCCTCATACTTCATCCCCCCATCTGCTAGATTAATGATGCCTTTACACATTTTAATACTGGATAGGTATGAGCATATCTGAATTTGATTTCTTCCTCTTTTACATGCACACTACTTACCTACCCTTGAAAATGTGCTTCAATCCACCATCTCTGTCTTCCCCTCATTCTGTAAAGAGATCTGGGTTCTGCTGAAAACAAGAAGTTCTCCCTGTAAGTATATGCAAAACATTGGCAGTGAAATATGCCTTGCTATGAAAATAGCTGTTACCCAGTTTAGCAGCCTGTGACTTATTTTCATGAGTAAATACTGACTCGGTATTTTTGGGGCAACTCTTTCTGGAGCCCAATGAGAATCAGAAAAAAGAAACTCTTTTACCCCTCTACAACTTTTTGGTCAGGGCTGAAAGCCCTGTTTGCCTTAGCATGGCATTTCAAAGCATCAGACAAGCTCATGCTTATCTGCTTCCTTGCTCTCCTCAACTGCAGTTTACAGTTCTATCTGTGCCTGCTTGATTGTATCAGCATAAAGATACTGATGTCTCCAGGATGCACCTTTACATGCATTACTAGCATTACTAATGTTGAAATCACTGATACTGGTGAAGTCACAAGGGGTTTTTTAGAATAAAATCATTGACACAAGTCTTGGGTCTGCAAGGCCATAACCAGCACATTGTATACTGACAAAAAATAAGAAAAAAAAAGCCTCACCACAGATGCAACAACAGCAGCCACAGATCTGGCAGAGCTGCATTTTCTCTCAAATTGCAGACACTAGATTAGAAAACACAGAATTTACCAGCTTCTTCTCAGGTCAGCAAAATACTTAGGCAGATGAAGATCCTGAACACCAAGGATGAAGCAGGTCAGAAATCTGGACAGCAATCACTTAGATTGCCAGCAGTAGCACCAAGGGAAACAATATGTGTTTGACTGTCTGTTTTCTTAAAAGAACCCAAAATATAAGTAGGTATCAGATACATAATACAGGCAGCATTTATTTTTCCAGTCAGAACTGGACATTTTGAGCAGTTTTAAGCCAGTAACCTTTCAGGGTACTGTTCTCTCCCAGTGTATCAGTCTGCATCCATAGCCAGAAACACGTGATGCTGCCCTGCTAATTTCATAAGCAGTTGTCCCTTCTTTTCCTCCCACCTTATCCTATCCTTTCCTTTACACATCCTTATCCTACTTTTAGATAGCCCTCCCCTCTGGCTTCACACTCTGCCCCTGCCCATTACTGCTTGAAGGCAAGTTGTCTTTCATCAGCTCGTTCCTCCCCGAACACACACAACTGCCAGCAATGCTAAATTCGAAGTTGTGCAGTCCAGCAGAAGAGAGCGTGGTTTTACAATTATTTTCTGCATCTCAGTTGGTCAACATCAGGGATTTCACTGCAAAACATGCTTTGCAATGAAGTTTGCTGTCTAGGCAACAGAAACCAGTCTTCACTGGAAGACTTTTCTACTTCTATTATGAATAGAAATAATCTATATACAGTATCTTTTCCTGCTTTGGGGTCACTCATTGTAGCTTTCTATGCCTTATGCTCACACTGCAGGCTTCTATTAACATGTTTTCTCTCTGCCATTATAAAACTCTCTAAGGATTTGATATTTTAGATCTCTGTCAAATTTTATTGAATTTTTTTGCCAATTTCCTAACAGTGACAAAGCATATTTCTTGCCTTAAAACTATACTGGAAAACAAAGTATTCCATAGCTGTTTACAAAATGCACCTGTATTTTAAGTGAATTATTAATCTTAGCTTTTCCTTAACTCAGTATGAAAAAGCCATGTAAATCAGCCTTCTGCATTTCATTACAGTGATTAATGTTAAAGTGATTAATTCTGTCCTTGTCAGAATTTCTTGTACAAGCTACTGTATAAAATAAAATGATATTTTGTGTGTTGTTGAAGATCCATAAGGAGTTTAATGTGTCAAGAGAAAACATGGCCACTTAATATTTGCTTTTTGAGGCAAGACTGCCTGGTGTCTTCTTGAAAAGCTTCAAAAGTCTTCACTCTTAGGTGAAAATTAAAAGACAAGGGTCTCAATACACAAAAATTTCAGATACTGTTCAGATCTGTTCTGCCTACACCTTGTATTTGGTTTGCCTTTGCTGAATCTGAGGAGCATTTTCAGTGTAAAATTTAATACTTGAATATTTGTTTCTATAGCAAATTCTGAAATATTGTTAAATGGGACCAACTGGAAACAGGTCCTCACCAGAGTCCACAGGAACTACCTTGATTACAGGAAATCCAAGTTTACACACTCCACACAATTTCATGCCAGAAATTGCATAGTGCTATTAATAAACAAAGCTTTTATATTAATCTAGCAACATATTTACTCTTAAGAGCAACGCTGACACACCCAATACTTACTGCAGTTGTATTTATTGTAGTGCATTTACAATGTGCAAGCAGTCAGACAAAACATGTTTAGTGTCCTCCACAGCATTATACATTGTGACACACAGCTCCAGCAATGTTGCCTACAAATGCAAGTTATCAAAAATATGCTTCCCTTTGGTTTTCTGTTCTGCTCCCAGAGTGAATAGACTATAGAAAATAAGCCATCGATTAAACAGTATCACAATCAACAAAGTATATAAACTAAGTTGTCAAAACTGAACTTTTATAAGAGCTAATGTTTCAGACAGCCACTGACAGTAATAGGCTATTAGGTTAGTAGGAAACATCCGGTTTCTAAAGTGTGGAGAAACATGACTCTCACTCAGAGACATTTCTTCTGTGTATTTAACTTAGACTTCAGGTTTACAGACTTGTAAGCCAGAGTAAAATTTCAAATTAAAAAAAAATAGATATTTTGAAAGGTCCACACACTGTTAAGCTGAAGACTAACTGATCCTATGCAGCGCTGGATATGCGAGAACATCTACATTTCTCCATTCAGCTCACACCCCAAACCAGTTCAGCCTGGCATATCCCTGGCCTCCCTGAGAAGAGACTGCCACTTACATCAAGTGGTACTTCTGTTTAAATAAATATTTATTTTGTGCTTTCAGCTATATTTGAATGGTTTGTGTATTAACTCACTGTAATGACTCTAGAAAAAAATTACACCAAATTTCATAGTTTTTATTTTTACTAGGAGTGCAAATAAACAAAAAATGCTGAGGGCTCTAGAGTAAGCTTTCATTCATTCAGTAACAGATTAGCCAGAGACAGATAATGGCAGCAGTACTGAGGGTTAGGTCGGTGTTCAAAGCTGCAGTTGTCCAGCACTAGTTCTACTTGTAATTGAAGGTTACTACATTTCTAGTCTACTCTCATTAGAGTCGCAAGTCTCTGAACACAGACATCTTTTTAATGTCCTTTGTATTGTAGCACAATTTAACTGAGGAAACAAATAGAATAAAGCTAATTAAAACAAACACCCAACCCCCCAAACTATCAGTGAGTTTCTAATCAAAAAGTCTGTAAGTTCAGCATAAGCTTCTGCCACAGGCTTACACTGTTTTTCGAGAAAAGCAAATTGAGGTTTTAGCTATAACGTTTTCCACAAGCTCATTGTCCAGATCTTGTAAGAGCCTCCATGATACGCTCCCACAATCCATTAAATATGTTCACTACAACCTGTACAAGAGAGAGAGGAAAAGCTGTCAGGTGCATGCATCAAACTAATGGGTGCATTGTACAAGTAGCCTTAAAAATGCAACTGAACTATTTAATTACTAATTTGACATACATTGATAAGAAACTGCTACGAACCACCATAAAACATTTTGAACATGATAATGCTCTTTTAGATGCCTGATCCCCACTGCACAGTCATTGGGAAAATTATTACATCCCCACCCTGTCCCGCCTCATGTTGGCTTTCTTGCCTGTTAAACTGAGAGGTGTGTGTAGAAAAGGAAAGATTAACATGTCCGTGCCCTTTAACCAGGAGCAAGATGCCCTGCTCTGCTTCATCCCACTTTTATCTCCAGTAAGACACTGGGCCAAAACAGGGGCTGGCTCACAGCAGGCCGGCTCTGAAATATGTCCCTATCTCCTCCCACTCATAAATATATTCTTTCTGGTATATAATGATATAGCCCACCAGAAAAGCCCAATACCAAGGAGTTGCAAACACCTTTGATCTTTTTAATCAAGTGGCAAATATTTTATGGCTTCCCACTAAAAGGCCTTTCAGCAAGCAAGACTCAGAGTTGCTGCCAGCCTGGTTAAATATAAACCACATATCCTGCAATCAGTATTCCTGAAGAACCAAAGCTTCAAATATCCAAAGCATTTGTTCTCCACAGTAAAAGTTAGGCAATGTTTTCCAAGTGTGTGCTGTCTTAAAACCTTGACAAGCTGATTTTTCCCCAAGTTTCAGGCCATTTAATTTAGGCACAAAGTGTCATTAAAAAGTGGATAAGAAAACACTGAATGAGTTCTCTAAGTCCTGCCTGTTGTAGCGAGTACAAGAATTGTTAATGCTTGCGCATTACACATATGGGTTTCCCAAGTTACTGTATATATTATCTAACTTTCTGTACCATTTTTCACAAGTTAAATGATTCTTAATTTGTAAGTTCCCTCACCTCTTCTAAGGAATTTGTTGGCTGCAAACATTTTGCTAAAGTGCTCGATTCTAGAACATTATAATTTGGGATTTTTGTGGGGTTTTTTTCCCCTCCACCACCAAAATTGAAGGACTCTTCATTAACTTTATACCAGGGACATTTTGTAGTGTGTTGCTTTTGCATATACCTTAATGTCTAATTTTAATATAGATACATACCATTACAACAACAGAAGAGAGATGCAGAACTCTCCTCCTCTAACCTGTACCTGCCAGAGTTTGGTAAGTCTTTGCACTGTGATATAAATCTCTGAAGCTCTGTCTCTGGAAAGCCATCTTGCTGGTAGTGCTAGAAATTGATATTTAGTTAAACCTTTAACAAAGCTAAAATGTACAAGAATCCAAATTCTCCCCAGACCACTTTTCAGACATTGCTCAAATCTGAAATTAGAAGACTCACAGAACCTAATGCGAAAATACTGCTTTTTATTAGATATTTAGCTTTCATTTAAGCAGGAAAACAGACTTTGTAAGAAAAATAAGGTAGAGGGATTAAAACCCCTTCTGTCATCCCCTTGGAAGAGTAACTATATTTATTCTTTAGATTGGCATGCACTGCAAGTTAAAATATTGAGGGAGATGAGAGTCTTGATAGCATCAACAACCACTGTTATTCCAAATAAATAGTCTATGCTTACCTTGACTGTTTCATATGTATCTGTAATGAGTGCAATGAACAGACTCAGCACCATATAGATGAACAGACTGATGAAGGAGTAGAGGTAGATCCTACTGAATAACCAAACCAAGTAACTTTTCTGCTGCATTTTTGCAAAGGTGGCAAACATGTCATCTCCATTGATCAATGAAAAAAGGCATTCAGAAACCGTGTTCAGAGAGCGAAACTAGAGAGGAGAAAAGACACAGACATCTGTCACCACTTTATTCAGATACAAAGACTGTACATAATATGAAGAAGATACACAGCTGATAACTGGCTGCCTGGATCTCTTCCTACACCCAGGGTATGACAAGGTGCAAACAGTAAAACATTTGAGGAATGAGCAAAGTTTGTCACCCTCTATACACATACATATACATACATATACAATTCAGATAAGCCAATTTCACTTTTAAAAGGGATAAGCATAATATTTCCAAAGTTTTAGTCCTACATCAGTGTCATGCAAAGTGAAAATTATTTCTCAAAATATCAACATATGAGTGGGAGTCATGGCAGCTTCCACTTCTGACTCAGAGCTTTCATAACTTGAGGAAAGACTGATTGAGTCATAGAAGTCATACTTCTCAAATAGAGCAACATCATGTTGAAGATGCACTATTTTTATATTAGGGGAAGTCTTGACATGGAAATATAGAAAACAACAGTAGTAATCTCTCATTCTGTTATTCAAGTTGTCTTTTTTCATGGTACGTTACCTTCACATGGTATGGCCCCAGTACAATCCATCCACAGAAACAATAGCCCAGGTAGATCATAGCAGCACAACAGCAGAACCTCATTACATTAGGTAATGCTGCTCTCAGTGTCAGGATGAGAAGCTGCACAAAGCAATGCAAACAGTTAGAATTCAACCAGACACTTCTTCTAGTCCTCTTATAGCAACAAACAGAATAAATACCAACAGTATGAAGATCCCAGGAGATCCTTACATTATACTTCTGAAAGAAACCGAGGTAGCGAATGACTCCAAGCCACACAAGCATAGTGGATGTTCCTAGGAGTATGCTACAGACATCATAACTTGTCAGACTCTAAAAAAAATGAAGAGAACAAAGAAAAAAAATAAGAAAGAAAAAAATAATTATTTTAACAACTGACAGGTTCTAAATTGTGACTCTCATTACTAGAAAGATTTGTTAAGAAACATTTATTCTTTGGCAAAGTCTCCCATTATAAATTAGTTTGAGGTAATATTCATTAGAGAGAGGTCCTGCAAGAGCACTTTCAAGTGTAACTCATTTCACATGCCTTTACACATGGCTGTTTGTAAAGCAGACTCTGACAAGATGAGCTTCATTTGCAAGGCCAAGAGGGCAGGTGCATTGCAGGTGCAGAGACACTCCCTCTGTACCTGGCTCACCAAGATCTGCAGAGTGGTACTGTGAAGATTTTGATGCTGCTTCCAGACCTGCAGCAACTGCTTCTGGAATCTGCATTGACAGATTCAGCAGGGCAGCTTAGGAATCTCTCCACTGCATTCCAATGGACAGTGTAGACATGACATTTAGAACCATAAATCAAAGAAGGTTCTTCCAGTATGTAGGAAAAATTGTTTGTAAAAAATAGCACGACTTGTTGGCATTGGTCAGATAAATACTAAGGAGGATCTTGTTAGGTGGCTGGGAACTACAAGATGTAGAAAGCTATCAAAGAGAAGACTAATTAGCTTCTAATTAATTCTAACTAGAGCTTCATTTATATTTTATTGGTCCTTCACTGTTTTTTCCAACTACACATACTGGCCTGTTTTCATCCAAGTTAGCATATATCCTGTTCCTGAACTGCAGTTCTACTCTGAAATGGATCATGACAGCTCACTTGAATAAGAAGTTTTCATTATTTTCTGTTTTTATTCTCCTAAGAATAAAATATACATAATAGATATTATAGATAGATAGACATTAGCAAATAGACATTGGCTAATCTTTTCTATTCACATAATTAATTTAGAGCTTGACAAGAAACAAATTTAGGCTACTTTAATGTGAACTTGTTATTTCAACCACTTTGATACAATAACATGGATCAAGATCTTGTTATTTTGGTCCACAAGACTTGCAAAATGAAGTGAAATGTAGCCGTAGAGAAGAGTTTTAGTAAAATACTCTATTAGGAAAGAAGCATATACAAATAGAGGTATTTATAATATACGATCAGAATCCCAAATGCAAGACCTTATTCCAATCTTGTTCTCATCTCACCTTCTCCTAAAGCAGGATGTAGCTATCTCTAATCTTACTCAGCTTCCTCATAGCTTCTTTCTACTCTTAAGAACTGAGCTTATAGTCCCTAAGGTAAGATAGAGCAATCTGTGCAGCATGTTTATGATAGTCAAGCTGTCAGCAGATGGATTTCAGACCCATCCTTTCATCATTACCACCCAAAGTCCACTATGTTGCAATGTCAAACTTCAAAGTCTGCTAGAGATTTTGTGAACAACATTATTTGAATATCAGAGTGTTTAAGAATAGCATATTATAACAATTTTTCTTCCCTAATTCTGGCTGCGCATAATATGCTTTTATGAGTTTTAAGGTTTTTCTATATCAAGTTTGTTTTAGAAACTGAGGGCCTAGAACCTGCATGTGGCTAACTGTTATGTATGTGCTGGAAACCAGAGGCTGGAGAAGCAGCAAAGTGATGTTTAAGGAGAGAGACGATGCCAGTTAAACACGTGTTAAACAGGATTTAAGAAGTTAAATGCTAAATTTGAAAAAAATCCATCAAATGAGCAAATATAAGTGGTCTCAAACAAGGAAGAGAGGAAATCAACAGTGTTAAACTTCAGAGATGAAGTTCATTTTATTCCTCAGAGTCACAAGAAGCAAAGATAATTAGAATTGTAATATCTAGAGATATTTGGAGGTTTTACATCTTTCTACTGGAAACAACATGTATCAGTTACAATAGAGAAGAAAGAGTTGTAAAATCTCATGGCAATCAGAATCAAGTATAGTCAGCCTAAAGTCCTGCAGAGATTTAAACCTCAATGAGACAGAAGCAGTTTTGCTTCCATTTAAAGTGTAAAAAGCTTACCTTGGCTTGTATCTCCATCTTTAGAGTAGATCCAACAATAGTTAAGACATCACTAACCATAATCAGGATGTACCATCCATTAACAAATTCCATTTGATCACTGAAAGGTACTTCTTTCTTATAATAATATAGGAAAAAGCTTACAAATTCCTAGGGGAAAGGAGGAAAGAAAACAGTTAATCAGACTTACACAAAACAAGACTTTCCAGGGAAGGAATTATACCCACCCTTTGGAGCCGAATTCCTTTAATCACTGATCGTGTGCAAAGGATCAAAGAGGCCAGACAAGTCAATATGACGAAAGCATCGAAGATCATCATGTAATGAGTGTTCTTCTGTACTGCAAGAATAAAAATGCAGATATTTATAGTCAGATAGATTTCAATTTGCTGACCATCTTGAGTATTGAAGGAGAATCAAATTTTGATGTTAACTAAGTTTATACAAATGAATTAAAAAAAAATTGAAGCATTTTTCCCACAAAAGTTTATATGACATATTTTTGTGAGAGACACAAGTGCATCTGCAGTACAGATACAACTTCATTAAATTTAGGAAACTTGATACCACATAAAATATATACCAGAGTGTGAGTCCTTCTTACAGCCCTGCAGAATTAGAGGTGAGAGTTGATCATTTTACAAGCACTGGAATGGCTGTTGGAGTAACAGAACTTCTCGGAAAAAAAACCCACAAAAACCCTAGGAACTTTACAGTACGTATCTTCTCTTTCAGACCAGTACTTTACCATCAGATAGGTTTTCTGTCCTAGAGCAGTGTTGATAACTTGTACTACTGCTCAGCTAGCCAAGATCAACATTGAGCTAGACATGCGTTGTCTATCTCTTATGTTACTAAAATTCATGGGTTTTTATCATATAAGGTCAAATTTTGCACCAAATCTACTGCTAGACCTCATTTTTGTTTTTATACCTATCATACAGCTGAAACTAGGTGAGACAGTACAAGGATTAGATTTTTAAAACTAAAAGAACGACTGAGAAAAAAAATTCAAACAGCTTAATGCCAAATTTGCAAGAAGATGCAGCAGTTCTACAAAGTGGGGTGCTGAAGTTCTAATTGACTTAGCAAACTGCACAGCTCAGAAAAAGCCCACACACTTCTTGTTTGTTGTACTGCTGCTATTTAAAGTTGGTTTTGCAGCGTAGTCCGGAACAGCAACAACTTGTTATTGTCCAATTGCAATCATTACCTTTCCACTTTTCCCTTGGCTGTCAGAAAATAATACAGGATACCTCAGGAGTAGGTTTGAAGACTATTAGAGAAGCAAACCTCAGACACCGAGCGCGGAGCCGCGGGAGCAGCGAGCGGTCCCGGTATTGCCGCCTGCTGGGCACTCCCAAAAATTACTGCCAACCTGGATCTCCTTTTTCATTAACAGCTTTTCATTCCTTAACACAGGCATAGCAACAGGAGAAGTGGCAAAAGTAAAAAAAGGATCTCGTCTGCATACTTCATTAAAACAAAAAAAGATATTAAAAATAAGTGGAATTTAGAGTCCTGGAAAGCTTCTGACTATCAAAAAGATTAACTTGGCTAATGAAAAAAGGTATCAAGTAATGTTTTGACCAGACCAAATAGCTGCCAACAAAGGCGGCTCACTCTTGTGAGTCACTATATAAATAATTTAACCATATTGTTCATCTCAGCTACACCAAAATATATGGCAAACAACATTTAAGCAACAGTAAGAAGTGCTTCTAGCCATTTCAGGTCAGAAAGCCTTAGCAACTATGCTTCCTTATCTTTCCTGGTGCTAAGTCCTGAAATAAGAGTAAATCAGTTTCAACTTTCCACCGCTATCATGTGTCCTGTTGCCTGGTGCTAAAACGATTCACAGTCTTACCCTAAGAAATGAGCAGTGTAAGTTCTGCAGCCAAAGCTAGAAGGATACATAGTGGGGCGTGGAAAAATTTTGGTTTGACATTATCAATGGTGCAGTTTGAGAACTGCTAAGGAAAGTAATGGTGTGTCTGGGTTCCCAGGATTTCAGATAGAGGTTGAAGAACAACAATTTCTTAGAAAATTAGGATTTTGAGTTCATGTATTAGAGATTGCATGCCAATAGTGCCTCATCTTCTAATAAAGAAAAAGATTAACAAACATTGTGCTGATAAGGCAAAACTTCAGCATGAAAAATTTGAACACATTTATGTCACTTACTTGATCCAGAAACATGCCAGTCTTTACACTCTCTGATCGCTATGTCGTTGTCTAGACTTATTTTAATTCTTCCACTATGTGCTTTATTATCAAACACTATCTGTATTAAAAAAAAAAAAAAAGGTCCATGTCTTTATAAAGTTAAACCATTATATATGTAGCTCATTGTATTGCTAAGCTTGCATAATGATTCGGAATAATTCTCCTAGGGAAGAAGTTACAAAACTTGTTTAAGCTTAAGGTAATTCCAGTTCCTTTAACTAAATGCTGTCAAAATGAAAGATGAATCTGGTAAAACCATGTACTTGCCACAAATGGCTTGATCAACTAGCTACTAGGTGAAATTATTTTAAACTGCATTCTCATTCCTTTATGATCAGAAAACAACCTTCCCAGAAGCACCTCTCTAAAGAGATTTATGCTTTCATTATACTTCATATAGATTACAACACAAGAGGCTGTAAGCCAAGCAAGTTCTTCAGGACCACATCACAAGCACTCAAAACTTAAGCTCCTACAGTCACAACTGATGGTTATTTAAAGGGTACACTGAGATGTGACAGAGTAATCCAGGCACCACTGACCCTGTGGTGCCCAACACTCTTCAGAAAATATCTGCACTGACTGAGTACAGTAAACCAGCTAGATCAGTTTCTTGTTTTGAAAAGAAAGGCACATGGCAGGCTTCCACATACCCTCAGAGTGAAATCATAACAGTCCGGGAGCTCATGGTGACGAACGGTCTGGAGGTTGATCGCCTTCAGATTGAACATGAGCTGCACCATCACCAGTCTGCAACAGAGCTTCGTATTAGCTTTTCACAGGGAAAAAGCACCAATACCCCCAACACAGGAGGTGCTCATTTCTCCTCACCTGTGGAAATCCAGAGTGAAATTCAAATTGTGCTTTCCCACTGTTGTGTTGTCAAACGGCATCATTGGCTCAATGTACAAGCAGTCTGGAATGGATAAGGACTCACAACAATATCTCATGGGTTATCATGTTCTTTAACTGTAATCTGCCTGTCCCACTCCCAAGGCTGTAATGAGCTGTTGGCTATACCAGACAAGACAACATGCTTGAGTAAGGAGGCATTTGACAAACTAGCTGAAAAATACACTGGCTTCCCTGAACACCAGTCAAGTTATTAATCATGAAGTCACAAGGAAGGCTCCTGAAATTAGCCTCAAATATTTCTATTAGATGGCCATCAATGCTAACAGTTTATCACTTTTTTGTGGCATTAGACATAAAAGACTGTTACCTTAGAGGTAAGAACTAGACGTTAGTTATACAGTACTTTTCTTACCAGTTTTGGCTGGTAGTAAATTCAATGTTATCAAAGATCATATGATAAGATTATACAGTACTGTAGGTTTTTTTAAAGAATTTATCATAAATGTAGGGTCCCTTCTCCCAAAGAACTGATACAATAGTTGGTTCATCACCAGTCACAATCTCTGGGTCTATATCAAAGGTGTCATTTCCAGGACAGATGATTCCTCGCTTGTAGAACTGCTGACAAACAGCCAGAGCTGTCTCTTCTGCTCCCCTCTTCTCATAGGCATGGTTTCCAACAGAGATGTTGGGCAGCTGTAAGTACTGAAGTTCAGAACAAAAAAACGAACTTAAATGGCACCAAAACTGTTGGTCTCTGAGAAAAGCAAAACAAAGGAAACCCAGAAGTGTTTGGATCTGTGTCACAACCCATCTCTTTTATTTAAAAGGTCACCTAAAGAACTGTGAAACCTAAACCACACTACAGCTGAGTCCTCAAGTACTTTAAGGTGTCTGACAAAAATATTACGTACAGGATTTGGATCTAAATACCTTTTTGCTTGTTATGTCTTTCTCATTACAATCCTCACTAGAAAGCCTAATTTGCTACTTGCAAAGAATTCTGGCCCAGATCCAAGGGCTGATTTTAGTGCAGAATTACTATACTGATTAGCTTTAAGGATGCCATCACAAGTGCAAAGCTCTGGCAGTGACAGAAAACCTAAATGAGCTGATGCTTTAGTCTTAAGCAACTGGCACCGAAGTTCAATTTCAGACACCATCAGGGAAGGTGGAAGAAGAAAGGGTACCCAGGCAAAGACCACATATATAGCATACATTGCAGTGACAATCCTTACCTGGTTTATTGCAAAGAATATCTGATCATAGACATCTGTTTGTGTGTATACAGCATAGATATCATCCATTCTGTCCATGTATCCTTTCAAGAAGATATGTTTGAATGCAACAGTGTTCTCTTCTTTGAAGGCAACCACCATTTGATTGCTCAATCCAAAAACCACCAGCTGGAAAAGACATTTATATTTCCTGTTTAAAGGCAAAACTGGCTTCTAGATTAACATACGAATCCTGTGTTACAAACAGCAACTCTTTTGGCATGCTGGTAGACATGGCAGTTACATGCAGGCTGCTCCATTTCACAGCTGGTCAAAAGAAAGCTTGACTTTAAGGAAACGGTGGCTTTCAAGAATGCTCCTTTAATAAGTTTACCAGCATCTTGGCCAATGACTTGCATTTTACAAAGAAAAGGATACCATCTCAAATTCAAGCTCTCTATATCCTGTTACATGTGCTTTGTTAGTTTAGCCTGGCGTCAATTGACTTGCCTTCAGGAATATTATTGTTCCTCAGCCAAAAAGGCAGGACACGACTTAACAAGACCACACTTTGAAGTCCTGACTCCAGCACACAAAAGGCAAATTGAGGACAACTGAGAAAAACAAACATCTCTCTCTCACAAGTTTCAGTGAAAAGTGCTTTAAGAATAACTGACCAAAACCATGCTTGTAACAGAATAACCTCTGAAGCTGGTAAAAAAATGTATTAAAACTGTTCATGAAAAGTTAGCACAAAACCCTGCTAGTTATTATCCAGGCTGGGAAAGGTTTCTAGAAGTATGTGATGTATTGTTTCCGGGAGCTCACAATTCTCTTGACTATTGTTTCAAATCTGGTGTCAGGTGTATTGTGAAGAAACTCATCAGAGATAAGCCTGAATCAATAGTCTGCAGATTAGTTTTATGGGCATGATGCAAACTGGATATGTAGGTTTTGATAAGGGTAATTAAGTTACAGAGATACTGAAAAGCTCTGTGGGCAAGCTCAGCGTGCTGGGCACATAGGAATACACCAGCAAACCAACAGTGCTAAAATTGAATTATCTACAGATTTTCTCTGAAAAGACTAAATCAGCCCTAGTTTCTTTCTTATTTGGGTTCTTCCATCACCAAAATTTACTTTCAGTTGCAAAATGTGAGAGATGACAATAACCACAGAACTTTGAGAACAATTGTGTTTTGGACAGAAGAGAAATGTGTTATATGAAATCTATGGTGCAAGGCTGGGTGAGAGAAAGAGTGGTAAAGAATTTCTGAGGCTTTTTCAATGCAAGAGTTTGTATACCATATGCAAGATATAAGCAAACATTATGAAAAAGTCACTGATTTCAGTTCTTATCACTGTGATATTGAAACACAAATGATTTTTCCTTCCCTCAAACACAACAGTGAAGCAGGTATTGGGGTAACAGGTGTGTAAAGATGCCATCCTTTGCAGGGAAAAAGGAGAAAGAAAAGAAAATAAAACAATGTTGAGCCCTTAAACATGGTTCCTTTCATGTCCACTCTTAGGAAAGCTATTTTTTCAGTT
The DNA here is from genome assembly GCA_013390005.1 of Calyptomena viridis. Classification (NCBI taxonomy): domain Eukaryota; kingdom Metazoa; phylum Chordata; class Aves; order Passeriformes; family Eurylaimidae; genus Calyptomena; species Calyptomena viridis. The sequence continues at coordinate 93,793 of WEIV01004366.1, forward strand.
AACAGTTTTAGGAGAAAATGATGCCACCTAAGAATCTAAGCTACATATATGCAAATAAGACAGTTTTTCAGTCTGTCCTTTCCCTTTCTCTGCACCACACCATGAAGAGCATATCACCTGCACTCATTTCACTTCCCGTAGGCTAAGAAGAGTCCCTACTTTCATAGTTACTCACCTGAACTGTAACCATTACTATTTTGAGTAACTGAATCCCAAGTTTCCAAGGCTTTCTACCCCGGGCCCAAAATTTCTCACATGGGTTCATGAAGAAAAATTTTAACTTCCTTCTAAGCTGATCTTCCAACAGCCCCTCCTGTGATACTGATGGGTGTCGTTTGTAGCTGCAAAGGTTTTCATCATCGTGAGCACTGCAGCTGCTCACAGCCACTTCAGGATTTTCCATTTCTGAAATGAAAAGCAGTCCACACCAGTTGAAAAACACGCAAGGATGAATATAGTAACACCAGATCAGTCTGCACTAACAACCTGGACTTCAAAGATGTTTATCTTCTGTGAAAGGCATTTGCATATTACACTGAATTTCAGACCTTTCTCATATTATTGCATGTGTTCTGAAGAACTCAGAAAAGTTTGGGCAAGTTCTTAAGTTTGCAGATAGGCTGCCAGGACACTTACTTAGAAGTGGAATTTCTGTCCATTTGGAATTATGGGGTCACTTGCTGAAAACTGTATCATCTCTCACTTGACAATAACAGCATATATGCAAGACAACTTGGCTCATTTCTTTCTGCATCCAGAAGAGCACCAAAAGCCCCTCCTGAGCATTCACTGTTCTGGAAAACTTACCTACTGCTGTAGCTAGTATTTTCCTCCATATCTACAAGCCTATGTCCAGTACTTGAAAGAAATGGAATTTTCAAGACAGACAGAGTTTTTTCTAAGGCATTAGTACTAGCATTATTGACTTTTGGAAATGGAGATGCAGCATGACAAATTGCAATTCAGATAAATTACCGGAGAGCATTGACTTGTTATTTAGCAAGATTATGTCTATTTCTTCAGCCATAAAAGACCCAATGCAAACCAATAGTGATCATGAACCAGACAAAAAGACCAAGAGGTAATTGTATTCAGGCATCATGATTAGCTGAAGAGGCTCCCATTTTAGATGAGTATGAGAGGGAAAGATGAGAACTGTATAAATGTGGTTTGAGACATTACTCTCTCGAGTTTTCAGCATGTTTAGATTTTGATCTGTTACTGAACTCTCTGACTCGTAAGCATTTTATAAATGCTTTATAAAGTACTTAAGAGGTAGCCAGAAATATTTATTTCAGATAAAAGACTGTTGACATTAAGAACAGAGAAGACAACCTAGGCTGCGAACAAATTTACAAATGTGCCTTATTAGACAAATTGCTTTTTATTTGCATAAGAATAGTTTTTTATACAACTGAAACAAAAAATCCTCACCAAGACTGATTTTTAAAAATGCCCAGGCACATCCAGTCTCCTCTGGCAGCCCTTGCACACATGACAATACCAATCTGTTTCAAATATGATTCAAGACCTTCAATTTCCCCAGCTATCAGAGAAGGCAAGAAAAGTTTAACACTAAGAATAGGCCCATATAGAGACTTTAAAAAAAGTTCAGCTCCTGTTTTATCAGGTCTCCGCTGTCGTGCGGGATGCAATACAGTATGCTGTGGTTTCCACTCGTCTTTCTCACAGCTGATCCAGCATTCCTAAAGTTGACCACTACTCTGATACTGCAATAGTCCTCTCGATACATGTGCTGCATTAAAAAAAAAAAATCTCGAAAAAACCAAACCCACTTCTGGCCCTCCCGGCGGGTTTGAGGCGCCGTTCCAGACAGGCACAGCGCCAGGCCGTGCTCCCCACAACCCGCACCGGGCCGGGGCGCCGCAGCCGGGGGGTCACACCGGGGTGTNNNGCCACCCCCCGGTCCCGTGCCCGCTTCCTCCCGGTCGGCGCGGCTCCGCTTGGCCGGACACGGGGGTCCGCGGCCGCTGTGCTGTGCCGTGCTATGCGGGGCTGGGCTGTGCTATGTGTTGTGCCGGGCTGTGCAGGGCTGGGCTGTGCACACCGACACACGCGGCGTCTGTCACCTTTGGCTGCGCATCTCCCTCCTGCCGCACGTGACGGGCGGCTCTTCACGCCGTAATGCACTTTCTATAGGGCGGTAATGCCGGGTCTAGACTTATTGCACCAGGGAAAATAAAGTTAATGTTCGTGTTATAGATAGCTGTGTCCCACCCATCATAAAAAATAAACCAAACCAACCAAACAAAAACACCCACAAACCTTTAAGGTCACAGAACTGTAGTTACGAAGGGGAGCCAGTGCTACAGGGAACGGAGTGGAATGACTGACATGCTTAAGTCATTCCACTTACACACAATTACGCTATTAAAGTTATTAACTAGACTTCAAAGAAAACGATCTCCTTCCCTGGGTCTGAGCCAATCCCACTGCACTGTGGAAATGATCCCTTTGGCAATGCTGCCTGACAAGAAGATAAATCCCAGGTTATAACTGTGTCCAGTCTTCAGCTGCCTAAATCGTGCTGCAAGTACCCCTGTGAGCAGTGGTATAAAAAGAGGAGGTAAAATAACGCCAAAGCCAATCCAAGGAGTGTAGCAGGCATTTTAAGAGTGGGAACTTCCTGGCTGTACAGATTGAGACTGAAGACAGCAAGGAACCCTCCTGCCCACCACGAGAAGGGTGGATGGACGTCGGACTGGCACCAAAGATCAGCACTAGGTGGTCCACACAGAGAGATACTCCGGGGCTCCCGTTTTTTACATTGCAGCAAATTATTTTCATGCATCAAAAATTAAAAAGGTGCAGAATACGAATCTTCACACTAACAAGTGGGATGGAATCACCTAAACCTTATCCCAGCTGAAGACAGCCCAGCGCCGTCCGACAGATGATGCCAAGGTGATGCCGAGTCGGGGGTCGGGGGCCGACATGGCTGCAGTGGGAGCTGCCGCCGGCTGCCGCCTACAGCCCCCACCATGCCCCGCGCCCACAGGTTACTGCCCGCGGCGCGTCCTCTGCGCACAGCACGCTGGGACGGGTGGTTCCTATGCCCTTGCTGCCCCCCGCGGGGGCGGGCCTGAAGAGCAGCGCGCTGATTGCCCGTCTGAGCCGTCAATCATGGCCGTCCCGTCGCCATGACAACTGCGCGCCGCCAGAGACACAGGTAGGGAACGGAGGGAAGGAAAGGGGTCCGGCAGCGCTGGTGGAATCGGGTGAAAGATGCCCAGCTTGAGACCAAGGGCAGCAGCCGGCAGGGAACAGCCGCTGCCGCGGAGCCCGCGAGTGCTCCGTGCGGCCCGAGGCAGCGCCTTTCTCCTTGCCCGGGCTGGGGCGGGAGGGCCCCGGGGTGGCTGCGCAGGGCTGGGGGGCGCTGTGGGGAGGCCCGGGCTGCAAACACCCCCCAACCCCTCCGTGCTGCTGCAAACTCGCCACAATTCCACCCCCTCCCAGTCTCCGTACGTGATCTTGTTCCAGCGATCCAGCTCTCACGTTTTGAAGACGAGACGATTCTTTCTTTTGCTTTAAAAAACGAATAAAGTCTTACCTAGTGCAAATCTTTACTATATAAGGTTTCTGGTTCAAAAGTCACGACAAGGCAACATATGGTACCGTTTGTTCTGTTTGATCATGTTATGACAACTTCAACGTCATACTTAGTAACTTTTGAAGAACCAAGCAAATTGTTACAAAATTTTAATAACCTAGACCAGCTGTACTGGCTTATACCAGAAGTTCTGTCTGGGAAAGATTATAGTAAAGCCATGTCTCCTCTCTTGGATTTACAGTTTCATTTTTATGGCCAGATATATTATCATTATTTTTAGTAGCCCTCAGTTTTTCATCTGTCAGTTTGCCCTGTAACTTTTTGAAATTGTGCTTCGGGCAGCTGTCCTGTCCACAGGCACTATTCCATAATACAGCCACCTACTGTGCAATGAAATACTCATGCCGTGCCCCTCGGTAAGCTCATGTGATGCCAGCTAGATCTTGTATTGCAAAAGACCAGGAATAATCATCCCCTGGATACTGTCTGCATGTCTCTTGTGATTTCACTGACCTCTATCATATCTTCCTCAGGCTAAAAAAAATCCTGGTTTATTCCTAGTATAAAACATGATCTATGTCTTCAGTCATCCATATTCTCTTTCTGTTTGAGTGGAGGAAAGGAAAGAATTGGAACACGGTATTAGCCAATGTTCTAATGAAGTTTTTAATTCTGTTCTGTATGCCTTTCTTATTAAGTCTTAATCTAATTTTACATGTATTGTACTTAATGCCCCAAATGCTGTAATGGCACCTACTGGTTTCTATCAAATAACAAAATCAACACCTGGTTCAAGTAAGCCTAATTTAATGAAAAGTTTTACGTGTGAAATCAGGTATATTTAATGATTGGTCAGTTGCCAAAACTTCAGCTTTACTCCCTACATCTTACGCAATGAAGTTGTGTCCAAATATGCACAAGCATTAATAATAATGCAAACTTTAGGTGTTTGTAATGTTTGCTCTTTATGTAGAGTGAAGTAGAATAAATTTAATTAATGGGAACACTGGATCTGAATTTCTGAAGAGACAAAGTAATTATCAAGATAGTATTTTTAGCAAGTTTCTTAATGTTTACTGACAGAAATGTGATTTTTAGCTTGGCAGTGACACAACAAAAAAGTGAGTAGCACATGTTTTTGATCATTTCCTTGTAGTGCTTTTGTAAAGTGGACGTGCATTCAATTCTTCTGTCATTGCAAATTATGGTACATTACAGTCCTAAATTAGTAATGCACACAGACTTGACCTTAAATCGTCCAATTAGGCAACTAATGAATCATTTTGTGTCCTCAAATCAGACAGCATCTTTGTAGTACTAATAGCTAATTAAATTTCCCCTTTTGCAGTACCTAGCAACTTCATGGATTTGTTTTATAACTGTAAATGTTTCAGTACATTAAATGATTAGGAGAACACTCTGTCTTATTTTTTCTCTTAAGCCTAATGTTCAAGATATTACAGCCATCTGTAAATAAATTAGGCTATAAAATGTGAAACAAAGTTGTCAAATATTTACTCAGCTTTTACCAATTAAATAATGTAACCATGTTTTTCACAGAAACACTGCTGAAAAATTAAATGGGACATATTTAATGAAATCTTAATATTTATTTTTAAAATAAAATATATGACAATATTTATGACAATTGTTTTTTCACTTTTAAAATTTTCAAATTATGGTAATTTAAATGTTGTTTCCAACCTCTTCTCAATCACAGAATCAGGAATTTATATAACCATAATGGAAAGGCATGATACATTTGCATATTTCTGAACAAGTACATGTATTAGAGTCCTTTCTAAATAAGAAATACAGAAATATCCCTAAGAGGATAGGAACTCTAGATTAAAGAATTAATTTTTAAAATTAATATTAGTTTAATATTTTCAGACAGTCCACTAATATAGACACTGATTTTTTTTTTCTTTGCTCTCTAGATAGGATTTGGTACTTTGTGTAAAAACTTAGTGAAAAGAAGCAAACCCCTGAGGTAAGAGACAACTTCTGAAAATCCTGGCTTTTAACTTACATGGTAGGACTTCCGTTCCTTTATTCCTTTTCAGGAAGAGGAGGGCTGCTCTTCAGTACCTGTTTTAAAATTCTCAGTCTGTGTTGGTTTCCTGAAGGGAGCACCTGGGGATTACCATATTCCTGTGTAAAAAACAACTTTGCATATATGCTTTGTAAATGGCTATTATGACTCCAGAGAGGTTTCTAGAAGCTCTGCCTTCACTTCCTCTGGAGGCCTTACATGTTTCCTAAACACTGACAATCATATGCCCACAGGATGGCAAATGGGCAGAGGTGATATGGTATTAGAGATATTGTAAAAGGAGATAATTACTTTTGTACTGTTCTATCTCCTTTCCAGCTGGGGAGGTCCTGGGCATCCAGAGGAAACCACAAACAGTCCCACTGATCACTGTATTCACTTGCAACCCTTAAACAGGAGTATTTTTCATATTAGCATGTGCAAATACATACAACAGTCACCAGCAGTGCTGTGTGTACCTCTACACCTCATGCTTCCAGTGAAGGAGGAGGAACTGACTGCTGGGAGACAATTTTCAAAAGTTTTAACTGTTTTTATAGGTAAAATATTCTTGAACTCAGTCAAAAGAAAAGGGATGTTTTTACTTGGAAGTTATTTTACTAAATATAGGCATATGACTTATCTCAGCCTTCTCAGTGTTTCCTCGCTTCATGTGACTTAGGGTTTAGGATACTCAGAGGAACTCACTCAAAATTTCCAAACTAGTTTTGTTGCAGTGTATAATTATGAAGTGGTGAAGTAGGACACTGTGACTGGAATATACATGAGAAGGTTCATATTGTCCTTCAACTAACTTCTAAAGCAGCTGGCCTCTCCTACTGTCCTGGAGGTCCTCTTATCTTATACAGAGGTATAAAGGCTCATTTCAAATTAGAGTATGTAGTGGTCACAGAATCCATTCATAAAGCGGGTCACGATTCTTCTATGCAAAATAGAAAAGGAGTTAGATAAAAAATAGCTTTGCGCATTTTTTTTTTTAAATAAGGAAAAATTAATCTCTTTTAACCATCTGAATTGACATGCACTCTGAGGTAGGCCTAAGTGTTTCAGAACTGTAAACTACGCATATTGTTCAGTGTAGAGGCTCCTTTGAAAAATTAAAACTGTGAAAATACAGTGAATATTACACAAAAATATATTAACAGTGTTTCTAGTCCTGTATTTGACAAAAAGACTATGAGAATGAGGGCAGAAAAAAACTCCTGACTTTCTCCTTAGATTTATTGCATATGCCTTGTGGGGTTTTTAACCTTCCAAAAACGTCATCCCCTGCAAGGAAGAAGTTTCAGAATTCTGAAACATTAATTTGTTTTGCATTGGTATTGTCATTGCTTTTTGGAAGAAGCAGGAGATTAAACTGCTGCAGTGCTTCAGACGGATTAATGAAGGGGGGCTGCATTTGCCATAATCAAGAGAGATTAAACAACAGAGAACATGGATGCAGCTTGTCACCTGGGTTCTACAAGATCCAGTATGATACAGAAAAGAGTCTGGGGATTTATAGAGTATATTTTTCTGTTTTGATTGAAGTGAAAAAGAAAAATGCATAACAATAAGATTCTGCCAGATTCTGGTCCCATTGAAGTCAACAGCAAAATTTACCTTGAATTCATGGGAGGTTAACATTTATCCCAAACCCAGGCTATACAACCAGGCTATAATCATGACCTATGTCTTACTATCAGTGGCCATCTCCAAACTAAAATTCAGATTGGAAGCTAAAAATATATTGCTTGCTTCTGGAATATTTGAGAACTGTGTTACAAAATTAGTAAAACACTTTCTTAGCCTGGATATGACACTGAAATCGCAAATGCAAAGCCCACAGCATGTTTGTTTTGGCACTATTTGAGGCTGTTCATAAGGAAACTGTCAAGATACAGCATTTATTTATAAACTCACCCTTTCACCTTCAGTGTCTTGACAGTAAATGTGCTGCTCACATGCACAGGCAGACAGGCTGTAGCTCCTGTAAGAGATCATCAGAAATAGTTACATCATGCTAGCGCTCTTGAAGGTGCTTCTCTTCCTGTCCTATTAGTGCATCTACTTTCCTCTTGTTAAGTGTAAAAATAATAATAGCATCCAAATACTGTAGGTGCTTTGTAGATGTGTAAAAAATTCTTCCTCTCACAGTCAGTTTACAGTCTTAAAAAGTGTGAACATGGAAGAGGCAGGACACAAAGGAAGAGCCCCATTGTCCTCATCGCAGCTGAATGCCTTTAGTGTTCAATAATAACATTAAACATTTTTCAATACCTCTAACAGAATTTGGGCCATCCCAATTTAGCTGTTCTGTCGGCTGCTACGCGAGTACCTCCCACATGATGGTGCTGTCCGGTCTGTACAGCGGGCAGGCTGAGCTGTGTTTGCTTCTTGCCATGGAACTGAGCCTTTCCAGCACTACTGCTCTAATTCTTTTTCTAGATACTGGGAAGAAGGAGAGTGAATGAAACAGGAGGAGCCTGCTGTGCAGTATCGTCTCCAGCTGTGTGGTTGCTACATGTAATTACACAGTACGTGTTCTTTTGGAGTTTGTCCTCCACAGAGCTACACTGAAAAATAAATTGGAAATAGAAATGCTTTATGCAGCTCAGTAGTGGTTTACACTTAAGGACATTGCAACAAACATTTGTAACTGGCAAATTTTCACCCATGCTCTTCCCACTGTAGCTCAGGTCCTTAGCTTTCTGCAAGGGAAACCTCCTAACGTAACCTGTCACTGTTTTGGATAATCAGTGTCCGTTCTTAATCACCATGGACAAATGAAGTTGTTTGATCTATTACATATGATATAAAAATATAGCTTATGATTTAAAATAACAAAACATGCCTTTAGCTGCATATGACAATATTACTATCATGATAAGATACATAAAGTCATGGACCAAATTTTCACTCACACATGGTGCATTCTGTTATCTATTTAAAATTATTGATGATATGTATCTTTCTCCAGAGAAGTCTGAAAAAAGTGTCATATCCAAAAACTGCCATGTCCAACAAAGGTCCAAAAGCCACAGCAAAGAAACCGAAAGGTGGAAAGAAAGCTAAGAAATCCTCAAAAGGAAAAGGTATGTAAAGTATAGCAGTAATGAAACAAGCAGCAATGTGATCTCACATGACAGTTACCTTAAATATTTTTGCCCCCTGCATTAAAAAAAGTAGAACATGCAATTTTTTATAACTAGAGAGAGACAATTACTGGCTACAGTTTTGTAACCAACGTTACTGATAACATAATGTCATTATATTTCAGGTAAAAAAGAGGAAGTTGATCTTTCTATGGCTAGTATAGGTAAGTGTTATGATAACTGGGCTTTAAAGTAGTAGTTCTGTAATAGTCAAGGCATTTTGAAGCTTCAGTACTACTTGCCACGGTGTCCCTCGGTGGTGGCTACCCCTAAATACCTTCTTCAGCCCCGACGAGCTCCGGCCGCCTGGCCAAGGGGCACCAGTGGGCACTGGTGTGGGGCACCAGGTGGCTCAAGGCTCTTCCCCAGGAACAGGCCAGCCACGAGACGACTAAGGACAGCTTGGACCAGTAAACCCCCTATCCAAAGGCTAGTTGGTCTACCAAGTCCAGGAGTCCTTGATGTTGGTGAAGTGGCTGCTGGTGGGTAAAGGACCAGAAGGCGACTCTCTCTGGTTAGAGCAGGAACAGTGTATTGGCACTGATGAGACAACGTGTCCCACCAGGCTTCTAAACAACAAGGAGAGCTAACCAGAAAGAGCCATTTGGGGCTTAGGACAGGGGTTTATGTAGTGGGTTGGATTGGTGGGAGGAGAGAGGGAAAGGACCAATGGGAATACAAGGTAGGTGGGCTTCAGAGAGGATTGACAGGGGTGGGGACCAGAGGCCTGCTACTCAAGCCAATGGCTTGTCGAGTAAGGGTGATTGACAAGGAGGGTTCCAGAACAAGGGGTGGAGTTAGGGTACATACATGGAATGGGTTGGGAGGAGTTGAGGAAAGGGATACAGTCAAGGGGTGCATACAGAAACTGGAGGGGACTAACTGGGCAGGAAAAGAGGGGTGACCTGAACAGTCCATTTTCACACAATATAACTGGGGAAACACAGAACTTTACAAAGGCATGTACAAACATAGGTGAAACCAGAACTGCACACCGCCACACCTACTAATGCCAGGGAATTAAAAGGGAAGTTGGTTTTTTTTTCTGAATGAGAAACATTTAGAAACTATGAAGAAATACAGCTATTGCAGTAGTGATTACAATGGCTCCGAGTAGCGGCAGTGCAGTAGGAAAAAGTATGAGGCTGTAGAAAGGGTTTTTATCTTGTGTTGAGAAAAGTTGGGATCAGGGGAAATAAAAAGCATCACATCAGAATTATAAGGTACAAAATCTTTGCATTTAGTAATAGTTAAGCAATTGAAAGAAAAACATTAAATATTATTTTTTAATCTTTGTCAAATCATTATTAAATTTTATGAGAAGATGATTTTAGCATATCACTTGTGTTTTTTAATCATAGATGCCAATAAACATTGATTAGCATCTTTTGTTTTTCGGGGGAAAAATTTCACAATTTAAAAGTCACAAGATATCAAGCATTTCTTTTGGTTTATGTGCAAGAAAAGTTCAGTTTTAAGCATGTCCATAGTTAAGAGCTAAAAATATGTAATTATTTGAATGAAAATATATTCTTTTTTCATATTTCTGATTGGGCTTTTCTTCTGACCCAATTTGTGCAATTATTCCTCAGATATAACTTAAATTGATGTCAATGTAAAATTTATGTATGGTTTACAGGAACAGTCCAGAGGGTTGTGTTATTAATTGTCTTGTAACAGTACACCTTTTATTGTTAGAAGACAAAACAATGTAGCAAACAAGGAATACATAACTAGGTAATTTTAAAAGAAATTTAAATCACTTGTTTTCTTGCATATTCCTGTGAGCATATGGGTGGAAGTGAAAATTGCCTCTGATTAACATCACCAAAATGGCTAAGCTGTAGTTAATGAAAATGCACAAAAAGTGATCCCTCAGATGATTTAAGTGTTACTTTAAAAAAATGTATTTTCAGTGTTCCAGGAGATACTTAGTAAGAGAGAATTGTACCTCCACCTACTGGTGAACAAGGTTGGAGCTCTAATAGCTAAACTACTGCTAGAAACCTGTTGCTAAAAGCAGGAAAATAACACTAGTGTAAGCAGACACTATGCAGGATTTAAACTGCATGCATGATATCTCCTTAGCATACAACCTGCAAGTGTTCTTTATTTCTTCTTAGAGCTTCCTGCTCCTTTGTGAAGTTTTCACAGCACTAAGAGCTGCTGGCTGTTAGAAATGATACAAATAGAATTTATTATTAGAAAAACAATGTGAAGCCTATGATCAGATGTTGCACACTTCTTTTCTGGAAAAGAGCATTCAATAAAAATGTTTATAATAGTAAAAATTCCAGTATCAGTTCCTTATATTATAGATTCTGTTAAAAATCACATTCTGTAATATGGAATTTTTGGTCTTTGACTAAAAGGTGTACATATTTTAATTCTGATCATTACTGTGTTTTTAACTTGGACTTATAGCAATAGAGCATTGAAGAGCACTTAGACTATCTGTCTTACTCTATTTCCTCTCGTAGTGATGCCTGTTGTATTTTGGCTCAACTTTAATGCATGCTTGTATTGTTTCATTTGACACTGAAATCTACATCTCTTTAAAAGTGGTTTGTTTTTTTCAGCTTTAGCATTTGTGCACAAGGCTGTATACACGATTCAGCATTTAAAAAAACATCACACAAGCTTCTTGAATAAACAACTGTTACTCCTGGTTAGGATTTTTGAGCTCTGGTATTACTTACAGTGAGTTTGGACCAGATGACTTTGGGCTTTTTCCCAATCAACGTCCCTATGATTTTGTATTTTTTGGAAGCATTCATACAGAAATCCTGGAAATCTCCAAGATATCAAAAAGAAAAGTTATGCAATATTGTTTACAGCTTCTGAGGAAAGTGAAAAAATGGACTGTGCATACTACAAACAGATTGTGTGCACTACAAAAAGACTAGTGAACACTAAGTAATCCATACTTGGCATAGCATGTACCAGAAGCATCATGCATATCATTAATTTTAGCAATGACTATAGTAAAGCAAATGCAATGGAGTAGCAGCTCTGAAAGATTTTAAAGGATAAATGTCAGATTCATCAAACATTATGTATTATGTGATAGGATTATGCAGAGATTTAGCTTCCCAAATGATAGAGATTAAGGAGGATTTATCATTTTGTCAGTCCTTTGTTGGGGTAGGTTAGAGATGACTTCTCAAAACGTGCTGACACAGCTAGCCACGATCATCATTTTAGGTATATTAACTTCTGTTTAAGACACACACAAAGAGGAAAAACCCCCCAGGTGCTGGGAATTAAGCTAAAATACTAAGTAACTAAACTAAGAGAATGAAACAAAGATGATAGAAAATGCCAACTATAATCACAAGAGCCAGCCCTTTTCAGTACATAGAAATAGTACACAGTATATGTGTCCCTAAGTCTTTTACAGTTTCCAGTTCACAAAAAGGATGAACATCTGCTGGCCTTCTCAGGCCAAAGTATAGTGTCCTTCATGAAGAATGCTCTTACTGTGGCAGCTGAGACACAGAGCATGTCTGCTAGCAGGGCAGTACTGCAAAGGAGGAGTCTTGGGCAGCAGCATTCAGCCAGCTGGGCCTAGAGTGGTCCTAGTCACAGCTGTAATGTAAGCTGGAAGGCAGAACTGTAACGTGAGAAAGACCAGCAGTATGTTCCTTACATTACATACATACAGCTGACACACTTAACAAGAAGCACTGTATACTGTCTTCAGACTGAGTATGTGCAAAGCACAGTTGACAGGTCACCTAACTGCACTCAGCCTCAGTAAAACCAAAGAAGATTTATCCTAGCTACAGCTAGGATAAAAGATACCTTGTTCTGAATTAGTATCAGTGAACCTAACAGAGGTCATGTGTGTAGAAAACAACAGCTGTACATGTATTAAAACCAGTCCACTAATGACTTTTCACTAAAGTTCTTATTCACCTGTTGATTGAGGGGGAAAGAAAACAACCAACCAACAAAAAAACCCACCCTCAGACCAGGAAAATCATATTCATTAAATACAGAATGTTGTGTAGAGTATTTGCAAAGATTAATAAAATGTAATAGAATTTGTATTTCACGCCTTCCAAAATACTGAGAACGAATCTGAGAGATTCAAAGACATTCTACTAGAAATAGTAAAGACATAGAGCTATTAAACTATATGTGCATTTTTAAACAACATTCTGAAGTCGTTTATTAAGCAATTTTGTCTTCTTTCATAGGCCACCCAGAAATCTTTCCTTTAGTTTTGACTACAAAGACCCAAGAAATTTTTAATTGCCGAGTGGATGAAGATGTCACAGAAGAAAATTGTTTCAAAATTATTAAAAAAGAGGACATCATTCAGGACCTGAAAACAAGAGCTAAAATTTCTGATTTCTATCGTTTCGAAAAGGTTATCCTGGTATGTAGCTTATTTCATTTTCACTTTAAGAGTTGATGCTCTCAGAGTGTATATTCTTTTGTGTCTGTCTTTCTTTGACTCTGTGTAAGTACACTAATGCTGTAACATCTGAATGCTATAGGCCACTTTTTTTGCTAACTTTAGATTCAAATACTATTAGTTTTGATTCTGTGAACTAGCAGAGCTTCACATATTTGGCTTCCCCTAATTCATGGCCTATTTATGGAGAATCATCAAAATAGATTCTTTTCTGTTTAATTCTGTATATGAAGGATTAGTTTTGTTCCAGACTTTTCTATTACAAAATAAAATCCATCTGTTCTTTTCAATTAGCACATGAAAATCACTGTTAAGATCACAAAGTTAACCTGGGACAATAAATTTGCACTAGTGGTAGCTTTTCCAGACACAGTCTAATGTTTGTTCTGAATGTTATTTGTTTTCAGTTTTCCACTAATTGTTTTAATTAACATAGGAATATCCAGGGGAAGAACTTTTGGTAGTTTTTGATGCAGAGTTCAAGTATGGACAGAACTTTTACATTGTTGCTTCTGAGGAAGCCAAGGAAAACCTTGTAAAGGTAAAATTCAAGTATACCACAGCATTGTTCTATCTATGAATATTTCAGAATCTAGTCTCAAAACATGTACTTCAGGAATGGTATTGTATTCATAAGCATCTGATGTTTCTCTGATGGTTAATCTGAGCATGGAAAAATATGTGTATCACTGTAAAAATATCTTTTATACTGAGAAGGGCTGAATTGAATTTTACTTCAGAGCACCAGTATAACCCCATTGCTACATTTTTATCATAAGCCTTAATTTTCTCTGCCAAGACCCAGATTTCTTAGACACAAAAATAAAAGACAATATATTAGGTATCTTCAAAGAAATATCATACTTATTTTTCACAATATGTAAGGATATATTCCTCAAATCATACATTAAAATTTTCCTGAGTTCTAAATACCTCTAGATACATAGAACATTTCCCTTGTGCACTGCACTACAGGAGAAGGTTTATAAGAGGATTATATGATTTTTCAGCATGAGTTTGTCATCCAGAATCAGGGAATCAGGAGAGGTAACAGATAAGACAATTAAACTGCAGTTCCAGACAGAAGGGCCTAATGTAGAAAATCACTATAAAGCCTTTTTAAATAAAAGAGATTTGCTCTCAAGACAACAGTCTCACTTCAGTAGTGAAATATTAAATGTATAGTATTTCTTGGAAGATTCTAATGCACAAATGAGTGGGACCTAACCCAGTCCTATCTACGGGCACAGTATAACCAGACTCACTGCACTGACAAAAGTAAAGAGTGTGTGAATAAAGACTGAAAACTCAGGGTTTAGTTTGTACTTACATTTCGGTAACAGATTTTTGAAAAAAGTACCATTTCTCACTATTTTAGATGTCACAGCCTCCAGAACCTGTAGAAGAAGAAGAAGAAGTAGGAGAAGAAGAAGAAGAAAATAGAGAGGAAACTGTGAAAATCCATCCTTTTAAGCCTGTTGTCCCCAAACCCTGGGTTTCTCTTGGCAGCGAAAAGGAAGTTGAAGAAGAATCTGTTAAAGACACTGTTTCAAAGGTCAGAATCAAGAGATGTTAGTCAATCAAATAAATATAAACCCTCAAAATTTAAGTTCCTTAAAAAGAAGAAGTCAGGAAACTAGAAACTGCAATGCTATTTTTGCTTGAGGTCTTTCAAGAAAACTAACAAGGAGAAACAGCTTCACTTTTAACAAAAACCGAAACTGTTACAGAAATTTTATCTTGTTTTTTTAAACTCTGTTCTCTTTAAGTCCTGCAACTAAGGCATGTGAGACTGCATTGAACATAACTGGTTTTTAATGTGTAAGTTCAAAAGTCCTGATTGTCTTTGGTCATTGGCACCTCTGCCACTTGCTTTAATTTACCATGTGGTCAGATTACAAATCAAGTTATTGCTCTGTTTCCTTGAAGCTCAGTGAAGTCTGTTTCATTATATGGATGGCATTTAATAGCATGCAACACTTAAGTGTTACTGATGACGGGTATTACAAGCTGACTTAACAGAAGGGCATATTTGATTAATTACATTTGCAGATTATACTGAGAAAATTGTATGTCCAAAAGGTAGATCCACTCACAGCTGTCACCTAACTTGTGATGTGTGGGGCATCTCCAAGCATCTAACTGTCCATCAGTGATTTTTACTCAATACCTAAATCCCTGTTCGGGGAAGACGGGGTAAGTTTTGCTAGTTCTCAGCAACTGGACATCTTGCTTATACTTAAAAAGATGTCTGATTATTCTAAAGCTAATTCAGAGTCACTAAATTTAACGCATTCACAGGCCAAGTATTCTGTATTCTATACTGCTGGCAAGGTCCACTCAGAAGTATTTTTGGAGTACTTTCCTTTCCAGTTCTGTTGGAGGTGCTGGGAAAAAGTACCTGGCTATGAACCCAAGACAAAGCAGTACCTTTCTACTGCCTGAAATCAAGTACCTACTTCTGTTTGTGGGTAGAAGTGAAGCCACATCCCTTTTTCTTTCCTGGTTCTCACTATAAGGAAACTCCTTACTCAAATTTTTGTAGATCTTCTATGGAGTACTTTTCTCTTCCTAGGCACTGCAAGGAAAGCTGAAATACCTTGCCCGAAGTTCAGAATTCCACTAAGAGGGAAGAGCTTAAAAGTTAGGTCTTGGAAGTCCAATTCAGTATTACATAAGGCTTTCTGCAAATCAATCCTTCAATTAAACGTGCAGTTTCGCTATTGCATGATTTGGAAAATATAACTCTCATCGTACTAGCAGTTATCCAAAAATGTTACAGCAACTTCTTGTTTTTAGAAATACAAACCTGTGTTCTATTGCCTATGTAGGTTATTTATAAGAGAACTTCAAATTTCAAAATGCAGAAATATAGGTAAACTCAGACAGAAATCATCAATAGAACTAATTCTGTGATACAAATGCTGCCATTTTACAGAATGAACTTTACAAAAACTTTCTCTTCTGCTAACCATGGAAATATATCTTTTCCAGATTAAGTTCAAGATTTCTCGAGTACGCAGGAAGTTTGGTGCACCAATTACATTTACTGATAAGAATGCATCAGATGAAAAAGACGGTTATGTTGAATGCACATCCTATGAAGACAAAACTTTCAGTATTAAAATGCTTGAAAGAGATGTGGGGGTGCAAATGGTTCCAAAAGTAAAAGAAGCTAGTACTCAGACAAAATGGTAAGTATGAAAAAACATTTATCAGCTAATTTATTAAGCTGTGCACTCTTTCTTATCTCAACTAAAATTCTGCTCTGTTTGCATCTTTCATCTTTTACTATTTTCCGAAGAATTTCTAGAAAAAATTTATACATTTAGTTTTTAATTTTACGCATTACACGGGTTTCTGTCTTTGAAATGGTTTCTATACTTACATTCAAATTTATTCCAATTGGTTAGGACCTATCAAAAAAATGCAGCCACACAGTATTGGCCTAGGCAGTTGTCAAAGGAAGAGAAAGCGGAGTGTCTGTCATCTGAGAGGCTGAAAGAATTTCTTACATCAGTACATTTAAGGTACAATTAGGCACCAATATTCTTGTTTATTATTGTATTATTAACAAATATTAATTTCATTTTTTCTATGAAAGTTTCCATGAAGTCTGTGCATATAAATATGAATTTTTTTATGTAAATAGATATTAGAACTGCTAATGTTGATAGCGATACATCTTTTCAAACAAACTGCAAAGCTGATCTTTCAAACATTTCTCACTCGAGCAGAGGGTTATGCAGGGAGCAAAGGTGCTGTCCTACCCACGACTATGTCCTTAGTCATGGGACGAGTCTTTTTGCACAAGAATTGGACAATTGCACTGTACTTTGGTCCACAGAGAATGAGAGCTAAATTTTGGTACAATAGCTATTTCTATTTAAATGTAAGAGGGTTTCCTTGTAGTGATGCATCACTGAGGAATTAATTTTTTAACTACTGTGGTTATAATTTTGTGTAAAACGAAAGCTGCCTCTTTGCAGAAATATTTGTGATTCTATTACCAAGTAGTCACATCTGGATTATTGAAGTGTTAACTGTTCTTTTCACAAAACAGAATGGAAATTGCATTGCAGCAAAGTGAAATTATGGATGTCTTTTTTGATGACTGGAAGGCCCTAGCAGAAGACAAAAGCAGTTCTGGTGAGAAGCCAGATGTTTACCTTAAAGCATCCCAATCATTCACAGATCTGCAGTATTTCAAGGACAGAACCATTAGCTGTGTTTGCTGGCATCCAACCATTTATGGTAATGCAGTTACAATACTTATTTGAGTCTTCAATGATGGGTGTTACATGACAGCAATAAAATATGCACATTTCATAAAATTAATCAGCTTTCAAATTTAAAAACAAATCAAAACTAATTCAGTATGCCTGTCAGAATTGCTGATTTGAGATGAAATGAAAAATGAGACAGACAAATTCTTCCTAGAATTCAGACAGGCCATGCAAAGTCCTTCACACTAATGCACAAGTAGAGATCATAGGAAAGAGAAATTTCTCCCTTATGAGGCTCATTCAAGCAGGGCTGCAACCATGCCAGGTCTTTCAGATGGCTCTGCATACCATTGTCCTTCTCCCCATGTCTGGCTCTTGTAGCCCACTTAATACTTGTGAGGAATGCTACAGCCACAATGGGGCAGGGCTCTGCTGAGTGCCAGGGAGCATCACGAGACATACTAAATGTCAGCTCCTGCTCCCCGCTGTGGATTATTGCTCTACACAGCCAGACTTAAAGGCACAATTAAGTTCTGTATAAATGCCTCAGATGCACAACATGCTACTAGCCTGTGTAGAAAATTAATTGGGTTACAAATGATTTGGTTTAATTTTCAGGTGCAGTATTACATTTCAAGTGCAGTATTACACCATTGAGGAGCAGGAGCAAAAAACACTGAATTTTATCCTGATGCTAAGGATCTATGACTCATTGTTAAATAATGTAATGTTAAGTAACGAAAGTAATTTCTTCAAAACTGACATGAAAAAAAATACACAGTTGGTTTAGTCTGGGTGTTTGATGGTGGTTTTTTTGCTTTTTTTATGCACTGTATTCAGAAGGTTTAAGTCATTTAGAATTAACAGTATGTTGAAACTTGCATTGTCTCTTGTGAGAAAATTAATTTTCTCTCTCAATCAGGAATTATAGCAGTGTCAGCAAGAGAGCAGCTTTCTCATGAAGAGCAAGTTAACCTTCCTAATAAATCACTGCTGCACCAGTCAGTAATACTTTTTTGGAGTCTTTCTGACCCTATCCGTCCCCAGGTATTTAGCCAAGACTTTTAAATATGCCAAGTATTTAAATAACAAGAGAACAAACAAATGGTGTGACTGTATTTCACAACTATCTTGTTTTCCTTCTTTCTAGTTAGTATTGGAGTGTCCTGAAGACATTTACTGCTTTCAGTTCAGTCCAAGTGATCCAAATATGATTGCTGGTGGCTGCATCAATGGACAGGTGTTAATTCACTGTTTAAAAATGAAATTGGATATTGCTATCGTTTCTTACAGTATGAAAATAAGAGTGAAGAGAGGTACTCAACACCCATAGTAACAGATAGAGACAGATGCCACAGAGTCTCAGTAGTTCTCTTATCCCAGACTAAAGCTATGCCTGGTTATTCCAGAGCTGAACCATTACTGTACGATGCTTCTATGTAGTACTGATAAATAGGTCAAGCTCTAAAGACTTTTTTTTTCAGACAAGTATAGCCTTTCAACTGATTGCATCATGCTAAAGAGAAGATACTTTAAAGATTTAGTATTTTCTAGTGCAGAGAGTAAATTTTTTATTTTTCTTCAAACCTCCAAGATTTAAAATAAATGCGTATTATACAAGATGAAATAATTTGTAATGTACTTATTTGTCCTTGTAGGTTGTAGTGTGGGATATTTCTCAACATGAAGAAAAACTGCAACCTGAAAAACCTGTTGCCGATGAAAACATCGATAACACAGACAGTGAGGTGCCAGCAGCAGCAGAAGTGGTAAGTCCAGGGGCGACTGTTGGATCGTGCTGTACAGGGGACTTCTTGAGCTCAGGGACACCTGGTCAGCAGCCCAGAGCCCTGTCAGGATGTCACCCAATCGGGCAAGGAGGGGCATTGCCAGGAGCATCCGCAGGAGATTTAAACGGCTCCAGGGAGTGTGACACATCAGAAGGGCAGTTTGCAGAAAGGCAAGGGGCAGAACTTGGAGAGTTATCACCCACCTATCTAGAAGACTGGTTTCCATTCAGTCAAAACACACCATCAGATGTAACATGGTGACCTTGATGGACCTCGCATATCAACAGGCAGCTGTCCAGGTCTCCCACTGCAGTAAATGCTTGAGCTTATCACTTACACCAGAGGTCAGTGGAGACAGTATCTGTTTGAAGTGTGAACAGGTGGAAAATGTGCTCAGCCTGGTGGCAGAGTTAAAAGAGGAAGTGGAGAGGTCAAGGAGTATCAGGCAGTGTGAGATGGGTGGTTCACTGAGCTGTAACAGGTGGAGGACCTCCAGAAACAGGTGGTTGAGCTGCAGGACACAGTCAAAAGACAGAGATGTCAGGCAGGCTGAGAGTTGGACAGCTGCTTCCAAGCCCCTGTGGTGAGGGAACCACTGCCTGCTGAGGAGAGGCCAAAAATTCACACCCTGCACACATGGGAGGGAGGGAGGAGATTAACACAGGGGTTTGGGAAGTAATGAAAAAAAACAACCATGCAAAGTAAACTTTTTTGTTTGATAGATCCACTATTTGTAAATACACTAAGATATCTCTTTTTAAAACATTCCTAGCCATCACTTGTGCAAGTCCAGCAGAGTAGCACAGAGACACCTGTAGTGCCATGCTGTGCAATCTCTTCCATAGAGTATAGTCATAAAAAGCCAGTAACAGATATACATTGGCTGCCAGGTCCTACTGAGGTAAGTTTAAAAAGTCACTTTTCTTCTTTTTATTGTTTTCCTAAAATAGTACCTCAGAAACCCTTGTGTAAAGTCAAGAGAAAATATTAAAGCATCAATTATTTGTAGTAGCCTTCATTATTTCTCATTGCATTTAGTAAATGTTAATAATCTGGTGCCTATTGTCCCATTCATTGTGCTTTACAGCTGTGCTGGGTTCTCAGTCTGACATAAATCTGTTTATAATGGAAAAGATTTCTGCAACTTCACTGAAAATTATAATTCAAAATTATAATAAGCCTTGCATATCTAAACTGTATTGAATTTCTACTATGAGAAATCTAGCCTGTCATCAAGAATTCCAAGAAATAACTTCAATTACCTGAATATGTGGGAACCCAAGCATGGGGTTATTGTAGTTACCTTCGTTCTTTTTAGGTGCTGCCTGTATACTCAAAACTTAAATTTTCTGTGATGGTTTTGAAACTCCATAGTACTTAGGGTCTATGTAGATAAAGGGTCTAGCACTATTACAGCAGTACTGGATGCTCATTTACCATCAAAGTATTGCAAATGGTTGCTGAATTAATTTGAAATGCAAATATAGTCAAATGCAAAATAATGACAGTGGAAAAGCAGGCCAAGGGGAATGAAACTGAAATCTTTAAAAGGTTTATGCAAGTTATATATCAATAAATTTAAAAAAAAAAGTTAAAATGACTTCATAGATACTACAGTCCATAACAACATTACCAGAAAAGTGAGGGAAGGGCTGCACATATGTCATAGAATGAAAGCTGATACAACTGTTCATTATTATTATTTTATGCTACAATAATACCCATGGATACTAATCAGTACCAGATGTAAAACATGAAGAAAGAGATTGGATAGAAGAACATTGTTGTGGTTTTTGTTGTTTGGGTGGGGTTTTTTTAGTCAAGGTTTAGGCTCAGAAAGCTGTTTTCATGTTCATCTGGGATAACAGATACAGAGAAACCCTACATAATAAATAACACTGACAAAGGGATTATTTTGTCACTATTTAGCAACATGTACTGGGACATACTTTTTGTTACATAAACATGGAATTTGTGTCAGCCTTTGCACAGCATAGCAGCTTTTATGGCACAGTTCCTAAAATCAGGAGTTTTAAAAGTACATATTAATGAAAAATTATTCAGAGTTATATCCAGAACCTAATTCAGCTTTGCCTGATTGCAAGACTACCGTTAGACTTCAGGTAGACAAACTCATGAATGAAAATTAGAGTAGACCTAACTTGGCCTAAAAAATAAAAGTATAGCTGAAATTTTGCCACATGGTTGATAAGCGCAGTTTTAGCCAAAATATATATGTTTTTCATTTACTGGAAATCATATTTGATAAGGGTTCAGTCTATAATCACTTGTTATCCCTGACACCTTTCTTTTATTTTTTTGAGTAAGTAAAATTAATTTAGTATAAACCAATAACCACTTAGTAAATAATAAGTAGTATAAAACCTGAAGAACCCAACATATACAAACTAAACTGTTAATAATTAACATTTGAAGGCACCACTACCATCCTGCAGTGAGGTCTAGCCAAGGGATAATTTAAGATATATGACCCATAATGTAAACTTGGCAAAGAAATATCACTCCCACTATCACTGAACTGGTGGAGATAAACTTCTCAATTATTAGCTTTTTGGGTAATCTGCATAAAAGAAGTTACAAACATGGCAAACTAAGGAGGGTCTGACTTGCAGTGGTGCCAGTAAGTATTTGTCCTGCTGAGTTAATTTAGAATTTTAGGTGTGTAACAGGCATAGCTGGTATCGGTTCACTTGAAGTACATTTGTAAAATAGCTTGACTTTATAACTGCAAATTAATAAGTCCTGATTTTCAAACATTACTCAAGCAGAAACAGTGACTTAATTTCTACTAGTCTGTTTTATGTGTTGAAGTACTTACATAGCAGAGCGTGATTTTTGTCTCTCATCTTCTTCTTCTTCCCCTGTAATAATTATTACTGTTATTTTCAGGACAACCAAAAGGGTGGTACTTCTGAAAACAGAGCTGAAAATTGCCTGCAGCTTGTAACCTGCTCCCCTGATTGGTATATACAATACATACTCTAAAAGATGTCTTCCAGCTCCCTTTGGAAAGCTTTATGGAGCATAATCCATGATTTAATTAGCACACTTCTGGATTCCTGAATAGCTGAAATTCTGAATGCAGAAGACAAGCACTTTGCGTTCTTGTCCAGTTAAACCCTTTACAGTAATGGCATTAAGAGTTTATTAACTGAAAAACCCTGCATATATACATTATATTCTGTGCATACCACCGTAATAGGAGTGTTGATAATACATGCATTTGCCTGGAACACCACACCCCACACTTACATTTGGTTGTGTGACATGCACAAAAAGCTGTTAAAAGATTCTAAGTCCACAGAAATATTGTAAACTATATTTAAACTTGGAGACTTAGTTGGCAAGTCTATTCTGTATGAATTGCCTCTTCTGTGGACTGAACAGTCATGATAGTTATAACCAAATATTATCCTGTGTGAAAGACTATCAAGGGGGCAGAATGCAAAAAAGGGAAATAAATGTTTAGCTTTCAAGATGTCAGCAGGCTTTAGGCTTCCAGACTGCATGGCTGGGCTCAATCATGTAGTTGTTAGTTATATCAAAGGGAGAGTCAGAGAGAGCAAAATTGATAATGATGGAAAGTTATTTTCCCTAATCAAATAACAGAGAAGACTTTGAAGAATTAAATTAGAAGAAAAATTACAAATACAGTTGTTAATAAGTTTGCAGTGTAATGCAAGTAAAACACATAGAAGAAATTATTTTAACTACTCACACACAACGGTTCCACATTGAAATTATTTACCCAGAGTAATAACAGGGAAGTCACTGTAATGTCATGTTTGAAGAGCACAGGTCCCTGAGCAACTCCTGTTAGAAAAGGGAAGGACATGTCAGCAGTGAGGAAAGTTATCATTGGCTGTATCAAATCTGTGCATGAATGTCCAGAGTAGAGCAAAAGGAACAATCAGAGGGCTGAAAACTCCAGTGAGATGACAGATACAAATGAGTGGGACCACTTACCTTGAATGTCAGCAAATACATTCTTACCCACAAAAATTGGGACTGATCTTTGATTTGGACTACTAGATTACCTGCTATGGAGTTCTATCCAGTTCTCTCAGCCTCCAGAAATTTCACCCACGTAGTGCCAGTAAGTTCACCCAGTAACTGTCCATAAGCAAACTTTATAAACACTATCTGTCTGCTTTGGTATGATTACTGATGAAATGGTGAACAAAGAAATATATTTCATCATTTACAAAAGAAGCAATTAAGAATCCAACATTTGTCTGCTTTCCAATGCCTCTGTTGCTATGTAAGTTTTGAAGATAAAAGGTTAAAAAACTCCCAACTTTAAAATGTGTGAAAAACTGCATCTGACTTAAATAAAAAACAAACACAAAACCAAGGGAATAACATTATACTATTATTTTCCAGCTCAGTATTATTTTGGGATATTCCAGCCACTGGAAAATCTTCAACTGAGAAAGTAAACAAAGAGAAAAAATTTTATATGGCGTCTGGTGTTCCAGATACTTTAAAGCATTCAGAGCTCTGCTGGAAACCTCTCATAAAGGTAGTGTACATAAATATAGAACATAGGGATCAAGCCAAAATGGAGATATGGCCAGAACTCCACAGGAATGTATTCTTTTGCTTCCCAACTCTATTTTTTCCAGCAAATTGTAACTTCTTTGTGATTTTCCTTCTGATTATTCAATATTCCTTTGAAATTTTGATAAAATGCATTTTTAAAAGCTAATTCATGAGAAACAGCATGACTGCTTCTAAAAAGCTGCAGTAGGTGCAAAAGTAGTTTTGTAAATACTGTAACTTCCTGTCAGCCTTTTCAACTGCTCTGCTGTCTGAGTGGGTCCCAAATGGTGAAACATGGCTATGGTCAGCAGAACCACAATTACTAGGAAATCAGCATTCACTCTCATGAAAATGGTCATAGCAGTTTGTGGAAAAATTGAGACTGAAAATAGTATTAACTAGAAAAAAAAAATTTTAGGTATGCTCATCTGTGCTGCTCAAAGTAGCTGCAGCTGGTACCGTTGTTAAACAAGCATCACCACTGGAGCTGGATTGAGGTTTCTTTGCTAGAAACAAAGCAAAATTCTTACAGGAAAAGGGTAACACAAAGAGCATTTTCTCTTATGTTTGTATGTGAGGCAGCAAATACTGTTTGTGGAGTGTTACAAACACACTGCAAACTGAAAATACCTACTCCATTACAGCAGAAAGTAATTTAAACTCGCACCTCAAAGATCTGACAAAATGTTTTAGCAAATGCACTTTTTTCTGAACAGATAAGTCTGCGTGAAAGGGATACTGACACAGAGTATGGTCCCATCAGATTTATTTTAAGAGAACTGCATTATCGTTACAAAAGCTCAGGTAATATTTTTATTACACCCTACTGGAGAAAATGTTTTTAATAAGCTTGTATTTCAGAATATACACAATAAAAGCTGAAAAACAAAATGTTGCATAGCTAAACGCATCTGGGGAAAAAGGTTTCTTAAATATACTGGAATTCAAAGCGTGACCCACATGTGTTGACTACAAAGATATGCACGTGCACTGAATCTAAACCCAGTGGTTCCATATACTCAGTACTTCAGCCTGGTTTCAATTTAAAGCCCATGCAAGCCCCCTACCCAGTCTCTTTATCCCTGAAACGGTATGTCCTTTTCAACCATTATAGAAAACTATTTTTAGAAACATAATCCATTCCCTGGAGCAGAGCTAAGTATAGCTCCTGGTTGCAGCAGCTACAGGTGATGTCTAAGGGCAGTTCCTTTGGAGACACTAATGTGGAGTAAAACTGGTGAAGAACAGGGTGCTACTACCCCAAGTAGTTTTCTGGGTATGGGAAGGACTGTATTCAGAGCAGCTGCAGCAAAGAAGAGATTCCACCAGGAAATCCTAGACTATTGCTGATTTACTTCTTAGTCTTTCTTCATCTCCTCTCTTGAAATTACTCTTATCCATGAACTGCCTTTACAAGACAAAGGATTTGCTTGGTCTGATAAATTCCCATGTGTAACAAATAGATGTAACTCTCGTTTCCCAGGGAAGATGAAATCTCTGAGCACCATGTCTGCCAAAGAGAGCCTGTATACAGAGATGAGTACTTCTTCAAGCAAAAATCTGGAACTGCTAGAGAATATATCCACCAACTTTTTTCTTGGAAATGAAGTGAGTGAAAATAATATATTACCAATGAAAATGTTAATCCAAGATATCTGGAAGACTGAAAAATTAAGTAACAGGGTTTTCACAAATGCATGGGCTTGCATGTTTTCTTCAGGTGTAACTAAAAAGATCTTTCTGAACATACCATATTTTACTTCCATTTTAATGCTTTTTAGCTACATGCTTAAATAATAGACCTTTCAAATAATAGACATTTCAAAAATATGTTGAAGTTAACTACCTATTAGGAACCAAACAGTATTTCCTTATTCCAGAACACACAAGATTACTAATATTTTTTTAGTGTTTTAGTGAATGTCAGGTGGAAACATTTATACTACAGTTTCCTCTCCCAACTTAATTTTACTTTAGGAAGTCCTAGCTATTCATAGCCTTCTACCTACCCTATGCATCTAAAATTCATAAATCTTTCCCAGTTTTGATTTCATATGAAAATGAAAATTTGGCTCGTAGCTACTTACTTGATTCCAGTTACCTTTTCCCCAAATACTGGAGCAAAGCATGAACTGTAAAAACCAGGCACCTAATTCTGGAGGAAGGACTAGCTTCATACATTATGGTAAGTAAAGTTCTTTTAGAAATACATGACTCAAAAATGGTAATGCAAAATTTTAATGTGTTTTCAGTCACTGGCTGCAAATTCAGGTTTTACTTTACTTGGATCATATTTAATGATGGTTAAGTAAAATCACAGCTTAAAAACAAGTCAATTTGATATAAGCCACTAAGCTCTAACATTAGCATTTTCTTGATTTTTCTGGCATTACAGGATGGAGAAATTGTTTATTCTGACTGGAAAATGAAAATTGATGCTAAGTCAACAAAACCAGTTAGTAAGTTCAAGTTTCTCAATACCTGTTTATTTGCCTCTATACATCTTTTTAACGTTCTTGCTCATCAGCTCTAATAATCTGTCTCACTGATGACACTTCCATTTAGCAGTACCCCCTCAAATGTGCAAGCAGTTTAACTGGCATGACAGAACAGTACAAACTCTCTCCAGTCTCACAGGTGCATCACTATGTACCTATTGGCACAAATCATGGAAGTAACTAGATTTGCAGCAATTCCAATTCCTGTACCTTGTGAGCAATAAAATGAGTCTAATATCTTCAAATCCTGTGCTGACCCTGCACTCTTGTTTCTTGATCACTAAGACACTAGTTACAAGCAACTGCCTTTTTCATCCATTAGGTCAGAAGCAGACACAGAAATACACCCTCCACACTGAAAGTATCAACACTCTCCAGAGATCTCCATTTTTTAAAGACATCTTTCTAAGCATTGGAGGCCAGAATTTTGCCATTTGGAAAGAAGGGGTTGCAGTAAGTTCCTTTAACACAGCTGTAACATAACTGATAGATATATAAGACAGAACTGCAACAGCCTGAGACAGAGGCTGAAATCAGACAGAGAATCTGAAAATGTCTGTATTTTCAGAAATTTTTGTAAAAAGCTTCATAGTTTAGAAACAAATCAGGTATAAAAAGAAGCTTTTTCTTCTTCACATCAGAAAAATATTTTAGAAATAGCTTAGTAAACTTGCCTTTTACAGAAAAAAAAGAAGTTGTAACTTCTCAACTATTTATTCCTGCTGCCAGGGAAACCAAAGAATAAAGGAAATGTGTGCAAAACAAGTCTGAAGAACTAGTATTTTGGGACAAAGGTTTTTTTATCATATGAAGACAAAGAAACAGGGGGGGGTTTACAGTTCCATTCGTAGAAATCCAAGTTATCCGCATTTGATAAAATCTCTAGACCACACATTTTAACAGCAGATAGACAGATTATGTTAATAGACTGGAAGTGAGATACCAGGTTTTCTACTTCCCCATAATTCTCATTATCTGCAGGTGGTGGTATGAATTTTGCCACTGAAAAAATTTTTGTAATAGGATCATTTGAATTGTGAGCATTCTCCAAAGATAGAAGATATGAAGTAGTGAATTGATAGTAGTGTTTGATTGTTGGGTCTATCTTCAATTTGTTTTCAAAAAAATTAAGAGTGGACCAATCCTTCAGTCAAGCTGCTCTGCAGGAAGATACACTGCGGGACAATGGTCCTTAACAAGACCAGGAGTTTTCTTCATTGGCAGAGACGATGGAAATATAGATATTTGGGACTTACTGAAGAAAACTCATGTGCCATCTCATTTCCAGAACATCTCCAAATCAATCATCACTTTCATCAGCCCCGGGATGGCCTCACGTATGTTGATGGTGATTGCACTTTATTGTGCTACCCTCTTTGCAAACTGGCCCATGACTCCAAGGCACATCCATCTTATTGCAAATGATCTAACATAAGTACACACTTCCACTAATTTAACACTGTACATACATCAGTTCTACTATGGCATAAAAGCCATTTAATTAAAAAGTCTGATAAGGTGTAAAGGGAATTTCATTTGTTAATAAAATAACAGAGCAATAAGGCTGCCTTTTTTGGTGCAGTGAACAATAAACCAAAATGACCAGAACAAAAATGAACCCTCTGTAGCTTGTATTTGGGTGGAGGTTCACATTGCTTTTGGAATTTGGATTGTTTATATGTTTTTTGTCAAATATCTTTCAGCAGAGCAGCATTTTTTAGCTGTTTCTGATGATCTTGGAGTACTGCAGGTTTTGGAAATCTGTCAAACACTAAGTCACCCTTCGAGTAATGAGGTTGGTAAGAATTTTTATTAATCTCTATGATACTTAATCCTGAAAACTCCCAACACAGAAACAAGCCTGCCTGGAAAAAATTGCTTTCAAATGATGGCAACTAATTTGAGATCAATATGACCATATTCTCCAAAGATCACCTGTAGCAAAGCTGGCTTTGCACAGAGCTCAGATAGGAGTCAAGTAAAGGAAACGTCACTGACATTTGGCAGAATTTAACTGCTCCAACCTCGCTGCATGAAAACTCAGTGAAGAGTTCAGCATTTTTTGCCACATCCATAAAATGACACCTGGTTTCATGCATTAAAACAATTCTATAGAGTGCATAGTAATGTAAATATTCTGAATTCCTTTTTCTTGACACCTTCTTGTCCACAGTTACATCAATACTTTTTCCTTGCTAGTAAGGAAATGGAATTTGGTACTTCAATTTACCTGGTTCTAGCTTAGTGAAAGCACATTTTGCAGACTGTTCCTCACATTCCCACTCATTCATGCTCTTTTGAAATACAGACTATCTGTACCAAAAGGCCATGGGAACAATGGAAACAGTTTTATCTTCTCTTTATTTATACATCATTTTCAGTTGTTCTTTTCCCCCACCACTCAACCAAGGATTGAACAACCTTTCCTGCTACCTAGTCTGTTACTTTTACATCACAAAATCATCTTCCCATTCTGTCACAGTTTTAAGTTTAAATAGGTACTTACATAGTTTATAAACATGCCATAAAGGTTTGCCATGCACAGAGCTGCAGTATGTAGCCATAAAACATCAGGTCAACAGCCTGATTTTAGTAAAAAAAAACTTCTCCAAAGCAAGGTAGGAGCTAACTGAGTGATATGACATGAGGAAACACACATTGCTTCTGCACAAATTACCTGTATTTTGGAACTACACTGTTTAGGGTGCAGAGTTATTAACCCAGGAGCAATCACTAATATTTAGATTATGTTCATTCTAACTCAAGCATTCTCTGAAAAATGCTAGGCTGTTGAAGAGATTAATGAGAACTAAAACACACAATCCCAGATAAATGCACAGTGTAATACTGAAGTATGTTATTTCATGGTTTATGTCTGAAGTTGTCACATCTTTATGTTGTTTTGCTGCAAATTATTGAGATAGAGGTATTTATATTCCCAAAACAGATAAACTAATAATACTGTTCAGATCATGTCTTTGGGCATGTAATGACCCTTGTTTGTCATTGTGTTAACAGCATGCCAATGTACTTGATTACTTTGAAAGAGAAGTCAAATATCTGAAGTACTGTGAACAAGAGTTTCAAGAGTATCAAAAGCTTCAAGCCAGAACAGAATTAAAATGGAGGCACAGAGACAGAAAACAGTATGTTATACTTGGAACTAAGGAAACTTTCTGTGGTTTTTTTGATCTTTAAAATGGATCTGTTTTGCTAGGGAAACCAGGATTTCCCACAGTATTTTCAAAAAATCAGGATGAACATAATCAGAATAGCTTAGCAGCTCTTTATTTCGTATTTATAGTTCTTAAGAATGGAAAAGATGGTCTTAGTTCATGCAAGTGCAGTTCTTGGTTAAGTGAAACCTCTGCAAGAGCATTAGAACCTATGGACATTTATCAACTATAAATTTGCTTTTCATTTCACATCAGTTACTTGTTCAAAAACTTACATTTTGGCAACTTTCCTATAAACATTGCTTCTTCAAGAAAGGATGGACTCTAGTCTTCCATTCTTTACTCCCATAAGGATTTTGCCTATCCATTCCTTGGTAAATACAATTAAAAAAACGATCCTAACTAACTAAACTGTCATTTCTTTGGCTGATTGCTGTAGCCCTAGGTGATGCCTTTTTTCATTAATTTGTGACAGCACTGATACAACCCACTGGAAAGCAATGGGGTTGCATGCAGGTGTCAAAGCTTAACAGTACCTTATTGTGTGCTATGTGTTTTTCCTTCAGAGTATGACTACTCTACAGAAAACAAGATGGAGGAGCAAGAAAACTGTTTCTGGACTTGGAGAAGCAGATAATAATGGATTTAGAGACTAGAAATACTTTCCTCATTGGATGCTTTGAGCCCATTATCATCTTTAAAACCAGTTTTTATTTAAAGACCTCTATTTCAGCAGAATATGTTTGGCTTTGGAAATAAAGAATCTTGCAGTTAGAGATTATTTTTTCATTAACTTTATCAATTTGTTTACTCACAGTGTGGTTAAAGTACAGTTGTCTTCAGCACACTTCGCCCACTGTTTTTCATAAATAGATTTATAATGAATATTTTGTTTAAGTAATAGTTTTCAAAGTTCTGTCTGTCAGGACTCTGAACCACTTTTACTAGCTATCATCAGATTACAAAAGAATTGTTACTTAATCCTGGCAAATGCTTACAAACAGAAAAATAATCCATTAAAATATATTGTTCCCTCAAAGAAGTCATTATTATTTAGAACAAACAGGTTTCACCAAGCACACTGTGGCTGTGCATTTCTGCCAAAAGACAATCATTCCTCAGAGAGATCAAATGGTGTTATACTGAAGTTTTAATATTTACCAGTGTGAATGAGTACCAGCTCATGAATATTAACGCTCATCCTCCATCCACAGAGACAGGTCCTTGGTAAGAGTGCTGCTGGCTACTGGGTTTCACTTGCCAGGTCAGGCACACTGTAACTGAGCACACCCTGTCAAGCAGAAACTAAATCTATCAGAGGATGACAGATTAAACTCTATACGGGTGAGTTCACTCTTTCCATGACTCACCAAACTGTTTGAGGGTCACAGACTCCTGTCAAACAAATGTCCGTGTGGTCACAGCAGTCACTAAAGCACAAAGACAGCTGATACACAAGGGATTTGCAGAGAGGATCTTCAGCTGACAAGCGATAGCCAGGCCCAGTGCTGAGCTTCGTCACAGTAAAGCACAGCCAAATACAAAACAGGATCAGTGTGAGGCTCCTATGTCCAAAAATAAATACTGCAAGTTGGTTTTAAGCAGTGTTAAAAATATGCCCCCCCTTCAATTTTCTACAGCCACAATCTCCCTGTCATGTACTTTTACCACTTTGATTGAACTTTGGTCAGATTTAAGAGAGGTTTGGTGGCACTATATAGGACTTGTTTGAAAAATGAAAAGTGGTTCAGAAAAATGTTTGTTAATTAGAAGTTTAAATATTATAGCAATATTCCTTGTCCTTCATATTGAACTACCTCTAAATTAAAACCAAGGAAAACTCAACAAGCATGGCCCTACCATGTGCAGCACAGTGTTTGCAGTCAGATCACAAACAGGAAGAGAACACTGCTGCTAAATCAATATTTAACTAACAGCCTGCTCTATATAGATCTGTAAATATCGCACAACTGACTAATTAAAAAGCTCAGCTCTCTGCTGTCAGGCCTGGACTTGGTTAGTACACCACCTCACATCATTTTCCACAGATTTTTTTGATTAACAGGGCTGCAAGCTACATACACATTTCAGTCAGCTTTATGGTCATGGCTTATCTGGAAAGTCCAGCCATCTCCCCTCCACTGCAACTCTGTCCTTATTCCCCAGAAGAGGCAGTAGCCTCAATGGGAGCCTTGTTCCCTGTCACAGAGGCACTCTTGAGAGTTTTGATTAAGAAAATATTGTGGAAGACAGAGGGATTTCAGCTGGGTTTTCCTAACAGTGAGGCCAAGGGTCAGGGCTCTGTTTATCAGCTCCCCTCCCTCCCTACAGCAAAGTAGTTCAGGGAACTGCAGGAATCCCCCAATGGAAAGGGAGTAGAGAGATATTTTCCTCCTCATCACTTTGGGAAGCTGAAAAAGGGGGAGAAGTGAATCAGTGTCAGCTAAATCAGTGACACAGCCCCAGCAGCACTTGGAAAATCCTATTTAAACAAACAGGAAAGGATTAAAACTCCACAAATGGGCCTAGTCCATTTCTGAATCCACCTAAGTGTATCATATCCTTAACACTTGGCAGCAAAGAATTGCACAATTTGCATTTCTTTTTCCTGAGGAAAACTACAATTCTTGACAGTGACCCAGCCCAGCACGTGGCCATCACTGGCCTTTGCTTTGGTATAACCATTTATACGTGATTTTAGTGCAAGTCTTGGAACTGTTTCTGTAAGAGCACCCACATCCATTTTCTTTACCTGGGAAGCAGAGGTCACACCTGGAGGAAGTCCATGCACTCCAAGGACATTTGCTCTCTGAATTCCACCGCAGGCTCTGCCCTCTCCTTTTAACCTCTTTTAGCCCCTGGTGAACAGGAGCTGCTCCTGATGTCAAGCTGGGTCACACCAAGCAGACAACAGCAGAGGTCAGTACAGTAAGGGAGGCTCCTGGCTGTGCCCACGGGGTTCAAGAGCTCTGCCCTGTGAACCACAGCCCTCTTTTGTATAAAATACCAGTTCATTACTGCTTTGGTAAAAACAGGTTGTTTTAATCTCCCAATTGAATGTTTGTTGATTAGGGTAATTCCTATAGTAATCCTGTTCCTTAAGAATCTGTAACAATAATAAAATAATGCATCTTGACCAGATTATATAAATAATTCTATGAAATACTGTAATATCTATAAGAATATATATAAGGGATACCATATAACACAAATGCCACTGGGGAAATGTCTCATTAAAAGAGAATTTCTAAGATACATGTTCTACAACTTGTAACTAAATTAACAGCAACTACTGCACTTGAATAATACCAATACATTACTGCATTTTAAGTACCTGATTATATTAACATTAATACAATTTATCAAGTAATTAATTTCTGCTGTTATAATGTTAAAATATTAAAAGTTGACAGCAGTCTACTGCTGTCCTGTGCCAAGTTGTTACATTGTCCACTAGCAGCTCTCCCCTCCTGTACAAAAAGCTTACTTGTGTTTAAGAGGTGACCATTTACACATTTGGATTATTACAGGCAATGAAACCTTAATATATTAATTTATCAAATAACATGAAATGAAAACATTTTTCATTTCATGAATCTTTCTTTCTACATACTATCTTTCAAGTAGTGCTAATTGAGTAGTGGTTTGGGGATTTTTACAATTATCTAACTCAAATGTCTGGTCAATCTAGAAATGACAACAGAACACAACATCTTCTGAAAAGCTGAATGTCTTTATGGAATTAATTCACATGTGTAGCCAGTGCAAATGGATGGCATCATCTTAGGTTTAAATAATCACTAACTAAACATAAACAAATTTTGTTCTTAATTCAAATTTTATTTAGAATTTAAATTTATAGTTTAAAAAGTATGCACATTCTGTAGGTATAAAAGTTTAAAAAAATACAGTGATTTATTGATAAATGCTTCAGGTTAAATTTACATTTTCATACATTATCACTATATTGCAATAATTGTTTTGCATCTTTTAACACTTATAAAAATAAATTAATAAGACTGAATAAACCATTGGAACCATGCTAAAATAATTCCTTAGAAAAGAGGGGTGAAGTTTGCCATAGCAATTTTTAATTCCTTGCTACTGTAAATAAATAACGCTTCAATTATGTAGTATAAAGAAGTACAGGTTAGCAGAAAAGCACTTACCCAGAGGGTGAATGGAAAGCCATGGCAGGATGCCAAAAATTGTACCAAAAAGATGTAGAATTAATTCCTACCCTGCCAGCACACAGCAACTTGGTGTTTGACTTCTCAAAACACCAAAACCTTCTCACCTCCACTCACCCAAATTCCCGCTTCCTCAGGGGTGTGTATGTGACCTATAAAGGGCAAAGAATGGCTCCGAATCTCCTTTTGGTTAGAAGGACTATCAAAACTTCTGTATGCAATTTGGTAACTATTTGATAACTATTTTTAATTATATCAAGCATGTGTTTCCTTAACTTGAAATGTTTAATTGCTCACCATAAAGACAAAAGATGATCTGAGCAGATGGTGATAGCTGAATCTCCTAAGATCACAGTGAACTGCAATCCCACCTAAACTCCCCAGGAGTGAGATCACTGGACTCATTCACTTCATGTGACAACTCCTGTTTCCATTTTTGGAAGAGTAATTAAAACCAACAACAACAAAGACGATTCAGAGAAAAAAAGTAACTGCCTTTGTGCAGAACTTGAGTCTTGCACCTCCAGAGCCACAGCCCTTTAGAGAGGGCTGAAACACATCTAACTACCAGCAGCCAAACAAGGGTACCACAACAAAAAGACATGAAACTCAGGGGAAAAAAAGAAACATACCAAAATATCAAGAATAAAGTCACAGGTTACAAGGATAAACCAAAAATAGTTTTTGGAAAGTAAATACCTTCCAGACTCTTCTTTATATGTGAAAAAATAACCCATGGAGGAAGAAACAAACAACGAAGAAGAAAACCAGAGAAAGTGTGGTGTGTGTATGAGAGAGAGTTAATAGTCAACACCTGCAAACCGATGTCCCTGCAATACACAAGGTCATTTCCATTAATCATTCACCTTGCCTTCTCTCTGGCCATGTTTCTGTGCATAAATCAAACGCTGTGTTACCCAAGGGGTAACCTCACCCTGGCTTCACTGAACATGTCTTCCTAGAAATGGGTAATTTTGTAATTCTGAGACCTCTCCTTTCCAAAGGTGGCTACAGACACATGCACATTTATACATAGATACATACAAACAAGGTTAGAAAAATATTTATTTTTTTGCTTGTTTAAATAATTACTGAAAAGTGTTAATACAGTAATATGTTAATATTTGTACAATTAAAACTTTATATATAAATATTATATAAAGCATTTTTCATAGCAGCCATTGCATATATAGTAGAACAAGTCTATCTGAAGTCCATGCTGCAAAACTCAGGCCAAGCAGCATTCATCCTTTTCCAAGAGGAATATTTGTACCGGAGCCAGAATTTCAGGAATGAGGAGCTCTGCTGCCACTGACAGCAGAGATGGTGCTTTATCTTCTACCAGGTATTGCCCAGACCACCCAAGGACAGTGTTTTTAGGGAGAAACGCCACTATGTGGAATCACCTCACGGTCTCCAAGCTTGTCTCCAACACACAAATCAGGACAATGCCTTCTAACAAAAAGGCAGAAACATTATGGAATGGTTTAAAATGTGCTGTGGCCTTACCACAAGGTGTCTGGGGGCACCATCACTCCTCACACAGCTGGAGAATCCCAACGAGGGGCATGGAGACACAGGACAGGATTTAATAACTCATATTCAGTTTGTTTTTATTGAGTTCTCTTTCCAGGTTTCCTATCAGAGTATCAATACTTTCCTGCAGGTCTTTGAGGTTTGCTCTGTGATCCACCACAGAGTCTATTGCTTGCACTGTCAGACAGCTCTGAAAGGTGTGCTCTCCGGGGACAGGCTGTGGGCGTCTCACCGGGGCATCCAACTCCTCGACTTTGGGGCTGTCATCCCCGCTCTCCGTGTCTTCCGAAGGGACGTCATCGTAGTCTGCTTCACTCAGGCAGTCTTTGGGGTTTAAGAAGTAGTTCTCCCCACAGCTACTCCAGTCCCCAGCATAGCGGTTGCTCGATGGGCTGTCTAGGCCTGCTGGCCTTGGTCTGAGTACCCCAGACACCTCGGTACCGCTCAGATTCAGCATCTGAGGTCTCTGCCTCTTGGGTCTCAGGTAATTCAGGGAGGATGGGTGCTCAGGAAATGCATTCAGATGTGCCCGTTCTTTGGCAGGGGAGTGATAAACTAGAAGACAGAAGTTAAACCAGTCAGGACTGAATCTATGCTACAACAAGAAAAGTCCATGACAGATGCCCACTATTCTCCCTTGTCACACGCTAACAGCATGCATGAATACATGCAAGCTTACAGCCAACACATTCCACTATTACATTTTTTGCCACTGATATAAAAAAAATAGAAAAACTACTGTAAAAACCCAGCTTTGAAAATTCATGCCAGATTCAAATTGCAGCAGAGAAGCCTATCTAAAAGTAGAACCTCCCAGAACGCCAATTAAATTCACTGTGCAAGTTAATCACCATCCGGCTCTGGGCCAAAGAAAAGCAAACAGCTCACACGCTTCATCCAGGCTAGAGGAATAACAGAAAGCAGGCACAGCAAAAGAAGTTAAAACACAACAAAAATGCCACCATTGAGAAACACCTAGAGAAGCTGACAACACATTTAAGAGGCTGAACTCTTGCGCTTCTTTTTTGCCCTAATGCTCTGTGCTATTGAAGAAGGTAATTTGCATTAATTTTTCTAAGCAGCCACAACTCCATGGCAGACGTACACTCACACAGGTCTGATGGCACTGTTACCTGAGCTCATGATTAGACAGCATAAGTTACTAACAGGCTCCTCCACTGTTACCCGCTTCCTATGGTAAACAGCACAACTGTTTTTACTGACCTGTGTCCATAAGTATCTGAGCTGCAAAGCCTCTTTTGGTTTTATGCAGACCATTACCTCTTGACTGCTGCCAAGGCAGTGCATGCAAACCCATGCCGTTCACAATCCGACCCCCTCCTTGTCAGACTCCTCACACACAAGCACAAAGGCTCAGTCCCGAAATGTGCCCAATCCTCTTTCTGGGTCCACATTACAGTTCTCTCCAGGGGATTTTAGTCTTACTTTACGTCTTGCACGGTAACACGCAATAACTCTCACTGCTTTTTCCCCCACTTTTACTATAACAAAGGCCCTTCTGTTTGACTGTGCTCCATTAAGACAAAGGGCCATGGGTTAACAATAACTTGCCAGTGTTACATAGTCTAACCAAACAAGGACTATTTGTTTTCAGTTGGAAATATACGGAAATTGAAGTATTGCACAACATGTTGATTATCAAGCTGTCTCAATCTACAGAAGATCAAATATAAGGGAACAGACTGTGATCCTTCCATTCTGTCCAAATGTTCTGTTTACACTGTGTGGTGTTCACCTGCTCAAGTCTCTGCATTGAAGTTTTACCTCCCTTTAGCACAACATCCTCCACAATTCCTGCAAGCCTGCAAAGGGATAGCATTTGGCTTTCTCTTCAAAGTGAAGGAAAACTACTACTTACCCTACTCCTGCCCTGTTACAGCAGATGGGCAGAGCTACATCCACTTGCTTTTGTATGTCACAGCAGTCATGCCATAAGCCATCCCCCAGGGCTTCATGATTAGCTCCTGCACACCATTTGCTGTCCAAACATCTCTTGGTCTCCAACTCTTCCTCCACCCACATTTCCTCTCTCTCCTGCACAGATTCAGTGACCTGACTGAGAGCTTCTTTTCATGTTTGGTGGTCAGTAGCTTTGGGGCTGGCCATCTGCAGCTGACAAGGGAGCAGCAGCATCCTCAGTCACCTCAAACCCATCATGAAGCAGCAGAATATGTCAAACTAACTCTCCTCTTGCTCTTATTTTCAGGCAGACAAGGTTTCCATGAGGCTGCAGTGAGCAGAGCACACAGCCAGGAGCTTCCTGACACTGCTGACCCAGTGTGTGGTCAGTGTCTACATGTCACAGCCACAGGTCAGTGTCACAGGGGACTCCAGGGCACAGCCAATATCAGGTCAGCAGAATATGGAAAAAAAATGTAAAAAGCACTGACACTTACATTGTCCACTAGCAGCTCTTTCAGCTGCCCAGCTGATGACATCCCTTCAGCACCTGTACTGAGCTGCTGCAGGCAACTCACACACTCAGCTGAGTGACTTGTAATATCTAATGGAAAACTATCATAAATCAGACTTACAGGGGAAAGAGGGTATAAGACAACACCACTGAAACTACACTTGTTGGGTCTTTCTCCTTCCAGTTGTCTCCATAGATTTTTTCCCAAGCTCACCTTTCCCATCGCCAGGTGCCGAAGGCAGGTGCAGGGGCTTACTGACCTCTGCAGCCCACACAGGAGCACCATGACCCCACTGACAGCCACTAGGCCCATCAGATTCAATGTTAAATTGTTTCACAGTACTACCCTCAAACTCTGCCTGTTTAACTGAAAAGCTGCGATACCTTTGTCTGCTCCCTTGTGCTTGTGCAGGAGAAGGCTGCAGGTCAGCAGCAATACACAGGAATTCACCATGGGCTGAAACCCAAGGCTCCAGAGGTCATCCTGACTATTTCCACTGGCTCTGAATACCAGGGGAAACATGAACACTGTGCAATCAATTCCCACTTGAAAGACAGATATTAGCAGAAATAGTTACCTTCACTTTTACTTCATTAGTTTATTAGGAATATTAGAATTTCACCTCCCTTCTTATTAAGAATTGACCTCAAATTGTGCAAAAGCATAAGAAGCATTACTTGCATGGTTGAAGAGAATCAGAAGCTGGTCTTCAATGATCCTTGTGGGTCCCTTCCAATTCTGGATACTCCCATTCCATTCTATTCCCTCTTAAGTTTTGAAGTGAAAGCTAAAAGGTACTTAGGGTATTTGGTTTGGGTTTTATTGTTTGTATTGGGTTTTATTGTATTTTGTTTTAAAAACATTTTTCCTTATGCAAAACTCTGCAAAAACAAGTAGAAGTTGCACAGCATTCCCAACTCTGCCAAATTACAAGGGCAAAAATAAAGTAACCCCTCCGGTCAAAGCAGGAGAGCAGAAGAAAAAAATAAATCCCCAAATTCCCTAATTCAGATGTGGAAACCTTAATGTCACCGGGTTTGTTTTTTCTAGTTTTTACTCGCATGTCTTCACCATTTCTTCAACTCTGCCATCTGGTAAGAAAGCAGTTAAATAAACAAACTTCCCATTAAACAAAGGGACCCATTAAACAAATAGAAGGAGTTGATTATAAAACTATCATGATTTCTTAATATGTGATGCTATAGTACCTCATGTTTTAAGAATTCCAATGCTGCTCAGTCATCCTGTGAATTCATGTACACAGCAAAAACATACAGCAATAGCTTTTTTCCTTTGATCAGATTCATGAAACAGTACCTGGCCACAACTGGAGTAAATAGTGAAGAACCTCTATGTGCTTTTTGAAGTCCAGGGCACTAGCAAGCTCTTCCGAGTCTGTGAAGACTCTGTTGTTGTGGTTGGTGGTCTCCTGCCTCTGGCTCAGTAACACAGGGCCAAAACATACAGCTAAATTCTGGCATGTCATCTTGTTTACTTCGTGGTAAGAAGCCACCAGTTTCAGGTGATCCAACAGCATCTTCAGGGTAGCCTAAAGAAACAAAATACTGCTCAGGAAACAAAACACTAGATGAAGGTGGTGCTGACATCTTAATGTCACTGCTCCAGAGGGAAAAGATGAAGGCTGATAGCTCTGGTTTTACTACCAACACTCATCAACAGACCATCTAAGTGCTGAATTAGAAAAGTACCTGACTGTCACAGAGCAGACCAATTAAGACAGACTTCTGGTAAAATTCAGCTTGTTTCTTATCTGAACTCAGTTTTACAAGGATGAGTTTTCTCACAGTAAAAAGAGTACATCAGGCAAGGAGGAGAAGCTGCAGAAGCACTACAGATGATCCAGGTACATTGGAAAATAAAAAAACCCTTGATATGACACCAGCATCTTAACAGGCTTTCAGGTAACTTCCAGATACTGTGCTGGCTACTGGCTCAGTCCCTCCGCCCCAAAAATGGGCCAACTGGTTTTCTACAGAGTTGAATTTGGCAGGTAACAGTGCACAGCACAGGAAGCAAAGGCTTTATTGCACATACTTAGGAAAGAGGAATAGATTTGCCCATGTAATTATGAGATACAATTAGAGAGCTCCACAGAAGTGAGGCAGGACACCACACAGGAATAATCTTTGATTTAACAATGTAAAAGTAGCAAACACAGCTTTTCATTCAGTTTCACAGAGACAATATAAAATGAAAACTAGAATAAATGCAGCAGTGCAGGCCCTCCAATTTTTTATCACAGTATGGAAGTATTTTCAAAGATGTGGAGCATCACAAACCCAAGTGGACCATTAACTCGAATAAACAGGTGTACACATTCTGAGCCATTTTATATCCAGTCTGAAAATGTTCCTTTATTTTCTAAAACATGCAATTTACTTGAACCTGCTAACACTGCTCACCTTCTCGACATCTGGCAGACAATCCAAAAGGGCTGCTGTGTGCTCAGAGTCACTTGGGTCATTCTCACAACCATGTGCTGTCATTTTCAAGGGATTTTTCACCATGGCATCCAACACTGCTTCATAGAGCTGCTTGGTTATCAGGGGAGAGGGTAGCTCTCGCAGATAATCCTTTAGGACACCTTCACAAGAACACAAGAACAGTTGCCTTTAACAGATTCACTTTGCAGCAATTTTGGGAGCACTGAGGCACATCAGCTTCACCCATCCATGCCAGTGACAAACCTTACACTCAGGAACAAGGGATGGAGAACTGAGCACCCCGAGAGCACAGCAAAGAGGGGCTGGGGCACAGGGGCTGCTGTGTGTGTAGGATTGGGACACAGGGCACAGGGTGAGCAATTCTCCACATCTCCCTCATGTTCAAGGTGAGGGAGAGGCAAGGAAAGGACTCTTAGCAGTCCACCTCCCACCCAAGCAAAGGAGCTCCTACAAACACCAAAGTCTTCAGTTTGATGACCCTTCCTCTTTTATATACACCCAGAAGTTAGTTTTTCTGTTTACTAACTTATTATATATAGCCGAAATTATATATCATAAAGACATGTATTTATTATACAGAAAATCATGAGCAAACATCCCAGTGCCATTGGCACATTCGGTGACACACAGAGCACCTTCTCACCTACCAAAGCACAGACCAAACACGTGCCCTCAGGAGAGGGAAACACCAACTCCCTGCTGCCTCTGGATACCCCGCACCCCCAGTACCCCACTCATTTCTGCTGTGACAATTACAATTCACACCCACAGGAGCACTGGCTAAAATACCCAGGCACTGAGCCCTCCCCATGGCAGACACTGCACTGTTTCCAGCACTGGGGATGTGCTGGAACAGACTGTGTTTCTACAGGATGCAACAATGCAGCAAGTGCCTCATTAACCCCTATTCTTTCCACAGATGCAAACAAACAAAAAGGAATTGAGCGTTTTCATTCTTGTGAGCTGGCTTTGGAAGCTGAGTGATACTTAAATTTGAGAGGGGTTTCAGCGATTATAAGAATAATAATTAAAAAACCCCAAATATTAAGACTTCCTAACAGCAGCCTCTGGAAGGGACATAAAAAGATGCTACCCAGGAGCAACATATCCAATACAACCAACAAAGAAAATGGAAGGAAACAAGGCTGCTTCCCAGAAGCTTTTACCGTCCTTAAAAAAAAAAATTATTCTGTGCCACAAATATCTCTCATTTTAGCTAGATTACAACTGAATTTAAATACTTCGTTAAGAAGAAATGGTGGATTAAAAAAAAAAAATGTTCAAAACC
Source organism: Calyptomena viridis (assembly GCA_013390005.1). Classification (NCBI taxonomy): domain Eukaryota; kingdom Metazoa; phylum Chordata; class Aves; order Passeriformes; family Eurylaimidae; genus Calyptomena; species Calyptomena viridis. The sequence continues at coordinate 135,144 of WEIV01004366.1, forward strand.
AGGTACTGTAGTTAACGAAGCAGCCTGTCCTCCAAACAGGCATAGTTAGAAAGGTAGATATTTTAGCAGGCACACAGTCTTGAAAAATCTCACATCACAATAACTACCATCACACTGTGCTATTTAACAAAGCAACAGTTTCTATTAAAATGAACTGTACAGGAGTGGGCTAAGAGTTGGCTTCTACCTGTAAAAATATGTTCATTTAAAAAGAATACTGCACCATCAGTAGTGCAGCTACTGAAGCTGCACTGCAGGAGCAGCACTACCTGAAACAGCATCTCCCCCTGGAACTGCCAGTCCACCTCCCTCTGCAGCACAGGCATGGGGCAAACCAGGCAAAACTTCTGTCTCTGCAGACCCCCACACAGGTCCCAAGAGCTCAGTCTGTGCTTAAAATGGGAATGCCCCAACAGGAACACAAAATATGTAACAACCATCCGTGTATTTTCCTGAAAAAGCATCTCCTGTGGTGGTTTGGTGGGGTTTTCTGTTTCTTTTAAAAAGAATATACCACTTTTGGTACTTCTCCACTTAAGTGGCTAGTTTTTGTTTAGTAACTTCCTCACATTCCTCCTTCCCCACCAAATATTATTTCTTCCCTGAATTTAGAGGCACACGTTCCATATGTGGATTAGCTGGTTAAAATATTTATGAGACTAATGTGGCAGATGCTGGTGCTGTACACCACAGTCTTTATCTTCTTTTTTCATAAGCAAAACACCAGCAAGAGATGCTGACTTTTATCAAGATCTTTATGTCAGCTGTGCTTTTCTTGGAGGGAGAGGCTGAAATCAAAATCAGCTTGCAGTAGGAAATGGCATGCTGTAAACAAATCAGCTTATACTGTTGAAACACTCCCAACTGTCTATTAATAATTATTTAGCAGGAATTCCTGTAACAGCATCCACAGTCACAGGACTACCACCTGCCAAAGGACTTTCTCCTGTTCAGCCCTGAATAATAGGATGGTCTGGGAGCCATGAATGCCCCTTGACCTTTCTAAATACTTTTGCTATTCTCTCAGCTAAATTAGCCCTGTAAGAGGCTGCTGTTATTTTTTACCACAAATCTACCCTTCCTGCTGCTGCCAGCCCACTAGCACATTCCTCTTGACACAACCACACACAACAAATTTAGACAGAGAGCATGAATTGCCATCCACTTCATTAATTCCTCATTTTTCTGACCCACTGAACTGTTAACTGTATTGCATGCTTTATGCAGAGATATGAATTCACGTGGATGTGAACAGACATGATGCAACAACATGACTACTGGTCAGTTCCAAAAACTGGCTGCACGCTCCAGTTTGAGCCACGAGCATGCTTAATTGTGTGTAAGCCTATGCCAATCCCAAGAGCATTTCTCAGTCAAGATTTAGTCATTAAATGTTCATTCTTAGGTCTTTGGAGAGCTGTCAAAAAAAAAAAAATTAATCTCTTTGGAAAGGAGTGCTACTCAAATTTCAAAAAGGACATAAGGCAGAACTTCTCTTCAAATCAGCCAAGATTTATGCTGAGGATTCATATTTTATGGGACACATGTTTTGGCTGACAGAAGTATGAATCATGTGCATCAGCCTCAGCACTAAATAATCAGGGGAAACACTCACCCTCAACCCAACTCCCTAAACATATGCAGTAAATTTTGTGGGCTCTTTTAATCCTATAAACTATATATACTCTTTTATTCCTATATAACTGAGTTACCTGTGGGTAACTCAGTTCTCAGCAAAAACTGCAGGTTCCCCTGTGAATCCAGACCAGACAGACTGCCATAATTAGAGTGGGCTGCATTTGGGTCAGTGGAAGCTATGGGTGCAAACCCCTTCCCTCCCTGCTCCCCCCAGCACACCGAGGACCCTCACGGTCAGTCCTGTCAGCACAGGCTCTACAGGCAATCACACAGCACAGCTACCACGGGAAACAATCTATCTTTTTCATGTAATTTCTCAGAACTACTTTTCCTTTGTAAGGAAAGCAGCACATTAGCAAACGCAGTAGAACACATACAAAAGCATATCCAGCAGTCTTTGTGTAAGGCAGACACTAAAGCTGCAGTCTTTTCACTCTTGTAATACAAACTGGATGCAAAAATTATCCTACAGTAGTACCCCTGAGAAGCAGGACCTGCACAGTCACCAAAAGTTCACCACCAATAACAAGACTTGCAGCAATGTATATAGAAAAGTGTACTTCGAATTTTCAATTTGACCACGGCACAAACTTGTGATGGAAAGATCAAAGACTGTGCTGCTGCCCTTCCACGGCTTTGCATCAGCACTGAGACCTCCTGCAGTTCACACTTCAGTTTCAGCCAGTTCTGGTTGGTTCTGAGTGTACAATGTACCCAGGAAAACCAAAATGCTTAGGAAATATTACAGGTTCTTTTGTATATGGATGAGTACTAAATTCCTATATGCTTTCCTAATGATACTCCTGAACTGTTTCTACAAATACTGTTTTATGTTAATGATTATTTGAAGCATGGGAATACAATGCCATTTTTAATATTCTAAAATTAAAAAAAATAACAGCAAGGTTTTCCAGCACCCCAATGTTTACATTCACCAAACTGCAGTTTGTCACTTGTCTGCTTACAAGTCAGTATCAGACAGCTTTTGCTGTTTGTCAGAAAGTAATTTTCCATTTTGAACTGATCTACAAAACCTGAGAAAATAGGACTTGAATAATTTCATGGAACTGATCTTTGAAGTTCCTACCACTTTTTCTCATTAGTTTATTTGTAAAGAGAAGAAAATTATACAGTTTAAAAGATCATTTATACTACATTTTTACTGTTCACCTTTTTTATAAAGGCACAACAGAGTGAAACAGCAGGGGGTTAATGGTTGGACTTGATGATCTCAAAGGTCTTTTCCAACCTGAACAATTCTATGACTCTAAATACAAGTTTCTGATGTTGAGAATGCTCATACTTGTGAACAACACTGAACTCAACAGCCAAGGCAAGTAAGGTGAACTGACTAGCTGCACACTTTGAACCAAAAGGTTTATGTAACTCAGTAAACATCACCAAGGAATATCTTTTGATACATACTGTTTAATTATAAAATGTAATGAACAAAAGTCATTCCTAATACACTGAAACTAAATAAACTACCAAACAGGGTATAAGTCTCCCATATAGCTGGATATTGGATGTTACAGGAAGGGCTTTGGCACAGAAGATTTATACCCCAATGACTCGTTATATTTTCCATCCCTTGATATACAGGCAATGAATGCTTCTGACCAATTTGCTGCAGCAACTGGCTTACTCAGTGATGCTTAAAATTAGATCAACTTTGGCTTACATGACAAGTACCAATAGTTATCAAACTGTTCCAATTTTAAGTAAACCAAAAAACCTCAACAACTTACTTCAGTTCTGCAGTGCAACTCCTGTGAAGAAATCCATTTAAGGACCTAGTGCAGATGCAGACAAGCTTCCCAGGCCTTCTGCTCCTGCACTTCCAGCTCTTCTGACCTGTCCTTGGAGCTCGCTGCATGACAGCAAGTAAAGGGCCACTCCAGAGAGCAGGAGAAAGCCACTTCTTAGTAAGGTTTTAAAAAAAGCAGTGATCCAATGAAGGCACTTTCCTGCAGCTCTAACTAGCCTGCACAAGATGATGGAAAATCTGTTTCCATAACTCCTGTAACTTCCAACATAAAGGGCAGAACAACAACTGATCCAAGATGGCCCTTGGGTCACATCGTTTGGAGCCACCAGCACAGTGGAGGTGCCTGATCACAAGGAAGTTCTTCCACATCTGCCCAAATACAAACCAGTAGTAGAGGTTTAACCAGCCCCAAGACCTGGCTCCTTTCAGATTCCCACTTCCCTCTGTAACTGGTGGAGGAGTTATTGAAAGCAGTTCCTCCCTACAAATCACTGCTGCTCCATTCACACTCAGACATCCCCACAGTTACCATGCTCATTCCCACCACCTTTCAGCACTACAAAGCAACAGCTAAAAGCTTGTTAAATTACAAGAGAAAACAAGTTGACGTTTTAAAAGGTACATTAGGAACATGGCACAACTCTGTATTAGAAGAAAAGCAAGTAAATATATTACCTGTTATGACATTAATATCTGGGTACTGGCTTTCACAGAGAGTAACAGCCTTGCTGTCCCTCTCAAAAGCCTCTCGAAGCTCTTTCTTAACCGCTGCCGAGCCACACAGCCGGTACAGACCCACCACCTGAAAGCAAAAACAGCCCCACATCAGTCATAGGCCTGCAGAGGGACTGATCAGTGACAGCGTGTGTTGTCTCATCGAGAGAGTGCAACAAAAGCCACTGTTTGGAAAGGCACCTTAGGGAAACCCAGGCACGGCACGGGACACCGTTAAGCAGTAAGTGATTAACCCTAATGGTGTCACAACAGTGAACGTGCTGAGCGGTGTTTTATTGACAGAATACAAGTTTTAAGTTAGAATTGTTTAATGTTTTGCTCTTACACAAACTCAAGAGAGAAACAGAGATGAAACTGTATTTGCTTCTTGCCCTACTCATTCAGATCATCATTATTTTTCCTAGTGTAATTGTTTAATTATACAAGGTAGAATTGGAACTTCAGCAGAAAGAAGTGACAAGTGTTTAGAACCTTATGTAGACAAAATTACAGTATACCAAAATATAGTTATTAATCATTAGCAGAAAAAAGAAGTCATACAACTGACTTCTTACTAAAAATGAGAAATGTTACAAAACAATTAAAAAAACAACACAGGCAAAATAAACCAAAACATTTTTCCTACAGTATTAAGTTATGTAGTAAAAAAATTAAAATGTTATACCCATAACCTGTTTCAAGAAAATTATTTTTCCAATATTACACCTATAATATGTTGTTTTAATGATGACAATATACTGAATCCCATGTTTCAAATGATATTTAAAGTTTTCTCCAAAACAGGGGTTATTTAACATGCTTAAGGCGATGAGAATGAAACCCATACCACTCTTGAACTGAATGACTAGTTAAATCATGTACTTCCATGCATTCAAATTTTCCATTTTATCATTATTTTTTCATCAACACCATTTATACGAAGCATTCCTATGAGCTTGAGAAAATAAATCTTAAAAATACTCATTTTATTTTAATTAACCTTCTAGGCAGCTGTACTGAGCAGCAAATGGTTAGTCCAAAATGACTATGGACCCAAGACATAAAAAACCCCCCCAAAACCACCAAACCAAACAACCCTCACCATACTTAGACTGTACTGGCTTAAGACCATGCTGCAAGCAAGAGTATTTATCTGGTCATATGTTAATTCCTTTTTAAATAAATGGAAAGTTACCCAATGGAACTTGTATTTCCTCTTTCTCAAGACTGAATACGACCTAGCATATGCCTAAGACAACTTCTTTTAAACTTTTCAAGTTTTCCAATGCCACATCTGATATTCAGGTGGAGATAACGCACTACAACAGTAGTCTGCAGTCTACAGGAAAGTCTAAAATGTCAGACAAGCATGTGGTTAAAAGGAGAAGTTAACAGTATATTTTGCATTTCTAGTTCTCCCTGTGGAAATACAAAAATAGATTTCATGCTCAAAAGCACCAGGTATATTCAGATACCAATCACTTCATTACATGTGTTGCCTTGATTACCCAATGTCATTTGCATGACTAGGTGCTAATAAACCCAAAATAAAATGCTGAAACCATGAAACACATACATTGGAAAGAACAAAACTCCTCTTTTCCACTGATCTGCATAATGTTAGGAGAAGCATTCACAGTAAGAATCATACAGTTATTATCAGCAGTGACTGTCAGCAAAAGAACAACACAGAATTACCATTTCTCTCTGTAGTTTATTGCCTAGATTACAAACGGCACAGTTAATCTCATCACACCTGAAGTATATCCAACCTGTCAGCAATTTAAAATAGTAACAGTAGTAGGTGTGATTACTTCTCAATTTCACCTGAGTGAGAACAGGTGTAAAAAACCAGGAGGGCTCACATATGCTGTGGAACAGCATGCAAGAGTTGTCCCACCAATTTCAAATTAATTGCCAAGGGGAATATCTGAGTTGAGGACTGTTCATAGTCCTTCCTAACAGACTTCTTGTCTAGCATCCATAACTGGTGGTTTGGTTCCGTACTTCATTTCTCATATATATTTTTGTCCATTAGGTTACAACAACCAATAAAACTATACTGGGATGACAAGACAACACTGAGCACTGTTGCTTTGCAGCAGAGCTAATTTTGAGAACAAGCTGAAGAAAGACAAGGAGCAGTGATGTGAAAAAACAACTAACTGAGCCTCTCAGGGTCTTCTACTTATCTTAAGGCTGTGTACAAAGTGATGGCAGAGATGGGTCTTTGGCACATTGGCCTCAGACTGCACACGTGTAAGTAAAGTTTTGACAAAAGACCCCTTCCTCATTACTGTGTCACTGCACACGACGTCTCAGTTTTGGGTAGGAGGGGACAATATACCATACCATTTTTCCATTTAGACATGTGTTCCTACAGTGATCCATGCCTCAGAGATCAAGCATTTTCAAGTTCTCATCTCATCTCTGCTTTCTGAGGGTGATTCTACACAGTGGGGGCTGCAGGTTCATTTCACTATCCCTAGTCCTAAAGCTTCTGTGAACAAGTGTACTTCTCTACAAAGGCCAAGTTGAAAGATTGCACACAGTCCTGTTATTCTTCCCACATTACCATGGCCAGTGTTCAGCACACAGAAGCAGCAAAGGGAAAAAAATTAAAATTATAAAGGTGTTTTTAATTTCCCCATTTCCACTCACTGCTCACACTGCAACAACAGCTATCTCAATACAGAAATACTTGCAAAAGAGATTAAAATATGCACAGTACCTGACAGCCTCTTTTTTCAATCTCCAGAATGCATTTCTGCAACAGAAGTGGCACCATCAAGCCTGCATTTTCCTTCTCTACAACTTTTCGAGCATCCACCCCAAACATCACAGGCTCCCGATCTGCATCAAGGCCATCGAGAGAATTCTCCCACTGCTCCATGAGTGACAGCTTGACGTAAATAAGCCCCCTTGGTTCCAGCTTGACAGCCAGCTGATGTGTTTTTGTGACTCGAAAGAGAGTGGGAAGAGCCACAGTTCCATGACAACACACTCGATTTTTCCGTGGGGTGGGTTCCCAGCTGAACACCACCAGCTTTAAGTGCTGAGCATTTTCAATTTCTATGTTGAATGTGTGGTCCATGTCTAGAAATGTTGTCCTACACGTCAGCAGGGCAGTTCTTGCTTTGTTTACTGAGTCAACCTGTATTGCACAAAAGACATCTTTTGAGTCTATTCGTGGTGGTTTTAAGTCTTCAGCACCGTAGAAGTGAATGCTCATAAGTCCAGAGATGTACTGAGAGCACTTGGGTTGATCAGAGAAGTTGTAGTGTCTGAAGGCATCGATATCTATTTCAGTTTTACCACTGCTACTTGGAAGGCTCTCCTTTCCTTTACCACACTTGGTTTCATGCCTGTGTTTACCTGATTTTGCTATAAGTTCAGGAGAGTCACCATCACTGAGGTAACCACCTTTGCTGAAGGATTTGGAGCTTCTGGAGCTTTTCTTTTTGTAGGTGTGTTGTGATGACACACTGCTGTCAAGATGGTAACGACTTATCACATTCCTGCTGGCAGCAGTGGTTGAGTTTCCAGAAGATGGCAAAGACACTGTATGGCTTGTAATCCGGCAGCTACCTTTCAGCAGAGAAGGAGGATTATCTGAACTACTATGGCTTGAAGTTCCCTTGACACTCAGCTTCCTGCTCAGCTCTGGGAGCTTTTTCATTTTCATGGAAAGCTTCCTCACAGTCCTGGGAGATTTAATTCTATCAGGGAAAGGCCAGTTTATTGATCCGCTTTTTTTCAGAGGACTGGGACTTGGAGGAGAAATCTCTGTGGAGGGTATGTCAGCCTTATGTGCAAGAGCAGATCCAAACCCTGTGGAAGAAAAGAGAAGGAATAATCATTTTCAAACTGCTCGGTGACTGCAATTCTTGGCAATTAAAAAATAGATCTTGAACTAGGGGAAAACACATTGATTTGTCATAACTTGATAAGAATAATTCATTCAGACAACCATCACTCATTCAATCAGACATTCATGAGCATTCAGAAAGCTGTGCTCTACTGACTTGTTCTGCCAAATTTGGCAATTCATCGTTAAAAGCCAGATTTGTTCTGCTTTATGGAGATGAAAGGGCCAGAAACTACATAGAAACAAATGAGCAATCTCACCCAGTGCATTCAGCTCAATCCATTTGTGCTGCATCCCCCATACAAGCACACATGGCTGCATTCCTGGGGCACAGGTGCAACGAAACCACACGTAACTGGGAAAACACCGGAATATGGCAAAGGCAGCCTTGTCTACAAAGCAGTTATCCACACAGCCATCACATCAGCACTGCCACTCCTCTTAGGTCTAGAGGAAAGACACTTCTCTCTAGTAAAGGACATGAATACTGTGTATGTCCCTCTATTACCTCAAAGAGCCCTAAATCTCTTCTGGGTAGATGCAGGCAATCTCACACCTTTTCTTCATTTCTCTTAGCTCCTCCTTTCTGCTGCAGGGTGGAGGAGGAAGAACACAACCAGGATTTATTCCTTCCAAAAGCTGCATCCTGCACTGCCTCATTTCATTGCCTGCCAGCAACCTTTCATCTTTCTTGGCACTACCACCCCACAACTGGGCTTCAAGTTAGACAGTTGCCAAGTGATGTTCTCAAGGGAAATCACTCAACTGTCAAGGTACCAAAAAAAACCCCAACAAACAACCAACCAGAAAACCCAAACAAACAAAGAAACCACCAACCAACCAAACAAGAAAAAACCCAACCAGCGGGCACTGATGCTAAAGAGGTCAAAAGAAAGTAAAGACTCCCTCAATTCAGCAGTAAAAGACAGCTGATTAAGGAACACAATCAGACATAAGCCAGTACTGCACAGACAGGAACCTGTGGTTCATCTCATGTTTCAGTACTCAAGGAAATGCAAATACCAAGTTTTGCTCAAGCCATTATCACTTTTGCAGTGTGAGGCAGTAATGACTATAGGAAAAGCAATCAATTTACTTGAGTAAGGAAGCATGCAAGAGGGAAACTGAGGCCAGAATGATATATAATAGAGAGTAAAATTACATGAGTATTTTCACTTAGAAATTACATTAGTATTGTCACTTCTCTATCCCTCGAGAAACCAAGAGTGGCTCTTGCTAGCAATACCCATCCCATTCCTTTATCACTTTTCAGATCTTAGTGACTCCCAACAGGACTCTATAGCCTTGCCTGTGAGGGCTGGGGTGCTCTAGAGCCCCTAAGCACTCAAACCCTGTGTGATGCAATTAGCACAGGCAGCTCAGAGAGACTCAAACACCTTTATCCATCCCTCATCCCCCCCTTGCTAGCCAGGGAAAAGGAGACTAGTTCTAGCCCCAACAGAAGATTGGTTTAAGTAACTTTTGCAGACAGTTGCTTAGGAGAGTATCTTTATAAAAGAAAGTTTCAGTTATGAAGAATAATGCATAGAATCTGTTTTCCAGAGGAACAGAGGAAAATTCATTTAGTCCTACATCTCATGGAAGTAGTTCTCTGGCAGGGGAAGGGCTATTTCTAGCACGCCTGCTGTGCTTTTCTGGCAAGCAGCTAGTTAGAAATGTGGTGTTTGATAAAAGCGGACAAAGCCTTCCCTTGTACTGCAAATCACCGCACAGTCCCACTGGTGGGTTGGCCTGGAGTGCTCTGTAGCAATCAGTGCCACACTGCAGCCTCTAACATTAATCTTTCCTTTCTGTCAAAAGTCTCTGGCACAGACTTGGAAAAGCAGGCCAGCAAATTAAACTTCCCCCCATCTCATTAAAACCAAAGAGTCAATCTAACACTACGACTTTTATGTGTCCAACTTCTGCTGTGTTCAGCACCAAACAGTTAAAGTGAAATATGTGGTTGGAAGAAACTTAACAGTCGAGTATTATGCAGGATGGTATTCCCATCAGCACTGAGCCACATGTTGTTCCACTAAAGCCAGCAATGTGCTGAGGTATGCAAGCAATTTTAAGAGAGTGTACATGACAACTCTGAACAAGCTGCAGAAGGAGTTGTAGCACAGTCCAGTAACACTTCACTTCCCAGCCTAACCATCTGACACAGCTTTCTTACAAGGGTGACACTGGAACTGAGCTGTCCTTCTTTCCTTGAGCAAGTTACAAGACTGTGCTGCAAACAGGCTCCTAGTTGTCTCTGTCCCCACTTGCTCTGCCACTGCACATCCCATTTCAGCAGTTACACATTAAAAATATCCTTACAGAGGGTGGTAGGAGGAGATGAAACATAAGAGGCACCTGTTGCACCAGGGAAGTTTTATATATGCAGCTGACTATCTATGCGTGTCTATATAATTGATTTATTTTTTACAGTGAGGACACTAAGTCCCTAGAACAACCTTGCAAGGGACGTGGCAGAGTCCCCATCACTGCAGATTTTCAAGATGCAACTGCACAGGGTGCTAGGTAGTCATCTAGACTCCCTCTCCCACCAAAGGGCCAGACGATCACCTGATGTCCTCTCCAACACGCGCTGTTCTATCAGATACTGTCTTTACTACATTTATCTTATGCCTTCTGGATGCTTTAGCAGTATGAGTAATAGGAAAAAAAATAAAAAGCTTTTGGAAGACAACACAATCTGAGTCAAAATGATTTGACATCCAAAGTAACCATCAGCTGTGTGTTCAGCTTGAGCAGTAAAGCCACCTTTTACTTTGCTCAGCACTATGGCTATGTGAAAGCAAAGCCTTTTCATGACCAGAGAGATAGGAAGAGCTCAAAGTGCTCCACAAACCCAGGCGCCCCTCTCCTACCCCATCCATCCAGGTGTCCACAGGACAATCACCACTGTCCCCTCGGCAGAGCAGGCTGGCACTGACAGACTGCACCCCTACACAACACTGCCTCGAGGGAAGAGAGGACTCTGACTCTCTTAGCACTTACAACACAGACCCTGCCAGACATATGCAGTGATTTAGCACAATAAAAATGCTTGTCTGACCCTGCTTAATGCTGTTTACATGTGCTTGGGCACATATATCACTGTCACATCCATTGCCAGCAACACATGCTGTTTTACAGGCACATTTGACTACTCTATTATACATGTCACATTCCTCACTGCTTAAACCAGGGTTTCTGAGTTATTCAAAAGTTCCTCAGAAAACCTGTAATTTATTTTTGGGACAAGGTGAGGTGAACGTGTAAGTCAGAAAGCTACCAGTTGCTTATTACAGCAAGCTATTGAAGTATCAAACAGCCACTCGAAACTGATGGAAATGCTGAGTTCCCACCAAAATAAACCTGATTGGTAATTTAATTTTTCCTACTATTCTGCAGACATACTTAGTAAGTACACTACACCTAACACTGAAAGCATCTCTCTACAATAATGACATTAGCATTGAAGATCTAAGCCATTTCATTTTGCAAAGTGAAAAAAAATACAGTTTACAATGAGTGGTTATAACTTGCAAAACCAGAGTCTCCCTTCTGCCTACAATTTTCATGTTTTATTATTATTTTTTTGCTAGAATCAATCTAAAGACTAAGTGGGAAAATGTATTAAAAGTGAAAAAGCAGCAAATCTAAGCAGAAAAGCCCAAATATCTCAAAATCGTTCCCATAGCAAACAATGAGTGAGTGAAAAAGAGTTACTGCTTTTCTGTGCTGGATTCCACAAGAAATCCTGATCTGAATCCCCAACTGACACAAACAGCACAGCTCAACTCATATCAAAGGCTGTTAACTTCCTCAGGTGCAGGTATATTTCTAGACCTGTTCTGATATAAAACTTCAGAGCAGAACTGTAAATGGCATTGAGAGAATTCATGCTATATCAAATGAAAGCAACTTCAATTAAGGTGTAAGGAAAGCATCACCTTTATCTACATCAACAACTGGGCAAAAGAAAATTAAAAAAAAGAGGAACTTTTAAAAACTGAGATAGAAAGCAATTATTTCTTTGTAAAATCTTAATTGCTTATAAATGAATGGAAGAATCTCTGCTTTTAACTGTAAAAAAGTATTCTTTGCCCCCATATAACTTAACTAATTTGACCAATGCTGTCTTTGAGTTCTATCTCACATAAATGCTTCAGAGTCAAGGAAAGGAGAAATTCTTGAAAACATAAAAAATGAAATCTCTAAGAACTCTGTAAAGATAGCTTGTTTTCTTCAAACACTGTACACACTGACATTAATTAGGTTGTGACAAACCCATCAACCCAAGGATAACACTTATGGGAGCAAAACATAAATAATTGCTTTAAATAGTCCATTAATTAAAATGGGAAGCGATTACAGCATATCACACATGCCAAGAGGTGAAGGGGCTGACCACAGTCTGCTCCTCATCACAGTGGTGATCCTTGGAGTGTCCTCCACAGGGGTACCTCAGTGGAGAGGGGCAAGCACATTAACAGCACTTTAGATCTCCGACCAGACTTAGAGTTCAGAATCTACAAACAAGCCTAAGTTTCTTGCAGGTATTTTTAAGCATTAGGGATCCTGCAATGCACATAAACCACAGTTGGCTCTACTGTGCTGGAGCCACACCAAGACACTCGTGGCTGATGCCAAGCACTGTCTGTTCAGGCTGCTCTCAAGAAGGTTTCCTCTCCTCACTGTGTCTTTCACGGCATGAAAAGCAGCTTTACCCCTATTTCCCCTGTCAGAGGATATAAACAGTCATTCAGAACAAACCGGAAACTGAAAAAGGCAACAACTACTTTAATTTAACTGCTTCCACTCCACAGCTGCTACGTCCTTTTGCCTCTTTCACCAACAGGTCTTCATGGCATTGTCAGACATGGATCAAAGACAAGTGTATGAATAAGGCCTTGATCTTCAAAAGCATGTGCACAAACTCCCCAAAAACCCACTGAAAATCTGGCTTCAGCTGTGCAGGAGAAAGAGGCAGCAGAGGCACTTTTCTGCCACACACCTAACCATTTTGATATCTCAAGCACTTTGCAAATATTTCACATAAATGCTTTTCTGTCTCATGAGACCAAAGCTCCTTGCACTCGGAAAACAGTTAAATCACAAAGTATCTTCCATCTGGAACAAAAATTAAAATTAAAAATAAGTCCAATATGTGGAAGGAAATTGGTACATAGTGTTTGCTGCCCAGTATACTCCACATATATTGCTGGAAGCTTGCTTGCAACATGTAAGCATGCAAAATATTTGCCTGCAATGGCCCCAAAAGACGTATTTGGAAACCAGGATAGTGGTCACAGTCTAAGTGGAGAAAGAGCACTGTAGTTTTAATACTATGTAAGTCAAGCTCCAGTTGACAAGTATCAGGGTTAAGTGGGAATATGGTGTCAACCTTCATCTGCCATAACACTGAAAAAACTTGCTGACAGTGATTCTTACCAGGATTTTCCATCCAGACTGCTACACAAGTACATTTCCAACAGCAAAAGGACAGTCCAGATCCTGGCAACCTACAAGGCGTACGTCCTACCAGGACATCTCTGAGATACATATACACATGAGATGATTCTACTGATCAGGTGGACAAGGATCTCAACAGTAATCCTCCCCAAAAGCAAAAATATTACAAATTCTTCAGAATTCACTATTCAGAGCTCCACAATGTACATCTATCACGGAGCAAACATTACGAAGAGGTGTTTTTCTTCAACAATTTGCAGGTGATGCAATTATAAAAATACGTTAGAGTTCAATCCTGAAAAGTTGTAAAGAAAATTTACTTTAGCATTTTACAATGCAAAAAAACTAGATATAGAAATTTTCATATTGCATTTATAACAAATAATCCTATTTTCCAATCATAACCATTTTGCCTGTGCAAGGAGACACATAACTAAAAAGAGTGTCTAGAGTCCTTCCCACTTAAACTCATCTCCCACAGACCTAAGAGCACGAGCTGCTGCTATGTTACTACATTACTAATTTGAAAGCAAGTTACCTTCTTACTCCTACCTTTGGGTTACATGTTATAAACAAAATACAAGAATTATTTTCCCCAAGCTCGGCTATAAGGGTGCCTTATTTCTAATCAGTTTCTTCTTAAAAGCCAACAAGGTTAGGATTATTCACTAAGGAATTACCTGACAAATCCTGTTAAAATAAACAGCATCTTCTGTAGACAGTAACCAGATTAACACCAGAAACTATCAGTGCACATTAAGACCATGGGACAAATTAGCACCTCTACAACTGTGACCCATTTTATTGATAACATTTACGGGAACTACCTATTTGCTGCTCTGTTCAGAAGGACTCTCAACAACTGAATTCTATAATTTTTTTTTCTTAATATACTTTCTAATAAAGAATCGGAAAAAATAACAATAAAGAAAAAATCCACTACCATTCTTTCCACAAAATTTGAAATCCAAATAAGGCAGTAATGTTTCAAGTTTTAAAGGTAAAATTGATTCCACTGTCCAAAGAAAACAGCAAACAACAAAATGAACAAATATATATATTTTGCTGGGTTTTGTACTGCCCCATTTTTTTCTCTCTATGCTTCCCAAAATCTAATATTTGGGCTCTAATGCTAACCAATATTAACATATATAAAATTGTATCAATAAGAATGGTAAATAGACTTTTCCCCAAAGTAGTGATTGCTTATTTGTCAGCAGTTACTGCTTCATGTACCCAGCTCTCTATGAATACAGACATCCATTTCATACCAGCTGTATAATTCAAACAAGGTTGTAACACAAATAAAGTTAAATTGCCCATGTTGCTCTTCATGTAGTAATTTTGTATGGATGAACTGTCACTTTAAATTTGACTGAAAATGACTGTAGATACCTTAACTGGATTAAAAACAAGAACTAAGCCACTTCTCCATAATAAAGCCAATTACTGAGCAGCAGGGATCTACTTCATCATCAATTAATCTATTCAATGTGATCACCATCTAACATATGAAAAAGGAGAGCTGCATTTGAAGTCCCTTAATTAACTCAACACATAACAAACAAATCAGGTGAAATTCATAACTTCTCCTGGTTTCATGAGACACTTGAAATGGGCAACCATGCTTTCAGAAAGAAATGCTTCTTCAGTATGAAAACAATATTTTATATATTTCTTCTTACAGAAAGGGATTTATTTTTTAAAAAAAATCACTCATGTATTGAGAGATTAACCACCTAAATGGAGGTCAAACAATTTGTAGGACACACATGGCTTTCCTAAATAACCAAGCTTACTGACTTCCGCAAAGCATCTAGAGCCTCAACAGATACAAAAATCTACCAAAGAACATGGTATTTCATCTGTCTGGCAATCAAATAAAACAGGTCTAAGTATTTAATGCAGCTATAAAGTGAGCTATTTCCAAATAAATGCCCAAGAACTTTAACACACTTTGCAAGTACAACTATGTTTGTATCTGCAGCATTTCCACAAGAACAAAATGAGAGCCCCCAAAAGACCAAGATTCCTCTGTTTACAGCGGTTGCTCTGGTGCCTTTGAAAACAAACCCTGTTCCCAGAAGTAACCTCTGCACCAGGAATCCAGTCACAGCAGCTCCTGACACACAGGGACACAGGGCCAGAGGCTGCCAGGATGGGGAGGCTGGATGGGGGCAACCCAAATGGGGGCTCCTCTGGAAGGCAATGCACACCTGGGCTCCCATGTTTCAGGTTCTCTCTGATGATCGATGAGCCAGGCAGAAACACAGGCTCTTAAATGTCAGTGCAAAGGAAGTGCAAACTTTCTCTAAAAGGGGACCTGGAATTCCCTGTCTCTCGAACTTTAAGCTGCTTCTAACTTTCAACAGGATACTAGAGTTAAGGTCAAGATAATGTAAGGCGCATAAGTAATTAAAAATAATACCTTTTTGGAAAGGGTTGGGAGGGTTTTTTCTGCTTACTTTTGTTTGGTGTGGTTTTATATTTGCTTGGGGTTTTTTAATAAACTGAGAAAAATCTTTAATAAGATGCTGAATCCACACACTAATGGAATTATGGAAATGAGACTATCAAACACTCAGCCAAAGATAACAAGGAACAAAGAGGTTGACTTCTGAAAGTGAAAACCACTCTCCTCCAGTCTATTAGATTAACCTGAGACAGTCAACAAGACAATAATTACAGAAAGCGATGTGATGAATAGCATTTATATGGTCTTCCAAAAAATCTTTATTAAAAAGTCCCACACAGCAAGTTAACACAGCAAGTTAAAGAAACTCGTGCAGACATTAAGTAGCTTTGAGGCTGGAATCCAAGGACAGGGCTAGACACCAGCTGACAAAGGAAATCCACTGTGTCTTCACATTACCAGGCTTCACCAAGCTGGCTTTGTAAAACCTTTGTTTTCAGCCAGGCGGGGGCCGAAGCGTACAGAGGCCAACCCACACCTGGACATGCCATGACAAACAACTGTGCAGCTCTACACTTCATGGTATCAGCCTCACAACATTTCCACTGGAAATTTGTTTGACAGTGTAAAAGGAGGAGAAAGAGAAGAGACATAACAAAGGTTTATTATTCCTCTAAAAGACAACAGAGGTCATAACACTTAAGTTTCTGACCATTCTTACCTGTTGAAGGGCACTTAAAGGCAGGATTGTCCTCTGCTGCCAGTACACTGGGAGCCTTGCAGGCAAACTTTTGCCGGTGCTGTTGCACATGCTCCCCAGGATGCACGGCCTCAGCCTGACTCCCTTCCCCGGGATGCACCATCCAGCTGTTCCCAGCGCTCTCCGTGGAGTGTGTGGGAACCTCATGGGGACTTGTGGCAATCCCAGAGTCACCCACAGGGTGGGGTTTGTACCGAAGCGATGGGGAGCCCACAGCCAGGCTATTCACAGCAGAAGGGTGGACCCCCGGCAAGTTGGGCTCATCATCTTCAGGGATCGGGTTGTACCATATTTCTCCTTCATCATCGGCGTCGTTGTCCTCTCCGCAGTCCAGCGCGGGGCTCCTCAGCGCGCCGGGGCTCGGCAGGGCCCGCCCCACTGGGGACGTGGAAGGAGCCCACGGCACCGCGGGTTCAGGCAGCGGGACGGGAGATTTGGGTACCAGGATAACAGCCTCGTGCATTTCCTTACAGGCGTTTTCCTCCCCCAGAAGAGGAGGAGGAGGCCGGCGGTGGGTGCTCTGCTGCAGCCAGCTGCGTTTCTTAGACACGGTAATGCTGTTCACCTGTGGCCTGTGCTCGGGCACCTCGCTGGCCGGGGGGCACGTGGGCTCCCTCCTGCTTCTCGAAGCTATGTAAACATTTTCTATTAAATCTGTTCCAGGAAAGAAAGACAAAAAAGAGAGGGAAAGACAAATGTTTAGAACGTCATTTTCCTTTCGACGGACAAGCACATTTGCTGTCATATAACACCTGCATCAAACCTCATCTGAAAGGACAAAAGATAAGTTGATATGACCGTAAAACTAGATTTGAGCCTGTCAAAGCAGAATGTGCACATAACTAGTCAAGAGTCAGGCTTGTTTGGCTGTGTTTTTAACACCATGTAATTTAGATAAATGTCAGTGAGATAGCTCTGCTGAAAGGTCATGCATACTTACACATAAATGGCTGCTTTTTTTTATGCCAGGTAGCATTGGTTTGAAAAGATACTACACAGTATTTCTCCAGTTTAGTTATGCCAATGAAGAAATAGCCCCTACTTTTGGTGTAATGTACTGTTTAAATGGCTACAGAAACCCCACATAGATGCACTTCTAGATTTATATATAAACAAAGGTGAGGATATCTCTTCCACAAAAACCTCCCCAAAGGACTGTCCTTACCAGTTTTATTCTACAATTAACTATCCCCTGATTTGAGGGGAATAAAACAATACACACAATAATGAAAAGAAGGAAGGAGAAAGAGGAAACGTAGAAAAGTTCTTACACAACAAAAATTTCATGCAACAAGTAAACAAATTCCACTGACTGTTCCCAAAACTTCACACAGTTTCTTCGATGCAACAGCCAAACACTGAAAGAGCCACCCACACTTGAGCCCCCTGTCAGAAGGGATCCGAGCTCCCCTCAGCAGCAGTGCCACACCCCCCAGGCTGCGGGGCACCACAGCAGCACATCCCGGCCCGGCAGCTGGGACCACTGCACTAGGACTGGAAGGAATGCTGCAAAGACATCCCAATTAAAAACAGGGAACAGAGGTCAGATAACCCTCATGCTCCTCTGCAGAGGACAACCCAGACACGGTTTCCTCAGCCACTAAGACTGAATGGCGATAACTGGGCTCTCAGAAAACAGACAACTTGTTTTGATGCAAAGCCCTCTGCAATTGGAAATTCTAGATGGGAGCAGCTATTTGTTACTGCTTGAACACTATTCTCAGGAAAGAATTATTTACATGCCAATAATGGATGTTAAAATATGGACACCTCTCTGGAGGACTCAAGGAGCAGCTCTGTAAATCCAGCCAAGTTCACAGTAGAGAGGATGACATGAAAAAGACAGTCATTTCAACACCTTCCTTTCGAACCTCTGTTTGTACTTTAATGGCTGAAGAGATCTTTGATAAGATATGAAACACTGCCATTTTATTTGATGAAAGATCCATAATTTGGTGATTTTTCAAAAGAGTTTGCTTGTTTAGCTCAACTGCAACATAACCACTGTTCGTGATTTGAAGAATTAACAGGTTTCAAAGAATTAACAAAATTAACCATGCTCATTTAGAAGCCTGTGCACACTTCCACTGAAGTGTTTTGCTACACTGGGGCCTAAGTCAGTCAGCTAAGAGAATCTGAGGAAAATGTGAACTCAGATCTCTGTTTCAATGATTCGGCAGCAACCATATTCCTTCCCCCACCCACAAAAATGTAAACATAGTATTGTAAATGTTCTCCATTACACACTTGCACTACCATTTCAAGTAAGAACTAATCAAAACTATAGGAAACTAATTTGCAGTGGGCATAGGGCTATGCCTGTTTCCAAGAAATCTGTCTGGATGAGGGACTTCTCGAACAGGCATCCTCCTGACAGTGACAATTATTCCAAAGTCCTTGCTTCAGCCCAAGGAGTGGTGCCGGCTCCAGTGACATAAATAGATGGAGCATCTGAGAGCTGTATTTCCACAAACAAAAATATCTGCTACTTCCTGCTTTGCTGCAGAAATATGGGCTCTTCCACACTGGTTAAGACAGCCTACAATTCCCAAAACAGCAGCCTCCTAAGAAGTGCAGTGTGCCTAAAATACAGCCAGTGACACACCTGGAGTCAGCCTCAGGCTGCCTTTCAGTCCCAGAGGCAGCAAACTCAACTTTGTTTCCAACATCCATCCAGGTATCTCGATAACAAGCCATCTGCAAAAGCTTACTCAGGAACATCAATAACCACAACCTCCAGCCTACCCCAACAGTGCTGCTGCTTGCAGAGACATGCCACCCACCACACAACTCAAAACCCCCTCTCTGAGTTAGCCAACATGCTGCCAGAGGTCACCGATTGTAAATGCTCACTGAAACTCAGCCAAATGATACACTTAAACGTACATCTCCCAACTGCAGTTTCTGCAATTGCTAACAGTATTTGCAAGCGCTGCTTCCCCTTTATTCGAATTTGGCCCTGATCCTGAAAGGCCTTATGCCTATGTTTATTTTAGTAACAAACTGCTTCACTTGCAAGTATCTGCACAACCAGCAGTTTGGTATCACAGAGCAAGTTTTCAATGTTGTTAGCTTTTATAGGAATGACTTGATTTTACACAAACACAAAGCTTTGAGAGACATACTGGTCAGGCACACACTTTTTGTCCTAGAGCAATGTCTCATTCAGAAGAATGCTGCTTACTAACTATGAGTCTTTTAATACATATATATAAATATTATATTTAATATAGTTAAGACCAAACGTTCAAACAAATACAGGACATGACAATGGTTCCTTCTCTCAAGGCTTCAACATGGTGTTTAAAAGAAAAGTCAGGTGTTCTCTTCACATTCCACTCTATACACAAAAAATTAAATAAATCAGTATTTCAGATTAAGCCATGATAGTAACAACACCTGTATGCTCAGAAACCAAAGCTTCAATGTATCAGCCCAACTGAGATCAACATTGACGTTCTGCCGACTCCATGGGCACAGAAAATAATTCACCACGATACCATGTCCTGCTCTGCAGATTGTATGAAAGCTTCTCCATATATGGATCAAACAATTAATAGTTCTGGCTGATACTTAAACACGTTCTCTTCCACCAAGTTTCCCGGCAAAAGCATAAAATATAACTACTATGCACTTAAATGGAACAACGGCAAAACTGAAAATTCATCTGTAAAATCTCGAGTGCATCTTTACAAAACGAACCGGCCAAGCCCGGGAGCAAACAGCAGCCCAGGAGTGACAAGCAGCTGTAGGACACGAGAACGAGCTGGGACGCGCACACGGTGCTGGTCTAAACTCCAGAGCCTCTCTGGAATTTAATGAGGAATTCCCACTCCCCGAAGCAGCGCAGGTACCGATGGGTCGGTGCCGCCGCTGAGGATTAATTCGAGACCCACGTTCCAGCGCGGCCCCGGCCC
>WEIV01004366.1:155771-168338 GCA_013390005.1 Calyptomena viridis
CCGCGGAGGGAACCGGTCCCGTCGTGCGAGGCCGCGGCACGGGCTGAGGGGCCCGGGGACACCGCCCCGCCCGGCCCCGGCCCCTCCATCGGCACCCTGTTCCTCACTTCAGCCCCCAGTATCGTCTCCTCCGGCAGCCATGTGCATACCGTTTCTTGACAAAGACCAAAGCAGTCACAGCGTGTTTGAAATACTTTTTTCCCCTTGATGTGCCTTCCCCCCCGCCCACAGAGAAACAAACCTGTAGGCTGCAAACTTGCATCTCCCCTCTGGGCCCAGGCCGTGCACGCGGCTGTTCTGGCTTCCCGGCTGGTTTTCCGCAGTTCCCGCCGGCCCGGCATGTGGGGAGCAGCAGCTGGTGCTGCAGGAGCCTCCGCACACTCCTCAGCAGAGTGATGCCAGCAAACAGGGATGGAATAGGCTCGGTGTCTACCCCAGACAAAATGCCTCACACGTAGAAAACAAACAGCATTAGGACAGAGCGAATAATGTGCTGAAGCTGCTGAAGTGGGCAAAAATTAGGTTTTGGTGTACGTGCTACTCAGCTATGTCCTGCATTAGTTCCATTAGCAAGTGCACAGCCCTTCAAAACTGACTTAGGAAATGACAGGCGTTGATTTTTTACCAAGATAAAGCACTGAGACAGTTATGTTGGTTAACTTCCACTTGGGTCTATGTCTCCTGCATTTCATTTCATTATAAACAGCTCCAGGACTGTATTTTGCAGCTTTCTGTGTGACATACCTTACAAACGATCTGCAACACGTCTGTCTTGTGGTGGGTGAGAGCAGAGAACCCAGTGCCATCTCCTACCCATCGGTGGTAGATTGGCCATCACCTCCCTGCAGAAGGTAGTGGAGAGCAGGCAAGCATTCCATGCATCCTGCATACCCAGCACAGCACTGCTTCAAATATTGGGCCAAAAGAAGTGCTCATTCAGTTCTAGAGAAAGCAACTGCAACACATGAACATCACACATGTTCACGCATTCTCTCTCTTACCAAATTTTGAGGGGGGGTTAACAATTTGGTCATTTGAAACTAAATCTTCCTGAAGAACAAAATTAGATTAAAATTTTGAATCTTTATTTGCGAGACACCAGCAGCAGTAACCCAGTAATACCTGTATTTCTACACTGTAAAAACAACTCATTACAGAGCAGTTATGATTTCTCTTCATCTAAAATAAATCTCACAATAGTTATATGTCACAGTGCAACAATTTGAAATGCCATTTTGTCATCTTGTCTTTCAAAAGAAGAAAAGTATAAACAAATTTTATGGGGGGATTTTTGTTGTTGTGCATCTCACAATCAGATGCCAAAACAGGTTGTCCAGAAAAGCTGCAGGAGTTCTATCCTGGAGACACTGGAAACTTGTCTGGTCCTGGCCAATCTCACCTATGTGGCTCCTGCTCTGTGTGGGGGTGACCAGAGAACCTCCACAGGTCCTATCCAACCTAAGTTACTCTCCCAACTCTAAAGTTTCCCTCTTCTGGAGCTGCCATGCTCCCTAGCTCAGACATGGCTTGGATAGAAGGAATGAAGTCCAGCCGAGCAGAACACCAGTGACAAAATCCCCGTTAAAATTCTGCATGGGCACCACAGCTTGACTACACTGACCTTACTGATGCTATCGGGAGGTTAATTGTGCCACCAGCACATGGATGCCAGAGGCAAAGGGCATGCATTTGAATTCTGGGAGAGGAAATCTGCCCCATATAAAAACACCAAAAAGATTCTAAACAGCTAGCAGCTGAATTCAGGGCTTTTTCTGCAAGAAAAAGTTGTTGCAACCATTTTGAACTGAGCAAACTAGTCTACACCTACCTTGTCTTCAGACCTGCAGATTTTCCACCTGTTCCAATGGGAAATCAGATTCCTTCTGTCTACATGTGCCTCTGACTATCTTATTTATTTTCCTAAGGAATAATAACTTGCTTCACTTAAAGTAACTGTATGTAACTTTTAGCAAGTTCCTCTAATTTAGGAGGCATTTTTGAAAATTTTTGTTACTTGGATATTTCCTTTTACCAATTAAAACAGTATTAGTAGAAAGTAGGTACTGGCCAGACTAAGGACCAGATTCTGCAACAATCTGGAATACTGGCATTTGGTGTGTTGTACTTATTGCTTTCTCCCAGGAGTATTAGCTATCGAAACGAAAGAAAGTTCAACATCATTGTGTTTTCTGTGCTGCTTCACACAGTATTTCCTTCATGTTCTTTATGGTTTTAAATGTTAGTTTAAGCATTTAGATTATTCCTCTATGCAATAGGCACATAGGAAATAGCTTGGTGAAAAGCTGCCAATAGTTGAGTCTATAAACACAGTTTGATCTGTATCTTAGAAAATTGTTTCCATTCCAAACTGTGGTTACAAAGCACTTTTTCTTGTTGGCAGCTGGATTTTTTTTAAATCCCTATGTATCCTGTATTTGCCCAACAGAGTTGGCATTGTGTACTGGGTCTATCCGAGCCTCAGCAGCTTTAGCAGTGCTAGAAGATAACACTCCACTGTTTTGACTGCTGTGAGGGAGAGGCAGAGGGGACACGAGCAGGTCAGGTGACCCAGACTGACCAAAGGGATATTCCAGACCATATGACGTCAGCTCAGATATAAAAGAACAGCAGGGGTGGGGGCACGGGGTTGTTCTCCGATGGCTGCCTGCTGAAGGGACAACCAACGCGTAGGGCCCTGCTTCTCAGGACACGAGCTGACCTTCGTTGAATGGGAAGTAGAGATTAGATCTGCCTTCTCTTTGCTTCTTGCGCGCGCAAAATCTTTTCTTTGCTTGTATTAAACTGCCTGATCTTAACACCCACGATTTTGTCATCTTATTGGTAAGGGGCGAGAGACTGTCCAGGTACTTGGCACCAAGTCAGGGTCAACCTGTCACACATTGATAACACAAAAAAAAAAAAAAACCCTGCAGAAAACGTAACATTAAGGATCTGGCTGGAACTAACTTGAGCCAGTGGAGTAAGAGTCAAACCTCAGCTTTTGTTTTCAGCTTAGCCTGTTTTGTTCAGGAGCTGCAAAACACACAGTGCTCAATGTGAATCCTTTTACTTGGCCTTCTACAACAAGTAAAACTACTTCAAGAGGACAGGACTAGAGTTTGCATTGACTTGAAGAGGCTTCTTATTAGGAGACTTGCAAATATTTAGGACAGTGTAGCTTTTAACAAAGAGAAAGTGGTATTCTTCTGAAGGTACAAAGAGAAATGCTTTTAAACATTTTTTTCATTAACGAATTGAGATTTCGCCAATTACTTAATTTGTGCTGAGTTGGTAATTTGAGAACTGTAAATAACTGAACAAGCAAAAAATCAAACTTAAGTTGGAAAAATAATGCACTGATGAGAAGGATATCCCTGGTGAAGATGCTGATTCATCTGTGGCGATGTTTGGGCACTAATATAATTTAATAATGAAATTACGCAGATAAATATTTCCTAATAAAAGACTGAAAAATAACCTTTCCAGCCTTGCTGACAGTGTCAGAGATCAGCTCTGCCTCAGCAGATAGGGTGAAGAAGTAGTGCTTGCCTAAGTACACAGGTTTTTGGTTTTGTACACACTCAGGGGACTGGTTTTGATCTGCTCTGGTCTGACTTCAGAAAATTCCATCCCTCATAGCATACAAGATCTCCTCAGGTGTATCTGAAATAATAGTTTCTTATTAATTTAGGATGTACCTGTGAAAATATATACTTTATTTTACTTCAGTGGGATTCATTTGTGTAAAACTAAAAGTGTCTGGAAACGTGAATGAGACTCCTTTTCAAGAGCTTAACAAATCCGTATCTTTCTTCTCTCAAGACCTGTTGCAGACAGAGGGATAAAGTGACAACTGTATGGCTGAAGTGGAGCTGATGACAGCTGGGAACTGGAAGCATTTGAATGCTCCAATAAAATCTATGAGCACTCTTTTTATTGAAAGCGTCTGCCTTCCTGACATCAAAATGGGCTGAAATAAGAGTCCCATGAAACTCTATCAGGCAGCTAATAGCTGTGTGTCTTATCTCCAGCCTGCCAAATGACTGATTTCTCTCAGATGCAGACACTACTACAGTCATCCACACCTTTGTTACCCCCAGACCCTACTTTGAACTGGCCAGCTGAGGCACCCCAGAGGCCCAGAATACAGCTGCTTATCTTAGGAAGACAAACCAATGGGAGGATAAAATGTTTACATTCTAAACCTGAGGAGGTTGCTAGACAACAGGCTGGACAAAGCTGAAGGTGTTCATTACCAAAATGGGTCCACCATCTGCTCCCTGGTCACTGGAAATATGTGCAGTTGGAATTGCCCTTTGTGAAAGCAGATTTTAGAGACTCCAAGAGGAGTTAAGTGTTTGGCTCAGACCACTGACTCCCTTCCAGAGAGCATCCTTGCCAGAAACCTTCTTAAACCAAACACATTTTAAGAGAAACCACTGTCAAGATCTTACACCTGGTACACTACACCTGCAATGCTTTTACTTGGCCATGTCCAACAAAATGTGATACCTTCTCACTAGGTGCTCTGAGAAGCCAATGCAACCATCAGTTCTTCTCTGACCCCAGTAACAGGGACCACCTGGGCTCTGGCAAAGTGACTTGTAGCATCAGGATGATCATCCAGCAAGGTGCTGAGCCCATTGCTCCCAGGGGCAGAGTCTACCTGTCTTGTTAAAATGTAATTAAAATTAAACAGGAAAGGATTTTAAGAACCATGTAAGAATAACCTAGAGTCAAATGAGCAGCATGACAGAAATTCTTCTGTTCATAGCTATCAGCTAACTTAAGGAGCAGGAGTGTTAATGGCTCTGCCTCCTGTGCTTTGTTTAAACAGAAATAAGACAGTAATTCATGCCCTTTTTAGTATCTTACACTTATTTTTTAAGTTAGTATTTAACTTTTTTGAGAATGCAAGCTAACATCTCTATGAACTTTTCAAAACCTGTCATTGAACTTCAGGGCTGTCATTACCACCTCTGACTGCAATCTTACAGCATGCTAGTGCTATGGTAGGATGTCAGTCTAACTGATGATATGCTAAAAATACCAAAGTATTTTGGATACAAAGAAGCCAAAGCATTACCCATACAGTAAAAATAGTCAGTATCATGACCATCATCACCATTAACTTGTCCTAACATGGAGACAAACCCAGCAGATTGGTGGCACTGAACCTTGGTTGAAGTGAAAGTAAACACCAACAAATAACGTAGTGTATTCGGTTAAAAGAGATTCAAACTTTTGCTCAAAACATCAGGAGATTCTCTGAGAAGGAAATGAAATCACTAAATAAGCAGTTCTCTGTTTGTTTTGTTCCCTATCTTTAGACAGGACTGCCCCAGTAGGACAGAAGCAGCAGAGCTCTCACCCATGTCTGCCTGCGTCTTTCTCCTCAGCCTTGTGCCTTCACAAAGTCTTCACCATCACTCAAGCTCTCACAGTATTTGGCTATTAATCCAAATTTAGATTAAATGTAACATTTGTGAATCTCATCCCCCACCTAGCTGGAGCTGTAAGGTTTTTGAGCTGTGTTCTGTAGCAGTCCCTGTTAATGTTGTATGGGAGCACTGTACCCTCAGCACAGCTGGGTCTCCCAGTCCACCCAACACAACCCAGGGAATGTTGCAAAGTACATCTATCATAAATTCTGTTACGCACAGGGCCCTAAACCTGCTACATATGCAAAATATATTTATTAAAAATCCTGCAAAACTTACAACACTCACGGATTTCTTGAATGACTTCCAGTCACCTGCTATTAGCCAACAAAATGCCAAAATGGGGGAACACATTCAATGAGCATCTTCTTAGGGGAATCCACTTTCTCAAAGTTCCTTTCTTCCACTTCTACCATTAAAAATAGCAATTTTTTTTTAATTATCAATCTCAAAAATCTGAGTTTCAAGTCAGAGCAAAATATAGAGGACTTCTAAGTGTGGTAAAAGGCAATATCTAAAAAAGTGGAAAGGTCCTTAAATTGGAAGACTGATCCTTTTTAAGAACTGTATATAGTGTGCTGTGCTCAAAGTACTTAAGATAATCACAAGCATACCTTACAGATGTATTCTCATAATCTTAAATTTTAAGCAACAGCTGTTTATGAAAACAAAATCTGCCAATGGCTTTAACAAGTTGAAGGACCTAATATATTTTTCTTTTATGTAAGCTAAATAATTTTATTACTCAAAAAGCTTTGTATGTCTGCATATAAGATAATTTCATTATAGTTATCCTGTATGTTACAAAGCCAAAATAAATGGGGGGAAAGAAAATCCAGAGAAACACAGCATATCACCTCAGGCTGCTGAAAGATCTGTGGAATTTCATACGTGAAATATCCTCTTCTTTCTCTGCATTGTGTGTGTCAATGGAGCAATCAGAGAAGTTAATGGTAAGGAACCATGGAGGGTTTTCTCCCATGTCCTGGACTGAACCAATCAATAAAACTGTGTCTCATCAGAGCAAAATAGTTTTCCTACTTTGGACAGCCAGTATGGAATACATGTTTTGACTTGATGAGCTTTCTTGACTTGTAGAGAGCAGTGCAGCAAGGAGATTAACACTTGATCCTGCTGGCTGCAGCGGGGAAAGTCCCTCATTTGCAAACTTGCCAGAGTTGCCGCCTACAATCTGTGGACAGTTTGCTCCCAGCATTCACTCATTTCTGTGATAACAGGGAATGACAAAAGCACAGCAGCTGATGGGAAGGTGGCATGGTCAAGCTTCTTTTAATTATTGTCCATCATAACATTCAATCAGCCCTGGGAGACAGAATACAATTCAAGAAAATGGAAGTGAAAAAACAGACTTAAAATCTCATTTGTGCTCCTTTAATCACACATCTCCTTCATTTGCTCATATTCAAATCACTCTTGGTTTAAATATCTCAAGTTATATGGTCCTATTATTATCCCAACAGCCACACCAGTCATCTGGTCAGGAAGAATTTCCAAATGTTTAATCTAAATATTAGTCAGCCATTCTATCTCGTCATGCCTCATGTGATGTATTGGTGTAATGTCCTGCTAGTCTTCTGTGGCTGCTCAGACCATGGCACATGGTCCTTGGTGGCATCTCTTCCTGCCCAGCCAAACAGACTGCACAGCTGGTGGCAGAGGTGACACCAGGCAGTGGCACAGAGCCTGTCAGCCAGTCCTGTATGCTCTGAGCTTCCAGGAATATTACCTGGACAATAAAGTATATATTTAAATGCAATTTCACTTTTAAATATTTTCTGCATTGAGTGGGAAGTCAGTGTGTCTCAGCTGATTTCAAGTAGATGGGAAAGGCAACAAAGGCTTCTGTGCTTTCTCTAGTAGGCACTCACAGTAAGGGCACTCTTCAGGCTGAGGTCTGTTACAGAAGTGTGAGCTACTGAAAATATTCAAAATATTTACATTCTTCAGTGGATAGAAGCACTACTTTATCCTAATCTCTTCTCTAATTACTTGAGTTTCCAGCCATGCCACAGCATAATCTGTGTAATGTCCACAACAAAGACCCAGTGCATTTTAATACAAAACAAATTTCACGTGGATATCACAGTGGTGGGGATTCTGAAAGACCATGTATATTTAATATATTACATCAATTTTTCAATTTATATTTTTCCTTGTTTAACCCATCAACCTTCCTTCTCAATGCTAAAATTTGTTTCCTAAATGCCATATTCTTCTCCAGAATAACAAGACTTAACTGTATGTAAAAAACAGTTATTAACAGTTAAGCTTCTAGGTTTTTTACATTGAGCTATTAGATCTAAAATGACTGATTTTTTATAATCTGTTTTTGTGAGTTTAACTTTGTGTGTTTCCAAACACCAGTTTCTGCTCTGAAACACCTGAAAGGAAATGAAATGAGCTTTTAGGACCTGGAGGGTCTGCATGTATACCCTGAGGTATGAACTGGACTTTTGAGTTTTGGATGTGGCTGGGGGGAAGAGGGGGCAAGGTGCTCACCCAGACCCCAAACTCTGATTTTCAGAGGCAATCTCCCCCATTTGTCACCAGGGGTGTATGTTCACTGTCACTGTCTTCTCTTGAAAGACAATCCAGGATAAACTGCTCTATAGTTAGAGATTTTTTGAACATCTGAGCTCTGAGTTTAATAGGTGTTCACACACATATTTCAGAGATCCTGATGCACAGATTAGACAAATTTTCATTATTAGCTGCCCAAACCTGAAGGAAACCTACAAGTCTGTTTCTTGAAATCTTCTTGCTTCAGAAGGTGCATGCAGCACTACCATGTCTCTCATCATCTTCTCCTGAAGATGATTCACTGAAACATCTCTACCAAAACCAACTTCCAGCTGCAGAACCAATCCACCCAGATAACTAAGCTTCAAACAAGCTCTCACAGTTTTGTTCCAGATATCTTACTTCAGAAACAGCAACATAGTTGTTTGTGCCATTTCTCCTGAATAAGGAAGCTGCCATGGTCACTGCTTATAATGAAGACTTCCTCAATCTGTAAATAATACAATTAATCATTCTTCTCCCAGATTAGCCACACTATTTTTCTCCTTGGAAATTGAGTATCAGATGGTGTTAACTTCAAGACAACTGGATAGTACATATATCACGTGATCTGAAAACAAAAGGAGTGATTGGCATGGTAACTTCCTGAGGTACCCTGTAGAATAGCAGAGCAAACAATACAAGGACAAAAGCCTCTTTGGTCACAGAAGTCATGGGAATGCATCCTATTTCCAGTGTTGGTGACATTAACCTTCAGCTGTAATGCTCTTCAAGAAGCACTTCTCTAGCAAACAGAACCATGTTAACACTTCAGAACTGGGCAGTCCTCTGAACAATTTATTTAAGGTAAAATGCTTCAAATTACAAGAAATGGTACCATTCATCCCACGTAAACCTGGAATAAATTCTGTACCTACAGCATAGCAGAAACAGATTTCTCAAAAAGGGTCTTGCTAGACATGCTATAACCTGCAGCTCACTCCCTGGATACAAACCAACCCTCTGGGAAACTGATCCAGCATCTGACTTTCTTACCTGAACAGCGTGCTGCTGTTCCCCACCCTCAGCTCTCTCTGACAGCTGCAGTACAAACATATCCCTGTTAAAAAAGAAGCACAAGCAGTCGCACCTTCAATTGAGCTACATTAGGACAGCAGAGTCAAAACAAATGAACAAACAACTCTCCCATCAAAAAAACCCCTCAAACCAGATTAGAGTGAGCCTTTTCTTTCAGAGACCTCCCATACAGTACTTCAAGTAAAACATCCTTAATTTCTTTGTAAGCAAAGCTCACAGAACCCATTTGATCTCAGATTAGCAGGACATAGAGACCAGCTATTCAAATAGCCTGTGACAATCTGCATCCTGAAGTGGATGATGTGAGGCTTCGGTACCCACATGGACAGAGCTATTCCTGTAAGGGCATCAGTCTTGCTTTACGTGGCAGTTTTGAGTGGAAGTTTCACACACTAATGCTACAATGAAGGAGAATTTACATTAGCATCCTAGACAAAGCAAAGTACAAGCATTTATCATTATCTCTCAAGTCAACAAGATGCAGACATCCACAGTTCCTGTTACACTGGCTGCCCACCTAGTAAAAGCTCCATTTCAGCAAGTAGTTGTATCCGACTGTGGCGAAGGGGTCTTTATCCCAGCTGGAACTTCGCAGGGTGTGAGAGGCTTTTTCCCCTTCCAACCTGGAGGCCAGCTCTGCCCTGCTCCCTGCCAGCCTGGTCCTTGCTCTAGCCCAGCATTGCAACTGCAGGTGGAGGATTTTGAGAAACCCTACACAGAGCTGGCACTCCATAAGCTTTGCCATGACAGCGTCCCTCATCCTGAAGCTTGCTAGGACAGTGTCCAGTATTCGGGTTTGTGCAAGGACAGGGGGATATGGGGAACCCTCAGCTCTGTACAAGTACCATTTCTTGAATTGTTTCCAGACTAACTGCACAGAAGGGGTGGAATATATCATGGATTTGGCCCATGAACTTGGCAAGGAGTGTTGCAGAGTCTGCAGGCAGACAAGGATCCAAAAAAAGCATTAGTACATTGCCAAGGCTAGAATTGCATAACTTGTTGATAACTTCATATATTCACTAAAAATGAATACATTTTTCTATATATTGAGGTTCAAAATATTTTAAAATCACTTAAAAAAAATATTAACATCATATTAGCACATATGCATACAGAATCTGTTCTGCCAAAGTAAAGCTAGTCCAAGACAGAAGGAAAATAGAAAACACAAATGTTTACATTAAAAATTTAAATCACATGAACTTCTTTTAGTAGGACCTAATCTCACTGCAGACTTCCTAAGGCACAGAATCTTTATTTGAAAATAAACCTAGAGCAACTCTTCCCTCAGTCCAGTACCAGCTAGTATCTCTTCACACACAGACCCAAAAACCCATGCAGCAGCATGTCACAAATGCAACATATACTGACTAGCACTTTGAGAAGATTACCAACTGTTCATACTGAAATAAATACAATTTGGCAGTAAAGACTATCACAGCTTTGTCATAATTTTCATCCACATAAATATCTAGATTCTATTTTCTATTTCAAGAAGAATATCTGAAATGCTTCAATTCTTCCTGCATCAGTCTCATGTTTCACTGATGCAGATCCCATGACATCTAAAATAATCCTGAAATATTAAACTTCATTATTAGGTCCATACTTTTTCAGTTTGTAGTTGTGTATTTATTTAAACAAAAAAGCCCTGAGGAATCTGTTGATTCATACATCACTGAATGGCATATAGTACAGAATTCATCCCTCCTATTCACCAGGCATGCAATGCAATATTTATACCACAGATATTTCAAATGTAGTTTTATTCCAGTGACCTATCTGCACTCTACACATACATTAAACAACATTATGTGAACACATCACAGAACAATACCTAAAAAATCTTTAGCATATACTCCTTTATAAAAGGTTTTGACACAATGGACAAGTCAGTCCAAAAAAACTCATGTTACTGGGTTTCTCGGTAAACAAAATACTATGAGGCCCTGTAACCTGTGAGAGCACAAGTATCCATCACAACTGATCCTTTTTCTAAATCCTTCTTTTAAATAAAAAAGTTTAAATTTTGTTCAGTAAACAAGTTTATATCGCAACAGTGTCCACTTAATTTTGTGCTTTCCAAAAGGCAAGCATACTACAGAATAAAATTCCCTACCCAACAGGAGAGAAAAATTCAGTAAACACGTATTTGTTTCCCATTCCAGCAGAGGAATCCAAGTTCATTGAAATTCTTATTATGTCTAAATCCATCACAGCCTGCTTATACCTTCTTTTTCTTCTTCTTTGCCTGCTCTCCAGAGTCTACTTTACGTTTCTTAGCAGAAGCAGGTTCATCATCTTTTTCACCATCTTGAAATAAAAGAGAAAATTAATCAAAATCAGCAAAGTCAGTATTTTGTCTTAGACACCATCCCTGTCTCAGAACAACTGACTTAATCACATCTGAGAGGCCTGCAAAAAAGACACAATAGTATTAACTGACAACATCCTCATTTTTGGAATACAAACAGTATGTGGACAGAACAGGAGTGGTTATTTATCACTATCACGGACCACTGATAACTTAAGAAAAAGCTTTATGTTACTTTGCAGTACCTGTTTTAAAAAAAAAAATTATTTAAATAGATAAGAAGAAAAGGTAGAAAATTACACTTTAGAAACAAGAAATAATGTAAAGGTCAATTAACTGCTTATCTTCTTACTTTGGATGAAGGCTGACTACGAGAAATGCATGGATGGACAGGGGAACATAGAGAACACATGGAGCAAGACATAAAAACTGCCACTGGGAAAGAACACCCAGAACCAAAAAAGGAGCAAGACAGCAAAAGACCCTTTCCTTTGGAAAAGGTTTGCTGACAACTTTACTGGTGAACCAAAATATTATCATGTGTCCTGAAAGCCCAGAATGTCTTCTTTTGGCTTTGTTTTCTTGGCTGTTGCTGGCTATTCTCTTTCTCCAGCAATTAAAAAAAAAATTCCTCCCACCTGTCAAGTATTTCTTTACTTCCTAGATCACCATTACAGCTTGTACCATGATTAAAAGTGCACAGGCTAGTAAATAGTTTGTTCAGTAACCTGTCACACGGACATCCTATTGAATTCCTTGCTTGGACCCCAAGTTTTGCAAATGTCGTAAAAATAATCTGATCTACATCTACACCTAAGGTCATCACAGCAGCACCTGAAGAAGCTCTCATACCACATTCTGTTTTAGCAGGATGATGACTGAACCTGTTACTTTCATAGAATTAAAGTTCTCAAGACTCTTTAATCATTCCCTGTTAATGACAACGGAACTGTAGCAGAGCCACTGCTGGAGGGTCCATGTGGATTGCACGGCCCTGCAGCCCAACCATCCCTGCAGCCAGAGCGCTCTGCCCTTGGGCAGCAGGGGGAGCAGCAAGGCCTGCAGCGATTCCTCCGAGCTCGGGGCAGGGAGGGCTCCGGCCGCTGACCACCCCGGGACCCGCCCGCCCAGCGCGGCTCTCGACACACGCGCGGCCCCTGCGAGGCGCGGCCGCCTCACGCCAGGGCCTCA
>WEIV01004367.1:876-45415 GCA_013390005.1 Calyptomena viridis
TTTGAAAAAATGGCCTTTTCACTTACTTTGGATTATAGTGATACTTTCTATTTAGAAGCATATTGCTGTAAAAACATGTATGTACTTTCAGAACTTACATCTATTAATTTCTGAATATACTTTTTACTCATTAGTTTTCCTGTGAAATTGACCAGAGTTTGAATAGATGATTTTATGAAAACTTTGTCAAAGAAGCATTTCTACAGTCCACGCCGTATGTAACACTGTGTAAAATTATATGTGCATTCTTTGGAAAATAAATAGTATTTTACCAGATTGTATTTTAGTACTCTTTGTCACAGATTGGTCTTTTTTTTTAAAAAAAAAAAAAAGAGAAACTCTTTTACTGACTTGTCTATTTATAAATATGTTGCAGTTAAAAATTCAAACTAACTTACAGTGCACAGCACTACTCTGATATTGCCATTATACTATCTAGAAAAATTAGTACAGATTTTTCTTGTATTGATGTTGAAAAGGTTAATTCCCTCTTTCTTCCATATTTCTTTGCCTTTTTTTCTGAACCACTGATATATACCAGTCTTCATCTATTTAACCTAAATATATAGTGACCATCATTTTACCTTTTCACTTCTTAAAGCCTTTTTTTAATTTCCTGTTTTAATTATAATTTAGTACATTGAATTAACTGCAAATATTTAAATATCCTTTTGCTTTTTAATCTAATAGTTTAAAGTTACACAGAGTTTTGAATTCAGAAAGATAAAAAATATTCTTGTCAATTTAGTGGCAGTAGTTTATTTGCCTTTAATTTGATACTCTTTTGTGCTGATAAAAGCAAATCAAATTTTCCTTCATAGTTATTGTTTATGGTACGTCTGTGAATGTGTGTGTGATAGTGAACATATGGTAAATCTCCATATGACCCTTTTTGATTTTTATTTTCTGTACCTTTGTCACATGAAAATGTAACTTTGTTTTGCTGTTTGCTCTCCCTACCTATTATTCTCCCTTGCTCAGTGATGTAATTTTATACTTCAAAAATACTGATGGAGAGTCTAGTCCTTAAACTCTACATTCAAGCAGAAGTACTTGTTTTTTTAAGTCATTACACAAAATTAACCTCCAGGATGGTTTTGGAGGCCATTTATTATTATTCGTAGTTTGCTATGCTTTGATAGGAGGACTTGCAAAATTCAAACCAAATTAATAGCTTCTTACTTTGCACATTCTTTATGGGTTTTTCTAAAGATACCACCTCTTAACTAAAACTAAATACTAAATTTTAGTGTAGTTGTAGTGGTAGAACAAAAAAACTTCATCAGTCTTTGTATCTCTTTTATACTTTCTTTAAGACCTGGTTGATTATTTATAGGACTATTTTTATACATTAGAATTGTACAATTTATTAACTAAAAAAACCCTCTGGGAATGAATGAAGGGACATTCAACTGAGAATGAGTCCATTTTTGTGAGAGGCAAGAAGAAATAGATTTTTATTTTAAAGACAATATGTCTCTTTTGAAAAATAGAAACCACTGGCTTCTACCATAAATCTGCACATTATGTTTAAATTTATGTTTTCTTCCTGCAGTGTTATTAAGGAAGTTTTTGGCTTTGGGGTTTTTATTGTGTCTTTGTTTGTTTGTTTTAAACTGTATTATAGAAGTCTAATTTTTTTGTGTTGTTTGAGGATCTTACAGAGGTTTCTGTAAATGTTTTCATGTCTTAAGGTAGAAGAAAATAATTCCTTCATGCATCTGTCCGTGGACACAAGCATAGACATTTTGGCTATTCTTTGAGAAATAGTTTTGAATATGGAAACTACTGAGGAACTTTATCTTCTAACTTCTGTTTTATCACAAAATATAACCTATAATGGATTCTATGTAAACACAGCTTTTGAAGTAGGCCATGTCACCTCACATGTCACCTCATGGATAAGGTCTGCTGCCCAACCTCATAACAGACTTTATTACTACCAGTGGAAATGTGACTTGTTTACTTGCTATTTATACTTTACATTCACATTCAGTGTTACTTACTAAGGAGGTCCTGAACACCTTGCAGGCTCAAACATAAAACAATAAATAGATATGGTTTCCACCTGTTCAAATTAGAACCAAGTGGTAAAATAAATTCAGCAGGGTCCTTCTAGAGTATTATATCTTGTAATTAAACTGTGATATTTTTTAGGACTTGCAAATAAGATTTGTTTTCTTTTGGTGTCACATAATAAGGAATTTTCTATTATATTGCATTTATTAATAAGCCATATGACAAGTTTCTAATAAGATTCTGCATCCTTTCATGATGTTACCCTCACTGTGCTTAAACAAGCTACCTGTAAATAAGAAAAGCACTACAAATTTGAGAAGAAAATGCTGAACCTAAATTTGCTCCATTTCACTCTCTGTCTCTTGAGACCCTTGATGACTGTTCTCAGTTGCTTAAGCCATTTTTGTTTTACTGCTTTGCCTTGTTTAAAAAAATAAATCACCTTGCACCGTCTATACAGACATACCATTTAAATTTGGGATTATGTTTTTCTTATCCAACGTTTTAGAATTTAATAGAATTATCTACTGAGTGCTTTCCTGAAAAAATTAAATTCTGGGAAGGCTTCCAGTTCTCATCACCTTTTACTTGTGGTGGCTACCACTATTGAGAAGAAGGATAACATTACTAATTTTGTGCCAGTGTTGGCAAATTTCCATTAGTTCTAGTGCAGTCATGAGATTCTTGTGGATACATAAGCTATTTTTCACTTCACTTTGTCATGTTTTCCCCTTTGAGTCTCTCTCTTATTCCCTTGTTTTATTTTTTTCTTTCCTTCCTACTTTCCTCTTTCCTTCATTCTGTCTTCCATTCCTCCATTTCTTTCTTCCTTTCCTCCCTTCCTTCTCTTTCTCTCATTTTCTCATTCTTACTCATTCTTTCACGTTTTTGCTGTCTTCCTAATTCTCATGCATCCTCTGTTTTTGTTTTACAGTAGTCTGGGTATTTATAATCTGCTGTGAATCTTAGTTCCCAGGATACCTCCATGGGGAGGGTCTGACGGGTTTGGATTGGCTTCACGCTCCTTCTCATGCTTAGGAAGTGTATGAAATTCTGGACTATCCAAGAAATTCAGTAATGCTTGAAAGGCCACTCTGCGTTTTGCCTTTTACATTTGAGAACACAGAAAATGTTTGTCTCCTTTTATTTTAATTGTATTTATTTTAATATAAGGTTGAATTGAGAAGAAGCTGGCAAATTTAAACTCTCTTTTTGTCACCTCTATTTTAGCGCACATGTATCTAATGCAAATGCAAATTGTAGCTATTGTGATATTTAAGCTATACTTTTCTGGTGACTGTGTACATTAAACAGTTTCATTCAAAGCTGCCACCTAAAAATCTGCCTGCACTAAAATTCACACAATTTAAACAAACACATTTCCCTATTATGCAAATAAAATATTTCCAGACTACTTTCTCTAAATACATGAAGATACCAGAGATTTGATGTGTTTTCTTTGGCAATCTAGCTCTATGATGCAAGTTTTCATTCATGAGGTGCAGAGGTAGATAAAATCAGTAAAATTAGGTGCTTTTTTCACTACTTATTCAATACAAGCAATACTTTCTTCTTCAGGCATTCTTGTTTTCCAGAAGTTTTAATACTTTTGAGTTTATTTTAATTCATACTGCCTGTAGTCTCCACCAATATTTTTTATTAGTGGAAAAAAAAAAAAACCAGTAATGCCTTCCTAATATTTTGTCAATAAGTTTTGTCATCGAAATTTTAAATAGTACCAGACAGTGTGAACAGGGGTAGAGAAATAGATTTTGTAATGAACTCAAAGGTTCTGCAATAAACCTGAATTTCGAATTAATATTTTTAATTTCAAAGTATTTTAACTGGAACATACAGAATTAAATTTGAACTCATATTTTTAATTTAAAAATATCGTAACTACAACATACAGAACTAAATATTGTAGCAAATTTTTAGTTGCATGTTCTGCATGACTTCCACATCTTCTGCATAAGACTGTGGTCTAAACAGAGACATGAAAAAATTTCTTAGCCAATAGAATATCTTTTTTTTTATTACTTGAGAGCTCACAAAGTCATGCATTGTTTCATATGTATACAGACTTCTAGAAAACCTAATTGAAAAAAAAAGTGTTTATTTAAAAAGAAAACCTAATAGATTTTGGAAAAAGCTTCTCTGTGATATGTGTTGCAGACAAGATAATGCATACATTATTTTAGAGAATTTGGGAAATTTTATTAAAGTTTATGATTCAAAAATTATCACACTTTGACAAACTGTGCTCGCTGATCTATTTTCTTCCCTTTTTAAAATCAGTTCAATGAATTGGAAATAAACATACTATATTACTCTGGTGCAGAAACTGTAGCTTCAGGGAGCTTCTCAGAGAAGTAGTCTCTGCATGGAGATGGAGGTTTTCTTCCTAGAGCACATCTGGGCCATTAAGGTGATAAAGAAGCTGAAACACAAAAGATTAAAATTACTCTAAAATTAAAGTAAAAATTCACTGTAGTTTCATTTAGTGTACTGAGGAAAAAAGTAAGAAATGTAATGCTTTAGGATAATGTGATTGCACTTTATTACCTGCTGGTCATAAAACCAGATTTCAACAGATAATTAACATGTAGTAGGAGTATAAAATGAGCTTTTGGAACTGTGTTTGAAGGGGTAGGAGACTAGTTAACCCAGAAGTGACAAATGAGTGCATTGCAGTTAGTTGGAAACTCTGAAAGCGAATGAATTTAAGTCTCTTTAAATTTTGTCAAATATGCTTGAGCATGGGGTTCACCACTTAATAATAGTAGTATTGCTTATAGTATTAGTATCATAAGAAGAATAAGGTAAATTAAACTTTTTTTTCCCCTAGGACATATCCCTCTTTCTTCCAATTAGATTTGGTTTAATTGATTTCCAATTAGATTTAGTTTGATACAGTGGCTGTATACTTGCACTCAGTAAAGTAAGTTGTGTCTCCTTAGAGTTATCAGACCATTGCCTTATTATGCCAGAAAGCTTCTGTTTCACTCTTTAAACTTGTCATCATACTGAGCACTCTCAATATTTAGAAATGTCTTCACTTCATATGTCATCAGAATTTTTGCCCCAAGTGGGCTGTATAGAGGTGGCAAAAAAAAAACCCAAACAAAACAACAAAATAATATAGACAAACAGTGTATTTTTATCTTACTCTTTTTGTCAGGTAGAATACAGGTCTGTGAAAATGAAATATAAATTATTTCCTAAATCTTCACTGTACAAAGAACTTGCTGGAGATAATCTCACAAATAAAAGTGATTCATGTATATTTTTGTTACACCCTTAGGAAAAAGCACTACACAGGCATCCTTCTAGAAAGAAAGGTGCAGCACTACTTAATGAGACTTTTGAATACTGACATAGCATTAGAATAAAACAGAAAGACTGTTAGCATGCCTTATTTTACTTCAGAGGCAGAATAATGTTACATTTTAAGCCATCATCAAATGCACATTTTCTGCTTGGCAGCTGGAGATGTCAGATTGTGTGGAGTTGGTGAGGTGCATTTGGGAATGATTTGTCTGATTGTAATAGTCAGCTTCACAGCCAAGGGGAGTGTGCGGCTGGAGAAGAGACAGAACTGGAGGACAGGATGAGCAGCCTGGTGAGCAGGTAGGGAGGCAGGAGGAGATGCTCCATAGCATGACACAGGAGGGACTGCAAGGCAGGAGGTGACTAGGGATGCACTAGGGCTGGTAGAGAATCCTAGCTTATGAGGTTAGAGGAGGAAGAAGCAAATACCAGTGATGATAAAATTCACACCCTGTCGTGAAGGTGGTGCAAAAAGAGCAAGTGAAAAGTTTGTTACTGTGACTGGAAGTTCACAGTAATATTCCAGTGACACAATTTCTTGAGATATTTGTGATAACAAATGAAATGGTTAACATTCCAGAGTCAAATTATGGGGCTTAGTTGTGGAACTGAATTATGTCCTATAGTTGTGGTTTTGTTTAGTGTTTGCGTTCATTTCCGAAAAAGAGTCAAATGCATGGAAAAGATCTATTGTTCTGGCCAGCAGAGCAGATAAAACCCTTTTTATCTATTGTTTAGCTGATTGTTTAGAAACTCAACTTACTTTCTCCTTAAGAGTCTACTGGGGTTTTCAGTAACTCTTATATTTGTAAATTTTTTCCTTCTTGGAGAATATATATAAAACCATTTTTCAAGGGGAGTTCTGGGAGAATGTTTCCAATTGGATGATTTCAGTCACACTTGGGCACAGTTACCTGAAACAGTATTCAGCCTCTGGCCCATAGCAGAGATTTTTGTCTGTAATGGCAAATTACCTATCATTATAGGTGCCTATCTTTTATAATTGTTGTAGGAACAATTTTATTTGTGGCATTACAAAAGTAGCAGTTACAATGTGTAAGTTAAACATAGTTTTGTCACAGATTAAAGTTTATCCCAGACATTTTACCAGAGTTGCTTTTGTTCTGTTTTTCCATATAGTACAGTCACACTACATTATGCAGTTACTCACTTAGCAAATGGTATAAGGTAAAGATAAAGCATAGCTGCTTCAGCTGCTACAAAAATTGAATATTTGCACCAAATGAAAATTGTCGATAGGTTCAGCAAACAGAATTTAATACATTATTAACTTGCTGTAATTAACTGGCTACTAGCCAGTGATGAAAGCAAGAGATCAGATAGCTTACTGTGTTTCAGTTTTATTTCAGTTAAGAACTTTGATAAACAAGCATTTTATACATTGGTTTAGGACTCAAAGTCTTTTCTTTACTTTTGGTACTTCACAGTCTAACAAAAGATTTATAAGATTACTTCCTTTCTGTAAGGAAGTAACAGCTTTGCTGGCCCCTCTTTCTGTGCACTTCAAAAATGTGGAACTTTTCAAGTCTTGTGTGTAACAGTTTTGATATAATTACACTCCCTTCTCCCTGAACATGTAATCCCTTATAGGACTCTAATTGGCAATATCAGAGCTGGATGAGGTAAATGGTCAAGTGGATCATCACATGCTCTTGATAATATCTGTTGACTGGCAGTGAAAAAACTGGCACCAGCAAACAAGTCCTAGTGATAAAGCCTGAAATAAGAAAGGATGGAAATGTAATTATCTGTACATGACCCTGAACTGTCTATTCTTGTCTCTGAAGCAGGAGATCATTGCATATATGTTATCATTTCTATTGGGGTGTTTTCTGGAAGCTACAGGGATGAAATTAAAGAAATGCTTCAGAGAGATCATAGCAGCAAAAATTAGGTTTACTGTGAGACAGAAGGGAGACCTGTGCTTACCATCTGAGAAACTGGAGTAATTCCAAGCTTCGCCTAACAGTGGGTGGCATGAGACGAGGATGTGTATGCTTTGCAACTAACTGTCATCTTCTGTACCAGCTACCTCTGTCCTTTTGCTTAAGTAGATGCGTCAGCAGCTGTGTCCTCTAACCTGCCTGCTACTCCTTGTAGCACTTGCAAGAATAAGAGGCATTGAATTGTTCCTTTGTTCTTCCTCTTGTCATACCCTCTATATCAAATGTCTAGGGTAATTCTTTCTTTCCTTCCTTTGCTGCTAAAGAATCTCTCCTGTGGGAGATCGTGTTTTGATTATACAGTACCTTCTTAAAGCAAGCAGCATGCAAACTAAACCCCCTCCTATTTTTCTTTAAAACCTGGAAGTTGTTAACAAGATATTGCTCAGCAAGTAATCTCATCCGTACGTGTTACTGGAGGACAAAATATTCTCTGGAGGCTCCTTCCCATCAGTTTGTATTTCTACAAAATTTCC
The DNA here is from genome assembly GCA_013390005.1 of Calyptomena viridis. Taxonomy (NCBI): domain Eukaryota; kingdom Metazoa; phylum Chordata; class Aves; order Passeriformes; family Eurylaimidae; genus Calyptomena; species Calyptomena viridis. The sequence continues at coordinate 8,666 of WEIV01004367.1, forward strand.
TGAAAGGAAAATGAGACTTCAGTAGCAGAAAGAAAAAAAATCTTCAATGCAGCAATGTCTGAAAGTGTTTGTTTTAATTATGTGTTGTCTTGCAAAAAAAGATGAGTAGTCCTAATGAAATTCAGGCATCTGAAATACAAAGTCAGTCCCGCACTGAATTTCAATTATGCCAATTCTGTTTTCAGTACCTCTGTCTGAACCCTATAACAGTTTTAGGAAATCCTAGCTGAAGCAGGTGGCAGAAAGCATAGGCATAATTGTGGCAAAATTCTTGTGACCATGTCTGACAAACCCTTTTCAGGGTGCCAATAAGGAAGTTGCATCCAAGAGTAATGGGTCATGGAGATCTAATATTGAGAGCACAAACTACAGGCTACACTTATCAGTTGCAGTAGTAAGTGATTGGTTTCCCAACACTTAATATTAATATTCATCTTTCAAAATTCTTCCTGTTTTGTCTAATTTAAAATCTATTAAATATCCAAATAATCAGAACACAAGAATACTCTGGAAGTCTGAGCTTTTTCTTTAGCTTCAGATCACTAAAGGAGTGACCTTAAAAAGAAATAAATCTGCCTAATCTGTTCTCCTCAGTATTCCATAAATATGTGAAGGAATAAAATGGCTGTCAGAGTTACAGGATTCTACCAGTGGTACTAAATGCACATAGAAGGCCAGAATGTTTTGCAGCTTTGCTTTTGCTGCCTCCATCACTTTTTGAGGAAAGAAACCTTGATCTGCTCTGCAGGACAGTTCAGAATTGAATCTTAATGATGTTTAAAATCCTTTAATTTGATAGTCTTGTGCAATGCATTTATAGAAGGATAAGCTTTTTAATTGCTAACAGAAACAGTATTATTTATAAGATCTAAATATTGTTTTTACTCTGATGTAAATTTCAAATGATTAATGCTATTTTCACAGGTACCTCTGCATAATGGGTTGAATACAGAATGAGTTAGGAGGTGAATTTAAAGTTTGACACCTCTGCTGCATTTACAAAGTAGATTAACCCAAACTAGAGAAGGGGCTTCTGGGTCAGAGTAAAAGTTTTGGGTCATGATCTCTGCTGATTCTTGTTGAACAGATGGTGTCCTTCCTCCCTGTCCCACAGCTAACAGCCTCTGTCCCAGGAGTGGGGATGATGGAACAGTGACATTTCTACTCCAGAGCCACAGTAGTATTATGGTAAATCAAAGGACACTTGAGTTTATACATGAGATGATGAGCCATGGTACCCAAGAGGTCTGATTTAAAATCCCTATGGGATTTAGCTGCAACAAGTTAAGAAATTAAGTTCTGCAAACCCTTGGTTTATTTTAACTGCTTAATTGTGTTGGGGGGTGGGACAGTAACCTCTTCAGCTGCTACAGCCTAATCAGGCAAGAGTCATGAGTAAGAGTAACTCACTTGGGAGTTACTCAGGTGGGATTAATTTATATTCTGATTCATTCACCTGGCCTTACTGTTTTACACCATTGGGTTTACTTGCCCCAACTCCACAGCACCAAGTTGCTGGCTCAGAGAGCAGTAGCCTCCTTATGAAGCAAAACTTGATAGCCTTTTGTCCCAGTCTAGGAGATAAGGATGCAACTCTTATCAGCTTCAGTGGACAGGGAGCAGTCCCTTAGTGGGAAGGGAACAGTCTCTCTATCCCAGAGTTTTGAATGCTCTGTGTTCTCATGGAAGGACCGTGGTTTTGTGTGAGATTTGTAAACAAATGAGTCAGAACCATGTAGGTTGAAGAAGTTCTCTAAGATCTTTCAGTCCAACCATAACTCAGCATTGCCGTGTTCACCAGTAAACCATGTCCCAAAGCACCACTTCTATATATCTGTTAAATACCTCCAAGAATGGTGATTCCACCACTTCCCATGGCAGTCTGTTTCAATGTCTGACCACCCTTTCAGTGAAAATATTTTTCCTAATACCTAATCTGAACCTCCTTCCCTGGTCCAACTTGAGACCATTTCCTCAATGAAGAGGCCATTTTCAACACTGACTAGGTTATTAACTGACTGACAGGGTTGAGTGAGACATGCTTCATAGAAGCACTTCAATGGAGAAACCTTAAAGAATCATCTTCTGTCTGTTGTAGAATGATTTGAGCTTTCAAAGTGATTCTCTTATTCGGTATATGTGTCTGTCTGAAAGATTTGTATAGAAATTGAGTGTGTTTTGGTTTGGGGTTTTTTTTATTATTATTTTGTTTGCATTTTACAAAAACAATATGAAGGCTCAGGTGGTGCATATTTCACATTATATGGTTCTGAGGTTGACTTTCTTTTCCATACAATACAAACTGTTTTTTGGAGGGGTTTTTTTTGAGGGTGAGTAGCTGGATTCTTGACATGGCATTAAGGAAATGTCAAAGTAGACATCTATTCTTAGTCTATAAGTCATTATTTAACAACTTCAAAGGTTTGACAACTACAAAGAAATGAAGCACAAACACCTTGGTATTGATTTCGTCTTTTGCTTTGTATCTACTCCATTAAATTCTATTGGCATTGACAACTGCTGAACTCTTCTTCAAAATTCTGTGAGCTTTCAGTCTCTAAGGACAGCTTAATTTTATTTTCCACATCTTTTTTCTTTCTAAAATCTCTCTGTCATTAAACTATTACTGTAATCTTAAGAAGAACTGTTTGAAATTAAATCTATTGAAGTTTATCCTTCCTGTATGTCCATGCTGAAAGGTAATGCCATGGTAACATGTTACTGTTGAATTTATAGGCACTTACTATCAGTGGATTTTTGATACTAGATATATTTACCCAGTGCAAGGAGTAATAATCAGTCACAAATGGCTGATAACAAATCAAATTGATAATATAAAGAATCTCTCTTTAAAAGAGATTTTTTTTTCATCTATGTTCCAAAATGCATATAATAATACTAGCAGGGGAAGAAAAAAGTTACACTTTTATTTGACTATAAATCCTTAGAGCAGTTTATAGATTGCTAGCTGGGAATATATTTAATTTTAAAATGAAGAACAAATAACTATCAGTAAGCACTTCTATAAATACCACATCTCAATGCAAAACGACTATCTGAAACCAGAAAAGAAAACTAGAAATTTCTCTATTGCTTTAGCCAGTGGTGGAAAGGTCAGTGTCTTTTTCATTCAATTTATCTGCACAAATAACTAGGCCCAGGTTGACACTAAAACAGTGGTCTCATGGATATGAATATGTACATGCTGTACATTGTTGTCCATGGCGAAGTGTTAATATACCAAATTGGGTTTGTGTACTCTGGGAAATCGGGGAGGACTTTTCACCTTCCTTGACTCCAGTGGCAGCATGTGACCTAACCCTCTTTTGCCCAAGGCTTCCTGGGAAGGGCACTAAGCAAGGGGAGCAGAAAAAAAAAATCAACTGTCCTCTCCAGTCGAGTTGTTTGGGTGGATAACATAATTGTCTGATCCCACCAGCCAAGGACGCTCCATGGAAAATGAATCCTTCGCTGATGAAGAGTCAACAGAGCTGGCAAACAGTTTTGCCCTGAAGCTTTGGATTAAGCCAGTATTTATGGGGTGGTTTTGTTTGAGTACTTTGTTTCAACTAGTTTGTGCTTTTGGATAAACCTACGCGAAAAGTCTGGACTGCAACGTAAAAAGAACAAGGAGTAATCCCAGGCCCTGAGGCCAATACTATGAACAGAGCTACGATTATAATGGTTCAGACTAACTCTCTCTAGTGCACGCTGGCCTTGTCTCCATTACAAGTCACTTTGCTCTGAGTCTCCACCACCCTTTATAGAGTCTGAGTCCATAGACAGAACTGTTTTTTCTTTCTTGAGGTCACACTGCATAAAATATCAGGGCTCTTTTGCATTGATCAACTTCTTGTTTTGTAATACGTATGAAAGCGTGTGCTGCTCTATGCTGTGGCTGCAGTATATCTGAGGAACCAAAGTATGCCAAGGGGGTTTTGGTAGACTCTCTTCAGGTGTGGGAGGCAGTTGCCTGTAACATCACCTATACCATGTCTTGAGAGCAGACCTGAGAATAAATTGCCTCCAAAAAATGGACATAGGTTTTACTTTGTGAAGAGCTGGTTTATTCATTCTAGAATAGAATGAATATAATAGAATAGGATCTGGGATCAAAGTTACAGGCAGTGTGAAAGATCTGGGATAATTCAGTGTTAAGTGTCACTTCTAGACACATTTTATATTCAGTGTAGATGTACCTTCAAGGTGGTTTACAAACAATTTTAATGTAAAGAAACTCAAGGATTGCTACAAATTATTGATAAAACACGCTAAAACTGTCTTGAGAGTCTGGAAGATGTAGTTGTGTTTTATTTCTTTTAAGTGCAGGGGAAACTGGATATGTTTCTTCACTAAAAATGTATCTTGTAATGTGTATGTTATTTCACAAACTTTGACCTTTATAATTAGACAACCACACAACTTTCTTACTGAGTTGTTCTCACAGGGCCCACTTTTGGAATGAGGAATATGGTGCAGAGCAAGTATTAAAACCAGAGATTTCTAATCCGAGAGGAAAAAAAAGATGTGAAATACATGTTAAGATGAGCAAAAGTAGTATTTCTTCTTGGGGGGTTGAGAAGAAAAAAATAGCAGGAGGTGGTATTTGCAGATTAACTACCAAGTTCAAGAACTCTCTCTGATTTTAATTTTCTACAGTTTAATTTTACCAGCCCTGGAGATACTGTAAATCATCTTTCTCTAGTTTTATGAATCTAGACCCTCACTGCCTTTGCTTTCATTTTTTACATTTAATTTCATATCATCTGGAACTTATTAGGAAGGGATAAGCCCTTACTTTGGAAAGGTTAGGATCAGAAGAAAGAAATTAGAACTTTTAAAACTAAGTTTGATCTAGTCAAAATTATAATTGAAGCTTTTGGTTTAGTTGCAGATGAAACAGTATTAAACAGAGACCTTTCTTACAGCTATAGTTTCAAACTGACTTGAAAGTTTCTTTTGGGTCAAGAATTAACTGCTCCTTATGAATTTTATCTGGCTGGTTTTTTTATGAGCCAAAGTCGGAACCACTGAGGTAACACTGTAGAATAGTGTAGTAAAGTCTATTTTGAATTACTAAATAATTTTTAAAGGTTTTGTTTGGTTGGTTTTGTAATAGTAATGTTTAAGTACAACAGGAAACACTTGAATTTCAGCCTAGCATTGACTGTATTTCAAAAAACTATCCAGCTGTAACGAATGCAAGCATTATCAATGCTGTTTTAGGTAGTTTCAGTAACCGTGGATAAAAAAGGCAGTGCATTTTTTAACTACATGTTACCTGCATTCCAGCCAAAATGAAACAAAAATAATGGAAAGAAGACACTAATGTATCTTTTTCTATACATGTTTGCGTAATGAACACTATGACAGAAAGAAAGACCACCTGATCTGTCCACTTGTAGGGGAATGGCCATAATTTTCCAGTTCTTTGATCTCTCTCAGGATAATCCATAAGGGGTCATTAGATTTCATCGTAGATCTTTCTGACAGTAAACTTGTATTAGATATTGAAGTGTCAAAAAATCTTTGAAATGCTTCTAATAATTTAGTATGTAGACATTTCTGTATTTTGTAACATCAATTTGAGTAAGACAAATAGTTTTAAATGTAACTGACATGATTAGCTTATCTCAGAATTTTTTGATTTCTGAAAGCAGATATGAAGTTGTAACAGTAGCTACCTAACAGAACGAAGTTACAGTATAGGCAGCTATAAAGAGAGTTGTGTAAAACATTTCAATGGTATTTTTATTTTAGAGGAGAATCTAAGAGGTATAAATGTATCACTGAAACAAGAAGCGGACTTAAGGATGCAATAGTTTCTTAAAGATAGCATTTCATTACTTTGCTTATTATTTTTATTCTTTTTCAGTTTATAAGGTGACAAAATATAGTTTTGATATTGTCATGAAGTAGTAAGTAGGTAGATCATTCAGTCTACTTCTCATAGTCTTTAAGAAGGTACCATTGTTTGAATATCCAGAGAGGAAGGACCCATAAGCTGAGAAGCTGAAAATTTTTCACCTGTCAAATTGAAACCTACACCTAAAATCACTTAGAATAGAATCAGAATTAGGTTGAAAAAGACCTTTAAGATCATCGAGTAAGTGAAGCACTGTCAAGTCCACCACTAAACCATGTCCTTAAAAACATCACTTGAGAAACATCAGTGTGGATGTATGAAAGCAGACACTCATGAAAGAAGTAGTAGATCTTAAAATTACAAATATCAGAAGAGCCTCTTTAACCCAAATGATATTTTTGGATTTCAGATTTGAAACTAACCTGTAGGAATCAAATGCTTTCTCATCCCAATATGAGAGTTATTGTCAAGTTCGTTGACAGATTAAAGGCTGGTTGTTTCGGGAAGTAGGAAGGAAGAAGGTAACACTAACTTTTTATGGGAGTGCATTTAGCTTCACTCCCAGTAGCTCGTCTAGAAGGACAGGAATTTCTGTGTTCATCTGGCTTGAGTTAATGCTTTCTGTTTACATTATGAGCTCCTGCCTGCATCTCAGTGCTGGGGAGAATTTACTTGCAAGTAGCGAGTGACATGAAATTAGCTCTTAAAAGTTTTGTTCTGCCATTTACTTTTTAGGGACCTGGAGGACAGATACTCATACCCATCTCAGCATCTAGAACATAGTTTGCTAGTTCACACATCACTTGATAGGCTACCTCATCAATAGGAACTTTTGCTGCTGTTTCTCTAATGACTCACTTAATCTCTTCTTAAACCCAAAATCCAGCAGGACTTCTGTCAATTCCTTTAAAACATGTAGCTTTGCACTTGTTTCTCTATCATACAATAGTCACAATCAAAGAAACTCTTTATTTAGCCTAAATGATTTTATTCTAATTGTATATGAATATTTTCTGCTTATGGAGTCTGAAAGAACAACATTAAATGTTACTGTGCTTTATTTTGGTATCACAAAGTTTTATTAAAATGGACTCAACTGCCTATAAGAATCACAAAGCAATAGTCTGCATTAAGCTGCTTGAAATACTAACCCCAATTTTAACACTAAAAGGCTTCCTTCAGTTTTCTAGTAAAGAAGGCAGTCTAATATCATGACAGAAGGATCAATAAATCCAGGCTGGGAAGCTAAAGGGACATTCAATTTCTGAGTCAAGGGGCTTTGACAGTGAACACCCTTATAGGAGTTCCCACTTTACTAAATTGACAGAACTCTAGCACAAATTTCTCTGCACCACAATCACACAACAGAGAAAATGTCTCTCAAGTACCCTTTTTCTAGTCATTTAAAGGTCAAAACTAACTCCTTTGGTTCCATTTGAAAGCCCACAGGTGTGGTAAGCAGCTTAGGTTACAAAGCTAATGACTGATAAAGTTGATTCTGCATGACAGAAGGAATACAAAGATTTCTCAAACAAGATTTAGTTTGCTATCTCTGTTACTAGCCCTGCTATTTTAACCTCTAGTAATTATGTGACAGCCATCCAGATTTGCTAACAGATGTGTGGAAGTAAAGCAACTTCATGCACTTAAGGCTTGGCTGTTGAAACGAGGTGGGGGTGGGGGTAGGATTAGGGAGAGAGTACCACTTTCTTTCTCATTATAAATAGGTGTCATACAAAGTTGTGCAATGCAGAAAGTTTTCCTCTCCTCCTTCTGGGCTTCTCTGTTCTTTGTCATGGGTGGATTACCACAGGGACACTCAGCAAATGGTTCTCTTTTGAAGTTTCATTTTAAAGACAAAAAGAAACCAATAATTCTTGTGGTTTAGAATAGGCAAAGAAAAGTGAAACCATGATGGAGAAGAGAAAATCTTTCTGTAAAAATGTAGTGATTCGTGCTCCTGACTGCCCTGGAGAGGCTGCTGAAACATCTGCCAAGCTCACTTCAGCAGCTGCAAAACAAGGCTCAGAGCTTGTGAGCTGACCACTTCCACTAATGCTGTCAGCAGATTGGGGCTTTTTAGAAGACTGGGAACTGAAATTCCTCAGGGGCTGGATAGACGTAATGTCAAAGGACCAGAGAGGATAAGTGTCAGGAACGGCTTAACACTGTATTTCATTTTGACACTGGAGTACCTTGGCTCAGTTGTGACAGACTTGCATGGTCTGCTGGGGAAACCATCTGGTGGAAAATTCATGACCAGTTCCAGCAGGGAGATAAATAAGTGGGAAGGGTTCCCCACTTGGAAGTAGAAGTGGTAAATCTGCAAAGCCTTTCCTCTCTCTCTTGTTACAATAATGCTGTAGAGCCAGTCAGGAAAGTTAAGGTCTCCCTGAAATTCTCTCAGCTATTGATAGACAGAAAGGCTACAACAGTATTTCACCAAGTAAGCAAGAATACCAGTTCACTTTTTAATCTGGGATTGTGAAATAGTGTGTTAAAAGTGGTGTAAGATAAGGCAAAAAGAGACAGAAGTTGCTTGGTAAATGGATGAAAACAGAGGAGGAGAAATGAACTGAAAGAGGAAGGCCTCAGTGAGCATAAAGGAGAGCCTAGCTGCAATCAGGAAAGCAATCATGACCTCTGCTCTGTTTTTGTTTGCATAAAAAGTACTTAACAGATTATTTTGTTTTCCCAAGACAGTATTTTAAACTGAATTTGTTTGATTGTGGCTGGGTTTTTTTTCATATTAATTCCTTTTGTTGGTGGTGGTAGTTGAACACTTGGAATTAGGAGATGGGAATAATAATGTCACTTCCTAGTTAGGTTCATTGTTTTTTTATTGCAATGCAATTTTATTGAGGACACTTGCTTAGAATTGTGGCAATTTCCGATGATCAATAACTAGCAGTCGTAACTAACCAAATTAACATAGGGAAAACCAAAAAATTATAAATACATTGAAGTATTCTTATCATGGGAAATCTTTAACATAGCAAAATTACTCACAAGGCAACAGCCAAAACCATAATAGTAAATTAAAATGTACCATTAACAAGAAAGTATCCCCCAGAGCTGTCTGTATGGAAAATCAAGACTCACCAGAGTAATGATAACCACTTCTATTACTCTTCATGTATTTCAGGCATTGAGATATGACAACTGAGCTGTTTTCACCACGTTTCTGAATGTGTAGATGCTGTTATCTTTATCTGAGAAGCATGAGAGCTGAGAGAGAATCCACATCTTTACAACTACCACTTACCAGGTGTGAAGGCTTGAGATCAATAATGCTAGGCTCTAATACATATGTACAAGGATGTGTATTTCCTACTTAAAAAAAAAAAAAATTGTTTTATTCTGAGAATTCTTCTTTGCTTCTGAAAGAGAAGTATGAGAAATACCACTGAAGAATATGTTTTCTAGTATTTCATATAATTAATTCAGATAATCATAGTCTGTTGGAGATCCTCTGATGATGGGAACATTAGAAATGCTTTAAGTGATGGCCTGGAATCCTGTATGAAACAGAACACAGTGACCCAGCACGCTTATATTCACACATAAATTAGATTTCAGTATAAGTAGAATGATGGGAAAGGTAAGGATGAATTTCAGTTGAAGCCAAGAAAATAGCTATGGTCAAGACCATGGAACAACACAATTCTTCATATGCTACTCTAAAGAATATATATGTGTACTTTTGCATGAATTGTGTATACGTACTGTTTTGTTAATGTGTATCAGAAATGGATTAAGTGCTACCACTTAGGAAAGTAAAAATGTAGATTTTGAAGGAACATTACCAATAATACAGAGGAGGCATCAGTGGGCCTTTATACAGATTTGTGTCTCTAGGCTGAGCTGCAATGTTCTTTCTAATTCATTGCTGAACTAAGACAATGGGAAGGTTTCAGCTTTTTTAAATTTGTCTTCTCTCTCCCTCATCCATGAGTGTTTGCATTGTGTGTTATGGCATCTCTGTTTAGGAAAATACTATGTGGTCTGTATGGTCGTGACACTTCTGTATACAGATGATTCATTGTTGCATTTTCTTTAATATCTTCACATCTCTTATTTAGCAGTGCAGGCCATTCCACATTGTCTCTTCTAACAAATTCTGACTTCTGAAGTAAGAATAGAGGTTTGTGGTGGCTGATCTCCCATTCTTAGTTTCAAGGACTGGGATGCTGTCTAAAGCCACAATGATTAATTGAGGCAGACAAGATTAGAGAAGAACATATATTTTCAAGGGAATGTAGGTTTGCTGTATAGTAAAGCATGGGAGTTAAAATCAACTGCTGAACCACTGAACAAGTACAGCACGAGCAAACCTCATCAACATGCTACACATAGACAGCCATTCAGTTCTTGGCTTGTGCCAGGACTGCCAACAAAGGTGATAATTGTGATGGGCTCCTTGATGTGATGAACTGTCCACCAAGACCAATGAACAAGCAGCTGCCACATAGGAAGGCATTTAGGTAACTAACACCTGTGGCCTCATTTAAAATTATAATTAGCTGCTTTGTTAGGGAGCACTTAGCAATTCCAAGGAATATCTACTTTCTTTTTTTTCTACAATTGCTGACATCTAATTATATCATGTAATTTTTCTGAAATTTGTTTTTGTTTATCCATGTGTGCTATTCATCTACTAGGTTTGCTTTTGAAGGATTAAGAAACTTTTTTCTCTGAATGTTACACGTGAGTTTGATTTTTCAGTAGCATCTGTGCATAGTGAATTGGGTTGTATTTATATTGTTAGTTTGTTTGAATCCTTTCTTTTCTTAGACCATGAAACTTTACCACTTATGACAGAATTGTATAACTTCAGAGTGTTACTACATTTAAAATACAATAAATAAATATAATGAACTGTAAGCAGGCTATAGGCTTTCTATTTTTCTGACTGCAACATCTGTAAAAGACCAATTGACTTAACAATATGTTTCTTTGATTTTGAGTTGTTGCTGGTATTTTTCCATTTGACATTTAGTAATGTATTAAGATCCAAAGAATTTTCTACCAAGTGAGCATCTCTCCACGTGGTAAAATTTGGTTAGAGCAGTGGGAAAACTTGGAGGGACTATAGAACAGCTGCATTGCCTGCTTGAATTGATACCTGAAAGCAACAGCTAGCCTGAGATGGAGTCTGATTTCGTATTTCTTCATCAACTTCTTAAGTTAACTTAGACCTAGCTCAAACTTCCCATGGAATTTCTTGCTCATTCCTGAGTGGTGTGTGCCAGGTTCTGCATGTGGACTGAACGCAGTGGGATGTTGGAGCTCCTAATGCCCCTCGTGGGTGAGGAGCTGCAAAGCACACAACTTCACCAGTGCACCGTGCAGATCCCCCACCTTCTCCTTTCTTACCTACTCCTGGACACCCAGGTGAAAGTACTTGCAGGACTTGCCTTAAGTGAGGAGTAGGTTTCATGAGCTATGAAAGAGAAGTGGTTAAAAAAAAAAAAAAAAGAACAAAATTATTTGAAATCTTTGTGGGTCAGTTATGTGGGAGTTTCTGCCTCTTCCCAGGCTGCCTGTTCCAGTCTAATCCATGATATCCACACACCAAATTACCATGAGAAGCCATAAAGACAGCCCAGACATATTTTCTTAGAGAAATAGGCTCTTAATTTTAAATAATTACACAAAAAACTTGATGACATTGTATTTTGCCAAGCTTTTGAAGGCCACTTCTCACTTCCCTTGGTCATTTCTATTCTCTACATTCTGCCTTGGTTTGGGGAATACATAAAATTATTATTCCTCTAGCTATGTGTAATATATGTAGGAAATAAGCAGGTATATTTGTGTTTCTATAACAAAGAGGCTGTAGTAGATGTTTTTTAAAGTCAACCCAGTGGAGGAAAACTCTTTGCTGTGAAACTTGTTGAGCTTCCGAAAAGATAATTTTTCCTCACTGGATCAAATGAAGCCACTTCAAAATCATCTTTGTGAGTTTATGGGTGGAAGATGTTGTTTCTATTTTTGTTTTGTTTTGGTATAAAGTCAGAGAGAGAAACCAAAGGGAATCACCCTTCTAGAAATGGGTATTCTTACAACAGAAATGAGATGGCAACAGAATACTCGTTCAAGTTCCTGTCTTAAAAACTGTTTGCTGACTAGATGTGGGTCATTGCATATAAATTTGAACTTGTTAATCATTTGGAGATAGAAAATCAGAGATATCAATAGAACAATCTCTATAGTAGAAGCCCTACTTTAAAAATGTGGTATTAAACCAAATTTTGTTAATCGAAACTTAGTAATCATGTAGGGCATTAAAAGTTCTTTAAAAGGAAACTTTTGTGTTTTGAAGCAAATACAAAGCAGTTTTGATGTTTTTATCTCTATTCTCTGTCTTTGGGGAAAGAAAGTGGAAAACAAACATGACAGTACATTAATTCATTGTTTCAGTAAAAGATCAGATACATTCAAAATGCACATTTGTTTTCCTTCTTTGACTTTAGTCAGTACAATGGGGGGAAAGACCAGCTTTCTCGTAGTAGATGAATGTTGCAAGTACATAATAAACCCAGATCTCCAAACACATCAGTCATGTGTCATCTGAAATATGCATCGTGTCTCACATTGCAATTGCTTCCCCAATATTCATGAAATATTCATGCTAGATATATGCAGTAGATGCCACATGGATAGATGTTACATGAAGAAGCAACAATAATCAAGACTTCAGTATAAGGAGGCCAAAACAAAAGCAGAATAGCCTCCATTTCAACCTTAACGTATGGTATTAGGAAAAAAAATGGATTACAAATAAAATGTGCAAGGCTTCCCTTCTTACACATGTGCATGCACACACAAACATAAAAATACAGGCACACATGCAGAGCTCTCTCTTCTGTCTATCCCATCAATAAAGTCAATGAAGAGTTGAGTAATTTATTTCTGAACTATAAGGGGATGACATGGCTCTCTAATCATGGAGCAAGCTTAGTTATTAATGGTGAGTTTAGCTGCTTAAGCTCATGGAGCGATTGGATATAAAAGAATATTCACACCTTCATCCCGCTATTTGAATTATAAATCGTTTTTTTCCTGTTGAGTTAGTCTGTCCTGTTTATTTTCCATAGGAGCTAAAGAGAGAAATGGGTCTGTGCTATGTTTTGTCATCACCCATAAATCCTTAGGGGGATGGAGTAATAAATTTCATTTCACAGATAGATGGTGGAGTTTATTCTATTTAATTTATTCTTATATATCTTTATGCTGGGCACACTTACATGACCCGAAAGAATTTTCAGGTGTCAAGGTCTGGTCAGATTCCATAGACATAGCCCAGGGAGCTTTAGTCAGCCCAGAGGGGTTGAAATCATTGCAGGTGTTTTCAGTTGTAAATTTCTTGTTTTGTTTTACAAAAACCAGAAAATGAATCCTAAAAAGGGCTATGAGTCATGGCATTTTATTATCCATAATGCTGTTGCCTTCCTTGAGTGTTCAAATATTTTCTCTAGTTTTATCAAGTGATCAGGAACTAGGACTCTGAGCTACTTGTGAAATACTTGAAATGATTACATACCATTTTAATCCTTTTTGCAGCTAAAATAGAGAAATGTGTCTCTAATAGTGACAACTGATAGTCACAAAACATGACTATCTTAAAAGAAATGTTCAAACCATGACCAGTGACCTTCCAGAAGAGAAATGCAATGTTTCCTAAACCAAACTTTTATTGGTGGCATACCTCCTTCTGCCACTGTTTATAACTAGGTTTCATTTTGCCTTCATTATGTTCACATGCAGGAAGTCTGTTCAGTGGTTCATGGGATGAACACTCTTAGATGCTGTGGAAGACAAGTTTAGTAGGACTACGGGCCAACAGAGATGCAGCCCAGCCCTTGATTAGAAGCTGCCAACCATTGATTTCTTATTCTAGGCAATGCCAACACTATTTGAAATAGATGTCAGAGGAGAGCAAAGAAGGAAGGAGTAGAAGCCCATGGGGCTATGAGCAGGTCAGCTGTCTCATGGAGGTGGTGAAATCTCCAGGGAGGAGGATGGGCTCGCACACTAGCGAGTGATGCTCAGCCAGTCCAATGCAGAGGAATCTAGAAGGGTTGGATTGATATGATGATGGACAGCAGAATCCATCAGTGAAGAAACTGAGGCAGTTTTTTTCTCCTTGGTTTGCATGTGGATATGGAGATAAAGAGAGGAGCATACCTGAAACCTGTGGGTGTGCTGTGACCCTGGGGTGGTTAGCAGGATTTTTTGTTTCCTCTGTAAGCTGCTTATGGCCTGTTGGACACAGGGTGATATGGAGGGTGACCTGAGGTTCCAGCTGTTTTGTGCAGTCCTTACAATACATGGAATACTAAGTGTAGGTTTTTAACACAGTATGTAATCTAGTCTCCAAAAGCACATTTAATAAAGATTATGATAGATTTTTCCCTGCAGCCATAAGTAAGAAAATACCAAATAATACAATACTTGCAAAGTATTACTGTAAAAAGAATATTTTTTGCAAAAGAAAGGTGTTACTATGAATTTTTCTGATTTATTTACTTGATTAATGCAGCCATCCAATTTTATTCCCACAGTGGACAAACAGAAGAGGTATTTGGTCATTCATACTAGTGAATTCTTAGTAAAGGGTTTCCTTCTATGCAAAAAAAAGTTTTCTAAGTGGTGGGTGCTTGTCAGTCTTTAACTGACTTAGAGAAGGCATTATTTTGAAAATTACCATGTCAATTTAACTGTGACAGTAACAGAGGCAGTTACCAGCAGTTTTCTTCTGATTATGTTAAAATCTCATCTATTATTTAGTTTAAAACTGACAGCATATATTAAGGCTTAATGAAGGCTTTCAGTAATTTAAAAGATGAGATTTATCTTTGCAGATTTTGGGACGTTTCTTTCTTTTATGAGCACTAGGATTTGAACAAAAGCTAATCTTAGGAGGAGTTTCAGCCAAGTTATTTTTACTTTGAAATAAGAAACTTTGAATTTGAAAAAAAACCCCAACAAAAACCCTTTTAAAATTATTACATCTATATTGATTTTAAAAGACACCAAAATGGTGATTTTTATTTTTTTAATTTTTTTTAAGGACATATATTAAAATAATATTAAAAAGTAATAGCACATCATGAACAAAAGTTGGAAGTTCAGACTGGTTTATGAAAATGAATCTTCTTCATAGACTTTTCATAGTGCTCATTAAAATTGACTGAATTTAAAAGACTGTCTCCTGGAGTTAGGAGAATTTTTGAAATTTGTACTTCTGAAGCATAGCTCAGAGATAAGACAGTTTCCATTTTATTTGTTAAGGTAACACTAGTTTTGTTTGTCTGGTTGCTTTGGGGGTTTTTAGTGGTTTTTTGTTTTGTTTTATAAAGGAAGAGTTGTACAATTATTCAGTGTTTGTGACTTTGTATGACACTTCCTCTGAAAATATCTGAAGGTATTGGCTGATTTCAGTAAAATTTGACAGAAGGCTAGAGGTAATTACATTTCTTTCCATTTCATAAAGACAGTCAGAAAAAAGAATGAGCTTTGAGCTATCGTAAGTTTGCCTCAAGAACTTTTGTTCTTGTTTTGGGAGAGCAATTTTAAGGAAATGGGGAGTAATTATATTGGCAAAAAGAGGGAAACGTATAAGCATATGCAAAATTGATGGAAAATCTTTATATGATAAAGTTAAAATGTAAATCAACAAGAAAGGATTTGAGGTTTTGGACTTTTTTTTTTTTTTTAATTCCATTGCATTTCCTTGTTTTAGTGGAGGGAAGGGAAATGTTAGTGCAGCTTCCATAAAACATCATTAACTCATCTTATGAGAGAGATAAGAACTGAGATATAGAGAGGATGACTTTTTTATGAACTGCATTTCTAAGCTAAGGTGGTACTTGACAGAAAAATAAATTCCATTTTTGAAGAGTGGTATCTTTTTTTCATACACTCAGAATTCCATATTTTTCTAATTGCATACTTTGTATGATGACAGACATATGGATTAAACTTTAAAATTGAACAAGAATTATGTTTTGTATTTAATTTTTGCTGTCAGGTGTGGAGAAAAGGAGCCCACAAATGGTTATGAATCTTTAACTACTCTTTATAAATAAGCAATTTTGAGATTAATATCTGTGAAGAAGTGGAGACTGCAGTTACGTAGTACTTCCACATATATTCCTGACATTAGTGCTGCTTCTTTTGAAGATAAATCTGATAAATCGTCAGAATTGATATTGTGTGCACATGTTAAGAGTGTTATAATTAATATGTGGCCAGCATGCTCCCTTATTTTTTCTTCTTTCTTTTTGTTTAGTAAGCAAAGCTGAAATTCCATGGCAGTTTTTCAAGTCTCAAACCTTGGAGACAGTCAAAAGCCATCTAGACATGGTCCACAGCAACTCGTGGTGCTGCTTGAGGGAAAGAGTTGGACCAGATGACCTCCAAAGGTCAAAGGAATTCTGTGAAACACATGGATTTCTTTCTTCTCTTATCACAGTTTCATTTTGCTATTAGTCAATAAAGTAAGCAACCATGAAATGCTTGGGATAGTTGAGATTTGAAAGGGAAATAGTAGCAGCCAAGAGGAGCTGAGGCTTATGATGAGGATTGGAATGCCCATGCTGGTGAAGTAACGTCATTTGCTAATCCTTCTGGTAACGGGTATCTGGGATGGGTTAAATATGCTGAAGTTTCTGTAGAATAGGTGCAGAAACAATGCATTTCATTCACATGGTAAGAAAGTATCTAGGGCAGGTATTGCACTTATTCTATGTTATTTACAGTACGTAGTAAAATTCAGTTCTATGTTTTGAGTATTTTGTGAAATGAAACAGATGTTTAATAAATGAGCTTTTTAATGAAATGGCAGCCATCTTCCAGAGCAGTCTCACTCCCAGAAGTGGGAACATCAGCTGTTGCTGCTCACAGTAGCATATACACCATACCAAGCTCAAATGAAAAGGCTGCTGCATTCCGCAAAGTCTCTCTCTATGTCTTCTGAGGTATTAGGAAAAATGAAGAGGATATCATCTTCTGGTAGGGACCAGCTAGTCTCTGACAAAATTTCATGTAGATGAGCTATTGCCTTCCTCAACCACAGACAGGAGTGGAATAGCTATTAAATAAGAAAGACAAAATTCTGACTATAATGGATGAAAAATATTTTTAATTATAATTTTCCCATGTGCATTAATTATTTCAAATTACGCAGAGAGCATGAACACTGGAAAACTAGCAAGTTGTTAGTGAAAGGAACCATACAGAAGTGAGCAGGCGCAGAAATACAATTCTTATGAGACCCTATGCTTAATTATTTTTTATTCATAAGCTAAGTGACAGATTTAGTTAAAATCCTGAGAAAATTCAATCTTTAATTAGAGTGTGTCCTTTGAGTGGGGAAGGTGTTATAATGTATCCTTCAAATAAAACAAAGGGGATAATTCCTTTTTTTTTTTTTAATACAAATATCTGAAGTCAGTCTTTATACAGGGATTGTTTGTATAATATGACATTAAAAGGAATGAAAATTAACATATGCCAAGGCTACTTCAAGGTGGTAAGGCAAGCTCTTGCAGCCTAGGAAACATTGCCTGTGCAACATTGATTTGTCCCCTTCAGGCAGGTGCACTAATATAGTCTTTAATTACCTGCTCACAGACTGGTATTGCCACACAACCTTTAACTTCTGCTCAGTAGTGAATGAGCTGCTATTCCTTCCAACTTCACCATTCCCACCATGCATGTAATATTTACAGCACACAGTCCAATCTTCACACTGAACACAGATGGAATTATTGATTTCCTCATGTGCTTTTTTCCAGCTGTTATATCTTACAACTAGATCCTCAAAGGGACACAGGTATTTTGGTATTTAGCATTGTAATGCCTAATTTGTAGGTGTCTGGCTCACAACTTAGCTTGTAAAACCCCGACTTAAATTCCCTTTTCAGTGCCTCAGGGTATTGCTGCTACAGGCTTTTCTAGAGAACAGGGTTTAGATGACATGAATGCTTGCAGTTGTGCAGGCATGTCAGCACGTATCTAACTTACTCTGCCATCTTTAGATACAGCTTCTGGTGCCTGATGCGGGAGTTGGGAGTCAATCAATTACTGCACAGGATAACTGTGGATGTTTGTACACATAAGAGATGCTTGTGTGTGTCAAGTCTGAACCCAAGGGCCTTTGCCACTCCTGGCTCATTGAGAGAAAACACATCCAGAGCATATTAGCTGTCTTTATTTATATAACAGGTTTTCCAGGCAAGTCATGGATGCCCCAGCCTTGGCAGTGAAATGTGCCTCTGCCCATGGCAGTAGGGGTTGGGACTAGAAGATCTTTTAGGCCCCTTCCAACGCTTAACATTCTATGATTCTATTTCTGTAGGAAAGGGTAGTTTTTCTGGCTTTTTTCCTTTTGGGATGGCAAAACCTTTGTCCTCTTGCTCACCACTTACGTGATGGCTCCTAGTTAAATACTCAAACTGTGGAACACCTAGGTTTACTTTTTTTTTTGGTTGTGTGAGCTTTCTTATATGCAAATAGTCTTTTGGGAATAATGTTACTACTAACCAGATGTTGTTGAAGTGGGAACCCTGCCAACATCAGAGACCACTACTAAATCTGGACTGGGCTGGCTGTTGCAGCCTAGAGTGGGGTAGATACAGTAGTGGGGAACAGCAACAGAGCTGTGGGTGATGAGCTGGGGGTGTAGGCTCTGGAGGAAGCTTAAAAAAAGTCAAGCCTGATGGTGCTTGGGTTGGGAAAAACCTCTGGGTCCCAGCCCCAGGGCTGAGGGAAGCACAAAAGGCAGGACAGTGCTCTCAACAAGAACAGCCCTGACCCACAGCAGACATCCAGGTAGGCTAGGCAGGCCTGGGGATGGTAACCACTTTCAGCCAGGGGTCTGATCATCTGCTGTGCTTGTAGGAACCAGGAGAGTCAAGGCTGGGTGAGCAGGACTCATAGGCGGGCACTGGCAGGGCTGTGGCACAGCAGCAGCACAGCTCAGACAGGGATCTAGGATGAGAGGCTCTGCACAAAAGCAGCTCCTGAGGGAAGGAGGAGCAGTCTCAACTGAGGTTTCTCCTCATTTTTTTCATAGTGGCTGTCTTCATGGTCACCAGCTGTGCTTCGAGTTGGGATTGAGTCCAGCTAACTAAAGCCTCAGGACGCAAGATGTACTTGGGGTCCTGACAACTCCCTTCCCACTGAAAAGCTTCAAAGTGTCAGAGGGAGATGAGAGATCATGAGCACCTTGTAGCTTGCTGTGAGGCAGACCTGAGCTTTCCTGTTACAGGAGAATTGTATTGTAGAATATATGTGTCCATATGGCAAATTCAGTTTTAGAAAAACCTCTGCGATTTCAAGTCATATTACTATTATTCCTAAATTGTATAGGCAAAGTCAGGCATGGACAATATGTGTCCAACAATTTAAAAGCATCAGTTGAGTCTTCAGTTTGACATGCCCTAGGGTATGGTTTTGTAGATGTTTATGTGCTGATAGCAGCACTCTCCTTGTTTGTTTTGTCATTGAGAATGTTCCTGTCTGCAGATTATGTCTCAAATTAATTGCCCCCAAATAAGGAACAGACAATTAGTAGCCATGAGGAGGAATTTGATTTCATATGTTTTCTTTGTAGTGTACAGGTAGAATAGACTGCTAGTTTCAGTGCTAAATTTATTCTTCTATTGTTTTTGCTTCTTTCCTTCTCACTGGACGGCAATGAATTAGTTCCCATATCAGATGTCGTGTGGATGGGAGAAGGACTGTCTTTGTCAGGTGACAGTTCTGCTGTAAATGGGAAGGATTCCACAGAGGGAAGGAATGACTTCGATGGAAGAAGTCCAGCTCTCAAGGGAGCTGAACCATGATTGTGCAAGGGAACATAATGCTGATGTTTAACTTGGTAACCACATATTATTTAAAAACAGTTGTTTTACATAACAGTGAGGAATGTCTTTGGTGTATAATGGTAGTGATCTGTAACTGTTTTATTATTTATATATTTTTTGAGAACAGTTATATAAACAAACATATATATTTCACCATATATACATATGTAGGGAGAGACGTGTAAAGGAAAATAAAGTTTCAAAAATGCAAATAGTAGATTTGGCCTGCAGATTCACTCATCACCAATGATTACACACCCCACCTGTATTTTACAGGCCAAAAATGTAACTACTGGGACCTGCAGCTTTGTCGAGCACTGTCTGTGAAAGTCTGAGATGATGTAAAAACAAGGATTTTCAGAGGGGTTAAGATGTTAATTACATTACAATAAGAAGGAAGAGTGAGAGAATTGGAAATGCCCTAGGTATGTATAACGAGTAAGTAATAGGAAAGACTGAAATGCGTTAATATTAAGTCTTCACTACATAACTCATCCTTATTGGACACAGCTGTCGATAAAATATGCCCTTACTCTTGACAAGTAGCTCCTGTGTTTTGCTTGTAGATTAGTTTGCAGCCCTGCTCTGTATTCTTTATCTTCATCACTGCACCAGTCCTTTAATTAGGCAGTGAAATCTTCTGCATAGTGATTAGGAAATCACAGTTAAGAAGGTGTTACAAAGAGAGGCCCAAAATAGCTTTCAGCTTTGGAAATTCCTCCATCTACTGTGGGAAGGAAATGTGTTGGATCCAGAAGAGCACGTAAACTAACCTTTGCTCAGTTGCTGTAGAAAATTGTTAGCCTTTAGTATAAGGATATCACACTTAAAAAAAATTAGTCTGCATGTGAGGATCTAGCCAATTGCTCACTCAGAAATTAATAATCTTATACTGAGTGCCTACAGAAATCAAAGACGTGTTCAACAGCTTCATGTTGATGAAGATGTTTGATTTCAAGAGAAATTATCTGGCATCCTGTCCAAATGTATTCAGAACTTCAGCTACTTATACTGAAATAAAAATTAGACTTGTTTTTAATTGCACTACTTTTTGTAATGTAATTTATCCCACTATTGTTGGTTTGGTTTGGTTTTTTTCCTTTTGGAAACATGTACTTCAGTTCTTTGCAATCAACTAGTATTAACTTTCTAATTTCTCAACCTCAGTTATTGCTTGTTGCATATGAAAGTTTGTGCATGTACAGAGAAGCAGAGGAGTGGGATGTAAGTGCTGTCAAAAAAAAATCTTTTTCCTTGAGCTTCATGCTTCTGATGTGAGAAGGAAAGGCTTTCTAACCTTCCTGTGTGGAGGCAGAAGACAATGGAGATCATTTGCTGAGGGGGAGATTGATGTTCTTGCTATAAATATATCTGAAGAAAAGGAGGAGGCCGCCATTCTACAAAGCATCTCCTTACTCGCTTTGCTTCATGTTCATATATCTATATATTCCCTGTAGTAGTTGTCAAAGCAAGGTGCTGGTTTTTTTTTTTTGTTGGCCTTTGTTTTTTTTGGTGCAAAAAAACACACAGAAATTAATCTTGGTGTAGAATTTTCAGTGGAACGTGAAAATGTAACAGAATAAGCTAAAGCAAAAGAGTCTTTTGTGCCCGTATGCCTTTTTCGTCAGTAGCATTCATCCCCCTAATTTTAGCATACTTGTTTCTTTAATGATTGAGATGTCCAGAATCACTTGGGCCTTTTTTTCTCTCTTCACAAGTATCTATAAGAAATGTTAGAAATAGGGAATGCTGAACTGTAGTCTATTTCAGTGAATCTGAGTGATATCCTGGAGAATCTTTATTCACAGCATACACAGGATCAACACTCATGATTAGAGGTATCACTGCATAAGTGAACTAGTGTCAATGCCTTTCTTTTTTTCATTTGTAGGAATTTTTTACTCGTATGAATTGTCTGCTCTTATTAGAGGAAACGATTTGGAGATTTCTTCATGGTGTCTAGATAGCAGCACGAGGGTCTTTGTGATTGGGTGAATCAATACAACCTTTACCTTGTTTTGAGTTGGGTTGGAGAGTCTTTGGCCATTTTTTTTCTTCTTTTTTTTTTTTTTTGAGTGTGGGGGAGTTGTTTTGTTTTGTTTTGTTTTTCCTTTTCTGCTTTTCTCTGATATAATGCTATGAACTGCAAGGGGATATAGTTTGAAAATAATAGAAACTTAAGCAGTTTATATTATAACTTCTTTCTTACTGCAGTGGTAAAGATTTCCCTTTGTTGCAGATAACATAGCACATGTGATCTGCATTACTTGTTCATTACCAGGATAAACTTAGTGTTTTAAAATTGGTAACAGTACAAAGGGCTGTGAATACTCTGTGTGCAGAATTGACTCTCATATTTATTCCTTCTGTGTTTTCAAGTATGGAGTATGTGTTACTAGGAACAGATTTAGAATATGAAAATCTTATTCTTTTAGAAATAGCTTTTCCTTTTTATGTAGTCACCAGGCCTCATTTTCTTTGACCTCCCTTTTTACTTTACTATTTCTGCTGCACAGTGAATTTGTTCTTTGTGAATAAGGTAAGGGAAATCACTGGAATGGGTGATGAGAAGGGTCTCAGTATAGCATGAGATTATTTTCAACACTCGTCTGACTTTATAGTCATATACACTGACTCATATTCTGTGTCAGTGTATCTTAAATCAGAAAATAGAAGGTATCAAGGCTAAAATGTATGTCTAGCATTAGAGAACTCTGGGATTCATGTATTTGTACTTTGCCACATAAAGATGTTCTAAGTTCCATAACATGAAACAGGGAATTTGGACAATACAGGGTCAAATTTAAGCAAGCAACGTGTTGAGCAATGAAGTACACAGTGGATAGCACTGAGATTTCTGTGTGTTGAAAAGAATATAAAAAAGAGGTGAGTGGAATAAGAAAAAAGGAAAATGAAGAAGGTTCTGGTGTTTTTCTCCTTCCTGGCATAAGAGTCAACTTGAAGACTTGCAGTTTGATGTCAAAGATTACTGTTTTTCTCAGGTATTTTGGTAATGTGCTCAAGGAGTGGACTTTCCTAACAAGACAGAATCAGTGTAAATAACCTTTCCTGAGTAGGGCTAGGGAGGCATCTGCTCAGGTGTTTTAGGGCAGTAGCTTGTGTTTCATGACACCAGTGCTGGTGTCAGCTGTTGAGTACTCAGTGGTCTAACCACGGGGTGCAGAGGGTAAAAGAGATCTGCCCAGGGGTGGGGGAGGCAAGAAGATGAGAGAAAAGAGGAGAAAAAGTCATGTCGAAGTGCTGCTACAAAATGACTGGTATTCCTGTACGTACTGCTCAATGACAGACTGCAATTCTGTTCTTCCTTTGCCTCCTTGCTTTTGAATCTTACCTCTCACATCAGAGGATGATTGGACATTTTTGCATTAAGTATTTCATAACAGGAGTATTTGCAAGCAGGATATAAATTCAAGTCACAGAATCAAAGGATTTTTAAGGTTGGAAGGGACCTCTGGAGGTCACCTAGTACAACCCCATGAAGAACCTAAACTCAGCTGCAGGCTTGGGTAACTGAGGCTTGGGTTGGGCTCTTCTACTCTGCAACTGAATCCAGATCACTCTGCAGAAAATTTTGTAGGGCGAGAGGGAGAGCAGAGAGCATTTTCTTTTGTGATCTGCTGTGAATTAGGCTCCTTCGGGAGTGACAGGAATCCTGATTCTCAGTCCTGCTTCAATGAATGTTGATTTTTCATTGAGATGTTTTTGACTAAAAGCATTGACAAGCAGGATGCAGACCCTAGGACCCTTTTCTCTTCTCACTGAGCAACAGAGACATGTATCTACATAATAGTAGTAAGAAGTGGTATAACTTTCAAGTGTTTTAACTCTCAAGTCTTTAAGCTCTAGCTAACATGAAAAAAAGGGTTTCACTTATAATAGCCCTTTGTAGGTTCCAACATGAGTGAACTTGATTTTACTTTGGTTATTGTCACTTTAAAGTTAGTGAGAGTTTTTTAATTCTTGTTTACTACCTGTTATGTAAAACAAAAGTGGAGGAAAGGGACATATGTCAGAGTTTTGCTTTATCTTCTTTTGCTTTTTCTCTTTTTCCCAAATGTGTCTGTGATGCCAGTGGAGGAAATTAGGACTGTTGCCATTCTTTCACTTCCTGCTGTTTCATAAAATTTTGAGTATTTATTCCATGCCATATTACTTACAATAGGTAAGCTGCTTTTCATAGAAAGTGCTCATTATTATCACTTCCCAGAAAAACATGTTACTTTTTTGTTCAAAAATACTAATTGTAAAGTATGACAGATCCCAAGAGTTATGAACTGAGTATTTATGTTTCTGAATAATAATGATTATATGGTAATGAACTGCATTCTCTAGAAAATATTGATTTCTAGTATTATTGGCATTTACTTAACACAGTGCCTGTTGCTAAACTTCAGAAACTCTTAATGAAAGCTGCCCATAGAAGCTCCTTTGACTTTTTCTCTCAAGTTGTGGAATACCGTGTGACAAGTCTACCTTTCATTTTTGCTAACATCTTTACCAGGAGTGATAAACACCTGAAAAATGTGAGTGCACACATAGAGGCATAAATAATGTTCTGTCCTTTTACAACATGGAAATATAAAATGTTGAAGTGTAGAGGCTTGGCCAAGAGCTGATTTTTCATGCCTATGTTTTGATGTCACAGTTTCTTTTTGGAAAGAGAACAGTCAGTGTCATCATTTAAGAGGACAGTGAAAATGAATTAAAATAAATTTGATATTAAATTTTCAAGACTTATTTGAGTATAAGGATAGAAAGAACTTCTATTAAAACAGAAAAATAAAAATATATATTATGTATTAAAAACAATCTTATCAATGCAATATGAAACCAGAGAATAGAATTGAATATTTGACATAAAGACCACTAGTAGCCAGAATTCAACAAAATAATCCTTCTCGATGAAATAACACAAGCTCTTTGGCTTGCAAATGACACTGCGTGCAAGCAGTGAAAACCAGGTTTACAGGAGGAGTTCGGAAGCTCCAACAACTCCTGGTGGCCAGGGTGGGGTGTTGGAGGGAGGAGGGTATGGTAGAGCAAGGGTTTTCCGGGGTAGTGTTCCCAGGGAACAGAGAAAGAGAAATAGAGATAAAGATAGGCTGGACAAGCCTCACCACCCCTGAAATCCATGGCCCCACAAAAATCCTGGAAACCCAATGAAGCTGGGGGAAACCTGGAGGAATGGTGCTGTGAAGAGAGGGAGAGAGAGAAAAGAGACTAGAAGAGCCCTCTCTCCCTACCTCTAGAACCTATGGGTCACCAGAGGGTAGGACTGGACTCTGTGGCCTGTAAAGATTCTGGAAACCTGCTGGAGAGTGGGGAAGAAGTCAGGGAAGCAGTGCCGTAAAGAGGGAAAGAGAAAAAAAGAAACAAAAGAAAGACAGGGGGAGAAGGGCAGGGTACGTTTTCCTAGCCAAACCAGGAGCCCATAGAGCATGAAAGGATCCAAGATGATGCCGAAGCACTGCATTGTTTAGGAATCAGTCTCTGGTGTCCCGGCCCCTGCTAACACATGGCCCAAGATGGTGTCATCAAGGTCCTGAACAGCAGCAGGTCCTCTCCACAGCTCGGCACAGCCAAAAAGAGCATGGCATCCAAGCTGCGCCACTTTTTATACCCTCTGTCCTGGCCCAGCATTCCTCACATCTCGCGCATGCATGTATGCCTTGTTCCCACGCCTTTCCCTGCCCCGGGAAGGCATAGATTTGTATCCCATTGGTCCATCATTGTCCCCGCCTACTGCTGGCCCTGTATGGTGGGAAGCCTTCTTTGTCCGCGCCATGTGCTCCAACTAAAATGGTGGCCATCCTCCCTCAACCCCCTCCAACCTGGGCACGCCACACCACCCTACCTATGCACTGGCAGTGTCCCAGGGCGCATGGTGTTCCCGGGCGCTGTGAGGATGGAGGGGAGCTACACGCAGTAAGGGGACGGCCAGCAGGAGTGGGCTGCGGGGTCTGCGAGCGGGTGTCATTGCATTGGATGGCGGGTGGGCAACAGAGCTGTCACCACGCCGCATGCCGTAGTGGGCGATACCTTCTCAGTGGGCTGGGGACGGAACAGCTGCGGGATTCCGGGGGGGGAAAATGGGGGTCCCACTGCTCCGGGCTGGAAGCACAGACCCTGGCGGCTGGGGCCATGCCAGAACAGCCACGCCCCCATGGGAACACGACGGCGGCATGGGGCAGGCAGCAGCAGCCGCGGGACAAGCGCGGGGTCTTGGGGTGCTGCGCCCAACTTCGGTTCTGCTGCGCCGCACCCCCCACGGCAGCCCACCGAGACTGGCCGTGGGCTGGGGGCACACGCCCGGCTTTCCCCCCTCCCCCAGCCAGAGCACCGGCTGCAGCTTTGCCCCCCACTGTGAACAAAAGAAGTTTTTACCCATGTAAAATAAACCATGATGGTCAGTGTCACACTGTCTCAAAGCTTGATTACATGTATGCAATCTACAGTAGAAAGTTTTAGGCAAATAGGGCAGAGTAATTCTGCATATACTTTATGACAGTTCTTGGAAATATTTCCATTCGAATAATGCATTAGTTGAATAACCTGGGAGTATGTTTTTGTGTTCCTGCTTTACTTTAGAGGAACATTAGTGCACAAATGAGGGAATAATTCATGGCATTGTATGTTTCTTTGTTGAATTAATTTCACTTTGTGTCCTAGATTGAAAAGAAAAAGATAGTTGTTGTGTACCCTCGTACCAGTTAGACATATATATTAACATAAAGTAAACTTATATTAAAAGTTTTATATGTCTGAAAAACTCTCCCTGTACTGTCTGCCATTCAATTAATGTACAAACAGATTTTCTTAGACACAACTTTCACACTTTCATATTCACAAATATGTTCTAGGGCTGTGTTTTTTTCCACCTTTCCCTTCAACATTGTTCCTTTTGAAGCATCTCCCACATGGCATTTGCTTTAATAGGTATGTGTGGTGGGGTGAGGGTGAAAGAGGCTGATCTTCTCATCTTCCTTTTAGGGCACGCACTCTATGACATTAGTCCAAAGTTGATCACAGTTCTAAGCCAGCTTAATAAAACCAATTTTTGCTGCTCATTCAACTTGATAAAATTCAATCCTTCATATATAATAAAACCACATTATGTACAATAGATCTTCCATGCAGAGATTCAGCTGTGTTGCTCTACTCATCTGCACTAGTATTTTATTTTAATATTTACACATCTTTTTGAACACACTGTATGAAACATAATTAATGTCTCTTAAATAATTGGGCTCTACAAAGTTCTCTTTCTCCCAATGACAGAAAAGTAACTTAATTTACACTGTTGAAATGCTCTAAATTGTAGCAGTCAGCTGCACTGCCAAGCTATAAAAAAGTATGTGAAAATGCTCTTTGGCTGTGTGGCCTCTAACTTGTAACACTGGAAAATGGTTTTGTAATTCAATGAATTAAGATTTTTTGCCTAAAGGCACAACTATTAGGTGTGCATTTTGCTTGCCTCTGAGAGTACATGCACTATACCTGTTACTTAATCTTCTGCTGCTTTCTTTATTAATGGCTGTAGTATACCACTTCAAGTTTGCTTTTTTTAAGTTTTGTTTACAACAATTGTTAATTGTCCAGCTTTATTTGCTTGGTTTTAATCTTTTAGTTATTTAAGTAGTATCATTCTAAGTCTTTCATCCCTACGTGTACTGATAGAATAAACCTAGCAGAAAACCAGAGAGTTTTCTTCAAAGAAAGAAGAAAGCTAATTGAAAATGACTTTTTTTTTTTTCTTTTTAATTGTGATATGCCAGTCACTGCAGTTTCTCATAGGTATGTAGCTCTTCTAGATAAAAGATCCACATGGAGTAGTTATTGGGCCAGAGTACATGGAGTTTCTAACACTGCAGGATGCACTGAATGGCTTAATAGCTTCTGGAGAATGCTTAGGGGCACTTTTAATAGTGCCATTAAATGAATTCTATGTTTAAAACAAATTATACTCCACACATTAGATTTTAACCCTGAGTTATTCGTGCTTTGAATGTAAGCATGTTTTGAAAGCCTGAATTTGGACAGTGGTGTTTTTTCTGGATCTAGTAAAAAGCAGTGGGGAGAAAGGCATTGTGGAGGAATTATTTTCAGTAGATCATGAGAAAGCTATGAAAATTAGGGTAAATAGAAAGGATGGGGAAGGAAAATGGATGATGCCACAAATGTGCTTAGTCCTTACAAGTTCTTACTGCATAGTGAACGTAATTGGCAGAACAAGCCACTAAAATGGCTTCTTGGTGGGTATAACTTCTTGTCCTAAATCTAGAGGTGAAGATAGTGCATAAATGAGGAGAATAGATAATTTATTTGCATATTTTTAGTGAAGTGGTTTTGACAATTAAGATTGTAACTAAGTGCAGCTGAAATTAAATATTCATGTACATTTAATGGCTTGATCATTGTTATTACAGAAATTATTTAACCCGTGGGACTTCAGGTATTGCTAGCACTTCCATTACCAGTAAAATAGCAGGAGAGTCAACTTCCATTGCAAAATATTTGCATGCCAGAGATAGGATTTATTTGGTGCAAACGTAAGTACTGGAAGTCACTTCCTGGGCTTTTTAGGTAGGTGGAAACTTCTCTGTCCACTGAGATATAAAAATAAAATGTAAGCCTAAGTTCTTTTACTTCCTCCCTGCCCCCTCACCAAAGGTGCCTGTTTCCTGTTAAGTGCTGAATAACGAATTCAATTACTTTTCTGTGGACTACACTGAGCAGCAAAACTAAGCTGAATAGAGATAGCTAAGAAACATTTGGTGCTGTAAAAGGCGTAGCTCCAATGGTCAAAGTGGAATGTCATCCTCGTGAGCCATCTGAAGAGCCGTTCTTTTTATTCTGAGCGTGGTTAACATGACTGTTTCCAAGTCATAGGCAAATTAGAAGTAGATTATCTTGAAAGCTTATCAGGGAAAATTTAGTGTGGTGTGTCTGTTAGTGTCTGCTTCAAGCTACCAAATCACACGAGAAACCATTCATGGTTTGTTGGGGAAAAAAAAACCCACTAAAGTGTAGGTGGTAGATCTGTCTATGCCATACTGGAAGTTTCATGCTGCCAGTTACTCTTTCTTAAGCCTGGCAACCATTGTTATAACCTCAAATATTGCCTTCACAGGCAGTTTCCTATTAACATGAGGGGTAAAATGAAGAGATAAACAAGAACTGAAACAAATATTTGCTCCTAATAGCCACTACATTTCTTATCAGTGTTGTTCTACAAGCACATAAATTCAAATTGAAGTACTTGTGCAGATGTACTTACAAAAGTGGTATTTAAAGAAACTAGCGTGTGTCTTGTGAAGAACAAACTTTTAGTACTGGAGAGAGAAGAAGAGAGAAGAATAAATTCACTCTGCTACTTTTGTGTCCCTAAAATTACTATATTTCTTTAAAAGGATCTTATGGTATATCATGGTGGCATTACATGTGAATCTCAAGTATTGATAACTCTAAACTATAAAAACCACAATCTCTGTTAAGAAAAATGTAATTCTACAACCTTGAGGAAGGAAAGGGGAGAGAAGAGATAAGATTTTTAAAAGTCTAGGCCAGTGAAAATAAAAAATCAGTTGCTAAACTAGGAAGAAAAAGGAGGTTGTTCCTAAAGGTTATATATCCAAAACTAGGAATGGTAGAAAATTGACAGAGAAAATCAAAATCTCTAACCAGCAGCCAGCAGGGACACACCAGAAAAAGTTTAAACATACTAGGAGCAAAAGGAATCCTAATGATTTTTATTATAAATAGTAATCTGTTAAGCTGGATGTGGAAAAGATGCAAGGACTAGATAATGTGTTTGTATTTGGGGGAGGAAGAAAAGCAGACAGCTAATGCAGTCACATTACATAATGCTGAAATATTTTGTATTCTAAAAGGAAAGGGATGTTAATGACTACGTAAGTAAAACTGCTTTGGGTATTGCTTAAGAGTGCCTTAAGATGAGATAGAGGTTGATCAAGCAGTGTGGAGACAGCATTTCTCCCTTGCCTTCATTATTGTGCCAGTGGTGCTTTGCTCTGTGAATTCAGCCTAAGAAGATCTCATGGTCTCTCTCTTGAAAGAAACACAGAAATCTCTCTCTCTCTCTTCTGCACACTCATTTTATCCACCTCTGTGGGAGTTCTTCCAGCTTCTTGACTCGCAACCTGTGTCTGAAAGAACTCCCTCTAATTGGTGATTAGCTTGCATCTATCAATCTTATTCTTAGGTGGATTGACAGTTGAGACAGATGTCCAAGCTTATTCAATTAAAGCTCCAGTTGCATCCGTTGCCAACCTTATGTCAGGTCAGTCCCTTCAAATGCAATTTGCAAAGCTTCAAGCAGAAGCTTTTTAGATACATTTTCAAACCTGTTCTCTGAAAATATTTTCTACAATTTTCCCTTAATTTTTCTGAGTGTGGTTGGAATCTAATTTTAACCTTGTCTTCTTTTTGTTATGTGCTGGTCTAGAGCATAGACTCATTAGATTTTTATAGCATGAGCTCTTTTAAGTTTGCCAGACTAATGCTTCATGATTCAATAGTCAATATCCATAGATGCCATTTCCAAAGGTATTATTAGCTACCGCAGGTAAACAATTCCTTTTATTTATTTTTAAATACAAATCCTTTATGTGAATCCCACAAAAGAGATTAGTTTCTCATTGAAATAAATGAGTCTCTAGCCAGATAAAATCTACTTGCAATGCGACTATTAAGGTGGTGAATAAATGCCTTTTGTACAGCAGAAGAATTTCATTAACGAGTCAGAAAGGGCATTTTGACTTGTTTCCAACTTGGTGTAAGTATTTTTCATTCTTACTGATCAACACAAAGACAAGCAAGAGATTTTGCTTTATAATGTTTTAGAAACCCATAACAAAAAGGAGTGTGTGAGTATTTCTATTGCATTGGAGGCAGACGAGTGAGGGGTGGAGGGAGGAAGCTAGTTCTGTTTTGTCTCCTCAAAAATACTGAATTATTTCAAAAGCACTGGAATTCTTATGTGAAGATTTCATTACAAGTGCCCTCATGAGCAATCTATTGATGTCATTCTCCCTCTTTGTGAGCTGGAAGGAAGTTGTACCTCAAAAGAAGCTGGAAAGGATTAAAAATGCTAACAAAAAAAAAAAAGTAGAGATTAGAACATCAATGATTCTTCTGTCTTTATAGTGTGGTGAAGTGCTACAACCGATGAAAGTAAAAGGTGCAGCATAGCATTTCATAACTCTGAGGGAAGTGATCTAACTGATAACTGAACTAAGAACAGACATTGTCAAGTCAGTCTGAATGATTCTGGATCACCAGTTTAATTTTTGTTTCTCATGTTCACTTGTAGCACCATCACACTGTATTTTCAAAAACAACAAAACCCATATTTTGATTCAGTCTTTTTACCCCTCTTTTCTACTGTCTTTTTTTCATTCACAGGGGTTATGTATAAACA
The DNA here is from genome assembly GCA_013390005.1 of Calyptomena viridis. NCBI lineage: Eukaryota > Metazoa > Chordata > Aves > Passeriformes > Eurylaimidae > Calyptomena > Calyptomena viridis. The sequence goes on from WEIV01004367.1 coordinate 39,870, forward strand.
GGGAGTCTGTATAGGTAGATTATTTGAATGGTTTAAGTCCCTAAAGGAGGGAAAAGGAGTTGAGAGAGAGTTTAATTTCATTTTTATATTGGTACCAAACAGTTCAGTTGTATTTTTCCAGTGTGTCTTCTGTAAACTAGTTACTGGGATGCCTATGTTAGATAATTGAAATGCTTAGCATAAAATCCTCTGCACAATATGCTTGCAGGTATTTTATTTCACTATATCACATTTCCTTGAAAATCCAGTTTCATTTTTGTGTTGATGTTCTAGTTTAGGTTTATGGGTATGCCTGCTTTTTCTTTTATGTGGTACAAGTATTCTATTTCTGGAGACTCATTTTTTCTTAGACTGAACTGGTGCTCTAATTGGTTCCATAGCTCATATCTAGCAGCATCTTTCAAAACTACAAGAAAAGTTATGGCTATGTCCTAAAATATTGCATGCTGGACTTTAATCAAATGGAATTTTAAATATTTTAAAAAATACAATATGTATAATGCCTTAGCCTGTTTAACTTTTTAAGTGGTGTAGGTAATAATGTCTGGAGGAGTTAAAAAAAACAAGTCCCGTCCCTGTTGATATGAAAGAGTATTTCTCATGAGAAGCACTTTTTTTTAGTTCTTCACTTTTCAAATAACCTTGAAAATTTATAGGCTGAACAAGTGGGGCATACTTACTGACAGTGTTCAGGGTCAGAATTTGAAAACTCGCTTTTTTATAGTATCCCAGGAGTTTATGTACAAGTTTTATGTCTTCCTTTATTCCAGGGCACCGAAAATCTTCTGGTTTTTCTGTAACCGAATAACAGTATCAGATTTTTTTTGTAATTTTTATCCTTGTGTATAACCAAAGCCTCAAAACCAAAAGAGATATTTTTCATTAGTTTTATGAAATGCCATGGTTTGGTTTACCTGGTTATTTTGTGCATACATGCACGTGTGTATGTTGCTTCTTACCTGATCTCCAAGGGTTAACCTTTTACCCATGGTATTCTCCATTTTCATGGGCATTGTTTATGACAGACAATAACTGGCTAGGGCCTGTGAAAAGATTAAAAAAGCTCCTTGGCATTTGGGTAGGTCCACTTGGACAATATAGTGGGTATTCTAAAGAAGCTGGCCAAGCAAGACAGCAGCTTTGCAAAGTGGGCCAGTGATCAGCTGAGGGATCATCTAGCATTTTAACAAAAGGTGTTCTGACAAAACTGATTTCTAGGTTATTTGACACTGACAGTTTAGGAAGGGCAGAATGCTGAACACAAATACAAGTGCTAAGAAAGCCTCCTGTCTTAGTAGAGAAGCCAGGATCTGTACCAAGTTGAGGAGAGTGAGTATGCTTAGCCATTTTGGCCACATACTGCACTGCAGTCAAGGCTAGTGAGTGACACCAAGGAAGTACCTAGAGACATAATATGGTTTGACTATATCTGAAGAGTAGGGCTACATTAAGTACAATTGAAATAAGAAATTCTGAAAATTATTCTCTTTTGCTTCCTAAGGAAAATTGATCTCTTTTGCTTTGCTAAGCAGAGGCTTAAAAAAGTTAAACTACAAACCTGGAGCTCTGATTTATAGTGCTTAGATAGTTGGAGTTGGTGAGGAAATACACAGATTCCAGAACAGCTATTGCCAATTTTTTAATTTTTTTTTCCCTTTTAAACTGTGGGCAACTGAAAACTCAATTTTTTGTAGAATCTTTTCCCAAGAGAATTTTTTCCTAGAAGCCTTTCTAGAAAACCTGGTGTCAGACTGCATCTGATCTCTTTTCACACTGAGGAAGCTTAGCAATAACTGGATTCTGTCTGGGATATAGGCATGGCAGCACAGCCAGATTTGATCACAGAAAAGCTTTACTAGAACTAATGTCAGGCAGAAGTGAAGTTAAGCTGCTTGTTTCAGCTCTGGAACAGTGTGTTCAGAAATGGAAGATTTAAGACTTTATTCCCAACCTGAGCCGAGTCACTTATTTTATCCAGTTTCACTTGGGCATTCTAACCTCAAAAGGTTTATTGGCATAACACAGCAGCATGTTAATGCAGCCAGACTGCTTCCAGAACAGGACAAATAATTTCCAGCAGCACTGTATAGACTTGCTATTCTGGGACCTCTTTCTTGATCTTCCTTCCGTGCTCTAATTACGTAGCCACTAATTCGTCTAGATCCTTCATTCCGAGAAGGACTGTGTCATGCCACTAATTTAATAATGCACACTGCCTCTTTGTAATGTTTAAAGTGCTTTGGAAATTTACTTGAAAATTCAAGTAACTAAAATTAGTCACTGTAACTAGAAACTTGATAATTGTAATTGCTTTAGGGTTCGTTCAGGTTTGGGCTGGAGATGAGAATGTGAGGTACCAATCAGGTTACATTTTTACAAACTAGAACTGCAGTTGTTAGTCTGTTGATATGCAGTTGGCAACATAAGAAGTTAGGAATTCAGCTTTAGGCCCTGTATTTTATATTTCTCTGCCTCACTTTTTTGTCAATTGTAAACCAGAACACAATGACGTAATTCACTGGAGTATTGGTGCCAAATGCAGTGATGCCTCTCGGTGACAGTGACAAGTGACAAGGACAGTGAGGAGTGTATATATATATGTGTATATATATATATACAAACATTTATATAAGGCTTTTGAGCAGTCTGCTCTTGTAGAACTTGAGGGCATTTTCATTATATGAACTTGGTACATAGTTGATACTATGTACAACCAAAGTTCAGGAGGTTTCCAGTTGACTGGTTAATGGCCACATGGTAAAGATAACATTAATTTCTCTCATAGAAGTGATCAGCTTAAATCTCAAGTATGTTTTTAGTTCAAGTGAGGGAGATTTACATGTATTTGATTTCTTTTGTAAGCAAACTGAGATTTTCTCACTTTTTCTTAGGGCTGCTTTAGAGTGCCTCAACTATCTTACCACCAATGAAATCTTTCATTGAAAAAATATAGGAATGGAAGAGTGAAATTCTGAATGATGGTGCCAAGGTCATTTTGATTCCTGTTATTGATATGGTTTTGCACTGCATGTATGATAGTGTTCACAACTAAAAAGTGAAGCAAGAGGAAAGAACACATTTCACCTGTGGTAAAAATTTGATAAGCTTGGACTGTAAGCTTCTGGGCTTCTATGACTGAGCTGGGCAAGAGCCAAAGAAAGAGCTTGTTTTGCATCTGTTTCTTCTTACTGTTCATAATGCCAGCCTCAAAGATCCTCTGAATAGAACTGTGCGAATGGTAAAAAGTTAATGGTAGGGTAGTAAAACAGGCTCATGTATCTGAAAATTGTTCACACCTTTTATAGTGGAGATTTCCTGATATATAAGATCACACAAGTTTGAAACAAAGATTTATGACTGCCTTGTATTTAAAAGGACAGTACTTTAAGGGAGAAATGTAATTTCCCCTACTAAACCTGGCACTTCTGGCTGGCTGGAAGTTCTCATTTACTTTTGGTCCGTGAATTACACACAGAGAAGTATAGAACAAAAAATTGAAGAGCTTCCTCTAGAGGTGATTGTGGATAGGTCCTTGAATCTCATTATGGTAATCTTCTAGTTAATAGACAATTTTCAGCAAGCTTGCGTTGTGGATAATATTTAGCAGAAATGGCAATCACTGAATCTCTGTGGTGACTTCTGCTTCAGTCTTGAATAAGGCTTGACTCCTTCAGACGTTTTTGGCTCTTTTCCATGTCACTGCACACCCACTTTTTCACTATATTCATGCCCCATGGAAAGTGGTTGGTGCCTCAGGCACAAAAGCCCTGCATAACGACTTGCCTTGAGTTAGACTGAGTATCTGCGAGGTAAGTTTGTGAACAGAATGCAAAATTGCTTTCAGCTGAATTAGCTCCCTGGTATTCAGTGTGCAGCCACACAAGTGCTCGTTTTGATACAAAGTAAGTGGTGTTATGGGGGCAAGAAGGATCAGAAACAGCAACTCCTTTTGAAGAGTTAATTTGGGAAACAGCATTTCAGCAATCACACTAAAATGGTTGTTAGTATAGTAATTAGTCTATTGTTAGCACTCCCATTCTTTGTCTCTTCTTAAAAAGGGCTCTGAAAATGTTCTTGTTCTGTGGTCTGGCAGTCCTGGTACTGGTGGCTATCTATGAATCCTTACTATCTGCTGTCCAAACCACCCCTACAGCCTTCTAAGGTATTTGGCTACTGCCTAATTATGCAACAGTTCTAGTTATCCTCCTTCAGTGCCTCCATAAACCCAGCTTCTTACCATAAACTCCTCTTTTACCTTAATATGTCCAGACTCTCTCAAAACCACAAATTACCTTTTCTTCTGCTCCTTTTTCTCATCTGCCTGCTGAATTTCAGCATTCCCTGAAACCTGATCTTCATTATGCAAGTTCACAGCATTCATTGCCTCAGCCTCTTACCTCAGCTAACAAGCTGGCATCCATTTACTCCTTAGACACCTGCAGCTTCCATTTGCCACATCCAGCACAGCTTGAAGCAGTTTGTTTTGCTATAAATTTCAGTTTATGGTAACATACAATGTGTTTGCAAATGTCACAATATTTAAATAACAAACTTCCATACTCATAAATAACAAAAAGCCACCATAAGCAGTGGTAACAATGTGACTCTTTTTCTTTAGTCTTAATGACTTACATAGGTCCTTGTTTGTAACTGAAGTCTCTTTAGGAAACCTGAAGCCTCTCTTAACTTAAATCTCGGGTCTTAGATGAAGCCATATGTTTTTAGATAGGCTGCCAGACCACCCACCATCATCCATCTTCATCTTCTATTTATTTTTATTGTGACAACTTCAAATTACATTTTTCCTATTTTATTTTCAGAACTTATTTTGCTTTTACAACAATCTCTTTAGATAAAGTATTTGCAAAGAAACAGATGGTGATCTTATTTTCTGTGCTGTGAAAGGACAGCAATTCTCAGTTTAGTAAGCAATGTGAGACCCTTGTGGTATTTGGTGCATTTAGAAGGATAAATCAAGCATCAGAACAGAGAGACAGTCCCTTTTCCATTAATCACTACAGCAGCAACTATATGTTATTTCTACAAAGTGCCAGAATTGCATTTTGCCAGTTGATACAAAGAAAGAATCAGTAAAACCACATTGTTCCCACTGACCACTAATCCATTTTCAGAAAAACTAAGTCTTTAATGAGAATATTTATATTCAGGAACCACCATTACTCTTCCATTTAAACAGAAAGGGAGTAGGTTTAGATCGGCTGTCAAGAACTTCTTTACTGTGAGGGTGGTGAGGCACTGCAACAGGTTGCCCAGAGAAGCTGTGGGTGCCCCATGCCCCACGCCCCATGTGTTTAAGGCCAGGTTGGATGGAGCCCTGAGCAAACTGGCCTAGTGAAAGGTGTCACTGCTCATGGCAGGGGGGTTGGAATTAGATGATCTTTAAGGTGCCTTAAAACCCAGGCCAATCTACGATTCTGTGATGATTTATCACTCTTTCATTTTCTGTGTTTGGAGCACAAATCATAAAATAACAGTTTACCATTGAATAAAACAGCTTGTGGTGTACAGTGTTGTTGTGGTTTTAA
>WEIV01004370.1:11847-34399 GCA_013390005.1 Calyptomena viridis
TTCTATACTTAAAGGAGGCTTGTAAAAAAGAGGGACTTTTTACATGGGCAGATAGGGATAGGACAAGGGGGAACGGTTTTAAACAAAAAGAGGAGAGATTTAAATTAGATGTTAGGAAGAAATTCTTGACTCAGAGGGTAGTGAGGCACTATAACAGATTGCCCAGAGAAATTGTGGTTGCCCCCTCCCTGGAAATGTTCCAGGACAGATGGGTAGGCTCCTGAGTAGCCTGGTCTTAACAGGTGGCAACCTGGCCCATGGTAAGGGGATTAGAACTGGATGGTCTTGAAGATCCTTCTAATCCAAGCCATTCTCTGATTCTGTGACTGTAAAGTATGACTGTCTTAATATTACTGTTGATAATGTAGGCAAATGGCACTTTGTTTTTGTTGGAACTGTCAAAAAAAAGTTTGTTTATGGGAAGATTTTGAAGTACAGATATGTTCACATCTCACTGTCTGTAGATACTTTGTTGTGCCAACAAATATAATGTAGCCTAAGAAATCTTAGGCTACATCTCTAATTTTATGCAAAGCAAGCAGAAGTGTTGAGGTGGAAAAAAAGTAAAAATAAATGTGAATTGAGCAAAGAAATGAGTTTGTCAGGACTGTTAAGCTGGCTGTGACTGAGCTGGAAATTTACCTTGAGGCCCTTGATCCTAGCCAATGCAGAACATTCACTCTTATTTAAAATTTGGACCAAAATGAACTTTGATACTTAATCATTTTCTTGAAGATAAGCTTTACCAATAGTGTTGGTGGGATAAAAATACTTAATGTGCAATGTTTTTCAAGTTGCTTCATGACAATTCTTTTTCATGTTGGCTTTAAACCTGGAGGAAAGAAACTGGTCCTTTTATACCTGGACAGAAAACGAGACTTAGAATGTATTGGTTGTGCTGTAGACCAGGACTTTCTTCAGAGTTACAGTAAGAAGTAGAAAAGGATAGAATCATAAAACATGCTGAGTTGGAAGGGATGCGTTGTTGCCGTCAGGACCATTGAGTCCAACTCCTGGCCCGGCATAGGACAGACACCCCAAGAATCCTGTTGTGTGCCTGAGAGCATTGTCCAAATCCTTCTTGAACTCAGACAGGCTTGGTGCCGTGACCACTTCTCTGGGGAGCATGTCCCAGTGGTCAGTATTCTATGTCATCTCTTAATTTATTTGACAAAATCCCTGAAACTCTCACATCTACAAGTACATGGCATAGCTGGTTACTGTGTCCATGGCCACTGTTCCAGACAATGTGCTAGCTAACAGGCTCCCTTCTTTGTTCATGTCACACATAACTGGGCTTAAAGAACAGTAACTGTGGGAGTTTTGCTGGTGGCAACCATTCAGATTTCATAACGTGCTCTTTCTCTCACATTCGGAGCCCAAGTCTCACTGAAACCACTGAGCAATAATTGCAACTACTGATAATTAGCCAGAGAACTCCAAAGTTCCTTTAATGGACATGGTAGATACTACAATGTTCCTTTCCTCTTCCACTCCAAACCAGCTCTTAAATAACCTCTTAAATAATAAATAAGCTCTTAAATAACCAGCTCTAAAATACCTCTCTGTTGTATAGCAGAAAAGTAATTTGCATGGCAACACATGAAGGGAACTACATCTGCTGTCGAGTTGTAGAAAAAAATAGTCTAATTTCCTTTTTAGTGAATTAAGTGTTCAGCTGGAAATTGATTTTATATGGGAAGAGAAATACTTGAAATTCTACCCCCACTGTTAACTTGACATACATTAATAGGAATGGGAAGATGAGATCTGGAAATGTTCTTAAACTCAGATTTTTGTCTTAATTCAAAAACATCACACAGAGGTTCAAGAAACAGAGTTAAAACCTTTTGTTTTTTCCTGATGGGTCTTGGTGGCTTGATCTGTCAATTAAAAAGTTCATGCAGGTCTTTTCCTTCTACTGTAATAGAACCTAAACTTGAAGCAGCTATTTTTCAGCTGTCTAGTGTTCTCAAGAAAGCCTCACTACTGTCTGAAGCTGTTCAAAAGCACATTGAAAAGAATTTATGATCTTGGTTCCTTTGCAGCTGGAGTGGCTTTTAATATTGCAAAACATACTGATTTATAATCTTAACTGGTGGCTACAGAGAGAAGGCCGTTTATTGCATGGACATGGAGAATGGACTATTGTATTTCCAGCAGATGCTGCCTCAGGCTGTAGTGTCAGTGCAAGATGACTGTAGTGCAGTTTGCCTCCTGTCATGCACCCTTGTCTGGTTAACTGATGATTTACACTGATGGATGTTAGGGTATGTTGTACCTTCCTGTGCCTTTCTTCCACAATTTCTTTCCATTGAAGTCTGATTGCAATGGGTTGTCAGAGTAGTTGGGTCTCATCCTTTATTGGAGTGATGTGCCAATACTTTCAGACTTGAAACTGTTGTTTACCCTACTGATATAACAATAGAAAAATTTATATTTTGGCTGCTCATAGTGAAATTCTACTTATCAAGGAAATGTAGAGGGCATTTTTGACAAGTGTCAGTCTGGTACATTTCACTGATAATAAATTTAGTGAAGTGTTTCCCAAGTATGTAAAGAAGAAAAAGGTAGATCTAATTAGGAAATGATGTAAGCAAGGCTAATTACCTTATTCAGCTGGCAAGCTTGGCTGCTGAGCTGATGCAGTGGACAGCCTCTGGTAAGGACCGTCTCAAGCTTTTTATGATTCAACCAAATTGTAGGACTCTGTTGCCCCTTTCAAAACAAAACCAAGAAACCTTCAACCCCAGGACTGTACGTTAGTACTTGACATGGAATGTCAAGTTGAAATCTTGACTAGATTTCAACTAGCACTGAAAGAAATCTTTTTTAGATACTTTTGTTTGTTTTGATTTCAAGTCTCTTCTCCTTTCCAGAAGGAAGAAAAGCAAAAGAGAAGTTATTAATGTTTCTGGCTGCAGGAATGGTGCTGACATGGGAACTCTTGAACAACGTGCAGCTTTTTCTTTGTTATGGGGCTTTTCTAAGCATCTTCTCTGCAATTCATTGCCAGAATATCTCTGTCTCCCACTGAGGTGGTTTCTTTAAGGTGTTTATTTCCATACTCTGTAATTCATGCCACTTTCCCCGTGGTTTTCTGTCATAGAAGACGTTTGTCTTCATTTTGACTAGGCAATTAGGCAGTCTACTGACTGCAGTGGAAAGCTTTAGAGCTAGAATAAATTATGAAGGAGTTGCTATGCATTCTCCACTTCTCACTGCAAATCAACATCACTCTACAGAGCAAGGGGTGAGTGTGCTGACACTGCATTAAGGAATGAATATTAGAAGCTGCTGAAATCCAGTTAGCCTTAGTAGATGTATTTAGTTGCAGAAGGGAGTGGGAAATAGAAAAGGCTTATTGGAGGGACAGGGAAGATACTTTGCAGGAGGGAAGCATTCTTGCTGGTGGTATTAATTTCTCTTGTGATCCAACCACCACACTGCACATGATGTTAATCTTCAATATAAAGGAGTTCAAAGCAACCTTAGTTGAATGTCATGGCAGGAATGCAGTTATATTATCCTAATGCTGGTGTGCAGGTGTCTGTTGAACCTGGAGAAAGATTTTGTTGCCAGGTGGATTCTTTTATTAATTGGTTTAGAAGCAGCAAACCAAACAAGCTCTTCCTCTGAATAAGTTCCCTTGAATATGCCATACCTTTTTAAATAAGTGTTCGATGGAAATGTTTTAAGGAGTCTTGTTAAACTTTTAAAGCTATTTCTTGTTAAGAGAGACAGGCTACAAATAGGAAGGCACCTGCAGTTGTGTGTAGTAACGTACTTGAAAAGGTGATGTTATTTTTCCAGTTGTATGTGTAGTTACATTTGAAAGGTAATTATTGAAATATGTTTTGAGAAAGAACTATTATTTTTCAAGTCTATAGACTGGTAATGTTTTTGGGCCAAATTATTTAATGCTCTGTAGAGAATTTTATTAGCTTGTGTTTAAAAATAACTCCAACAGAGTAAGTAACACCATAGATGAATAAACACTGAGACAAATTCTGATGAATTTAAATTGCCCTTTAATTCTGCATCAGAACCTTTATCTACTGTCCCCATTGTATCATATCCCTTAAATAATTTTGATAAATATCTGCTGTGCTTTTTTTTCATAATTAGGTGTTGCTCAGAAGAGGAACAGTACAGAATAAAAATAATATTAAGATTTATTGCTGTAATAATGAATAATGCTGTCAACTTCTAATGGTTAATTGCTGTTTAGTAATAACAGGAGTAGAATTTAAAAGGTACTATACCAACGCTTCAGAAGGTAATTTTCTTTGTCAGCAATTAAATGTAAATTTAGCAGCTAGATTGCTTTAGAGGAATGTGCATCTTTTCTTTGAGATACCAGGAAAAGTCTGTATATACAGTAGATGTTTATGTATCATGATCTGAGAAGGCCTTGCTCGAATTTACAGTGTCCTCCTCCCTACTTGTGTCTAAGTTCTTCTTGATTCTAATTACTTAAAATACATAAGAATAGCAAAATAGCTGGTGTTCTGAAGATTCTGAATAATCCGTTTTTCAAATGACTGCAGACTTGTAAATGCAGTAAACTTAACACTGTTTTGAAATAAGGCTGTACTACCTTTTGAAGTTATACTGAGCTAGGAGTGAGGCATCACTTGTGTCTGCACTCTTACATCAGAAATACATGACATTTCAAGCTCACGTACAAAAATAAGAACAGATTTTTTTTTGTACATAATTCAACACAAGGAGAAATTTTACTGCTTATAGGAAATTCTCTGTTTCGTGTCTTTAACCTTATCTTTACTTAATTAAAACTGTTTTTTGACCTAGTGCGTTTATTAGATTGCTCTATGATCTTAGGTGTTGCTGAGTAGAAAATAAGCCTTCCTGAGTTTGACTTGTATGAAGCTGGAGCACCACTTTCAAAAAGTGCAGTGCCCTTCTGTTGCTTTCTTTTACATGAAACATTAAGTGCAGACAGTTCATCTTATATGAACGTCAGGAAAACTGTGGAGGCCAAAGAATGGCATGTAATATTTGGGGAACTTTTCCAGTGAATAGTCTTCCTGTTAATTTGAAATACTTTTTTTTTAATTATGGCAAGCTCACTCTGTATTAATTGGTGTGACTAATTGATTAATAATTCTATATTCAATTTCTATGTGAGGGCAAAGATAGTATTAGAATTTTAAAGGGATTAGTGTTATATTTCCTTATTGTATTTACTTATTCTATTTCCTATGTGTTCACACTGGGAAGTCATTATTTTTTGTTGAATGCTGATTGTTTTTGGCTGGGATAATAAAGAAAAATAGAATGTGTAAGAACATACCATAGTCTTAAAACATCTGTGATTATTAAATTCATTTATTTCCTTAAATCTCTGCTTAATGTCAATATTTTTAGGTTTATATGAGTTTATTTTCTATTTTAAACTGATCATTTACCTTTTGGGTTTTTTTCCTCTTGCCTTAAGTTTTGTTTTTCTGAGAGATTGGGGCTTAGTTCAATCCAATCTGATTTGGGTTTTCTCTACATCAGAGGGCATAGGAACTAGGAAAAAGTATCTCATACCTTTCTGTAGAAGTGACTGGAAATAAATAACTACAGGGGAGTGACATAGTAGTTAAGCAGTGGAGAATACTGTCAGTTCTAACAGGGATATTTTAATGGTAGTGAGTGGCAATAAAGGCTCTTCTGTGAGGGTGACCCATCAAACCTGCCATGTTCATCGGGGGAGCCAAAGGCTTGTGTGCCCCATATTTCATGGCAGGTGTCATGCTCAGGTTTCCTCAGAGTGTCTTGGTCTGACTCACTGCTCTGGCTTCCCCTGACAGGAACAGATTATTTTTATTTTTGCCACTGTTGTTAATGTGGTACCTCCCTATCACCCTGCCTATCACCACTGGTGTAGAGCACGTGAAAGGCTACGTGCCTGACAGAAATTAAAATTAATAATAAAAAAATAATAAAATTGTGTAAGACACAGTATGTCTAAATGAATTTTGGAAAAAGGTATTTCAGGAGATAAAGGTTATTTAAATACCTGCCGGTCTTATGCATCTGGTTCCCATCCTTGCTCTACTCTGCATGGCTGCTGTCTTGTGGAGGAAGCTTCTCTTGAGTAATGCTGGAGAATGATGCCATTTCCTTCTTCCTTACAAGAAATTGCTTCATTTGTGCACTCCTTGTTCCTGTCAACAGAAAGTGAAGATTAGGAATCTCGTTTGTCTCTTAGAAGACTGTGCAAAGTAGTAGCCCAGAAGATAAACTTTTTACAGTAATTTTAGTGACTCATGGGAAAAATATGTGTTGTTTCCTTCTCAACACCCCTTCTTCAAAATAAACCAAAAAACCCTCAACCATGGTTTGCAGAGAAGTGAAGACACAGTAAATAACTGAGAGTAAAAAGTTTTCCCTTTTCATTCCTGGTAAAGATGAAGAGGTTGAGCTGGTGCAATACTAGGTGCACCACTTGTAGCTGTTCATTTTAGTGTTTCCAACCAAAATTAGAAGTGGCCTGTTTCCAGTGACACTTGAAAATTTAGTGCTGTTTTGATAGTCTGAAATGGAGATCCTCTGACATTGCAAATGAAATATGTACACTGAAATTCAGTTGTGGTTTAACTGGTCATGGAGTTGGGATATAATCATATTATTTTAACTCCTGGAGATCATTACTACTTTGGGAAATAAAACCCTCAAGCATCAGAACTGTCAAGATATATATTTTGAAGTTTTATTTATAATAATACAAGGTTTTATTTATTTTGGAATGTTTAGTCAGGTTTTCATTATTAAAACTGGATGAAAACAAGAGTTTGAGTATTTGACTAATATTAATAAAAAGGCAAAACATAAACCTATAAATTTTCAATTTTTTAATAGGGGAACTAGCTGTTTTTTAAATAACTGCTTGCTTTATGCAAAACTGCTTATTCTAGAGTATGGCCTTAAGCATATAGTCACCCCACATGCTTGATTTGAAAAAGCAGAGCCTTGTGGTTTATATAAAAATTGCTGTTCTACTACTAGTTACCAAGTTTTGCCCAAAAAAGGCCAAACCTCTCAATGGATTTGCCCAAGTCAGACCTGGATTCTTCTAGAAACCCACAGAATTACACCCTCAATCAATCCATTACCAACTCTAAAAATTTATTTCCTCATAATTTTTTTTTAATGCTGAATGCAAGATGAATGCTCTTCATTTTTCTTTTTTTTTTTTTTTTTTTTGGTCAGCTTCCAGATGTACTGGGTATGTATATGACCTTAGAGAGGGGAGAAATGTGTGAACTTTGGAAACAGAGGTTTTTGACTGAACACCTAGAAAATCTGCATGTAGGGACTGAGTCTGCATTGGAAAGCACCCTCCAGCCCTTTTCCTCCATTCTCTCCTGTCTCTCAGGGCAAGGAATGACAAATGCTTTCCCTGCGATGGGCAGCCCTGTATCAGGCCACTCGCCAGGCACGCAGAGGGGTTTTGTTGGCCTTGGGAATCGTCTGGGGAGACAGTACAACTATGTTAGCTGGAAAATTCCTTTCCACATGCTCCTGCTGTGTCCCAGTTAGAGAGCTCTTCCAGCATAGCCGTGGTGTTACAGCTGGTGCAGAGAGCACAGAGCATAGTCGGAGTCTACAGAAGTGATCAAAGAGATCATCGTGTGTGATTTTGGGGGGCAGTGCTGCATGTCGTGGAGGTGGTTTTACCATTATTTCAGTACAGAATAGTATCCTTAAATAATGAATTTTTTTTTTTTAATTAATTTTAGGGACCTTCCCTCATCTGGGTGAATTAGAAGTGAATGCCTTTCCACAGTATGTGAGGTTTTAAAACTCTCAGACAAAGGAAACATTGTAGTGTAGTGAGGAATAAAAATGCTTGCTTAATTACTGAAATGGGATAATGTTAGAGATTACTAATAATGTATGTTATGTTCTGTTCTGTGTGTTTGACTGTTAAGTGCAAATGGATCTTTTATTTACTCCCCAGTGCCATGTCATGAGGTTATTTGACTTTAATTAAATGTTGGGAAATTCTGTGAAAATGGCATTCTAATTTTTCTCTATGTTAAGCTTCGTTAAGTATATTTGCACTTAGAAATTGCAAGCAAGATCTTAACATGTCAAGCACTTTGAAACTGAATACATCTCACAGTTTAAAAATTAAAGTGGCTGTAGTCTTTTTCTTTTTCCTTCTTCTCCAAGGGACCTTTCCAGCACTGCTGATTTCCTGTTGATTCGATTCATGAATATTTTACCTGTTAAATGAATTCAATAATGATTGCATTTGGTTGCGGCAATAATTGTATGTTTCAAATAAAAACTAATTAGCATACTAAGTGGAAAAGCACCATGGCACATGAAGTGTGCTTGCAGTTTATTACATCTGAAAGATCACGAAGACACCTTTTTGACATATGTAGCTCTTCAGCTGGTTACCAGCAATTATGTTCTGTTTGAATAGAAATTAAGTAGCTGATTTACAGCATTACTTTTTCTATGCTGAGACGTGAGCTGCCGAAAATATTACGTGGGTGTCTTCAATCACAGGGCACAGTAACATTTCCTGAAAGAGTTATGGTTATACTCTCCTGCACAGCTCTCTGCCTTGTAGTTGCTGCTGGAGTTTTGATTGGGTTTTCAGAGGAGAAGGTGCATAGGAGATGACTTAAAAATGGGTTTGTCATGTGCTGTTTCTTCTGCCAGAGGCAACCGCAGATTGTGGGTGGTAGCCTGTTGTTCAGGTGTGCCAGAGGTCTGAAGGAGCCCTCGTCAGCTGGGGTGTATTTCTAATTGGCACTGCTTCTAATGGGGCCAGGAAAGGCTACAGCTTGAATTTCTCTGCTGAGAGAGGATACTCGTTGTGCTTGCGTGCCAGGGGGAGACAAAAAAGAATGCAGGATGGTACACAGAGAGCTTGCACACCTTCTATGGATGGGAAAGGAGCTGTGATACTGTTTCTTACAGGCTGCATATGACCTTCAAGACTGTATGTTTCACCCCACCTGGTTATTTTTTAAATAAAGAATTTAATAAACTCTTCACTTGATGTAAAGCAAGTAAACAACCTGAGGCAAATTCTGGTCAACTAGATTGCCTTGCAGAAACAGATCAGTTTCTTGGATCTGTCCACTACCTTTTATTTGATACTACCCAACCTCAGTTAATGTAAATTATTTTGGGGACAGAGGAGTAAAAAGTTCTCTTGATTTCCGGCAGGAGAAAACTCTTCTTAAGGCAGTAGATTATCTGTAATGAGGATTTCAATAGTAGCAAAATAATATATATTCAAATAGATAAAGGGATGACTAAGTTGATCAAGTGTTTGGTTTGAGAACTTCTATTCTTATTTGTGTGTTATTTGTATATAATATATGGCACTAGAAAGCTATGCACACTCTCATTTTTCACTTTAATTGCCTATGTGAAGACAGCATGACAGATCCAAAGGTTGCTTTCAGCAACTGAGAAGCACTGTGGTCACTTACTAGTGTGCAATAATTAACTTAATTGCAGAAATTAGGACATTTTAAAGATTCGGGATCTGTGATTTGACTCCATGCATTCTTTCTTTTTTCTGTTGTCCATATCTGAAATACATTTTTCTTACATATGGTTATATCACCTTTTTTTTTTTTTTAAGTGAAAGACATTTTTCAGAAGGTTTGTAAATTCTTGTGTTTATGTTTACTTGACTATTTGCTTTTTAAATTATTAAAAGTTGAAAATGTCAAATTATCTGAGTTGTATTGCTAAAATTTTTTTTTATTAACTGTGCATTAAATTAGTGCATGTGAAGCTGTAGTCAGAACCCTGTTTGGCTGGACCATGGAAGATAAGGGATGGCCATTACTTATAGAAGTTCACAGTCTGAATTTAAATTGTGGCAGCTTGCAAGGATGCAGCAGGATTGCTCAAAAATAGTGTTATATAAAAAAAATTCTTCTCTGTTTGCTCTAAGACCAAAGCACAGATTTGTTTCTGTGTTGGTTAGCTAAAATACCATGTATTATCATCTAGCAAGATACCATTTTCTCATATGAGAAAGCTCTGAGCTTGTCTCACAGAGTTTGTGTTATAAAACGGAATTTCACGTGTGGTAGTCTGAGTCATTGAATGGATGCTGTTGGTTGTGGTGTTCTTG
Organism: Calyptomena viridis; assembly: GCA_013390005.1. NCBI lineage: Eukaryota > Metazoa > Chordata > Aves > Passeriformes > Eurylaimidae > Calyptomena > Calyptomena viridis. The sequence goes on from WEIV01004370.1 coordinate 21,977, forward strand.
GAGGTATTTGTGCTTTAGTTTTCAGCAGTCTGCTTTTGAACTTCCCTGACCCCCTTTTTTATATGGTCCCTCTTGCAGCGAAGCTAAAATGCTGGAGTGGTGTCTCTGGGATCATGGTGCCTTTCTGATGAAGAGGCAGTTTTTACAAATTGCCATTTTCCTTGAGAACTTCCACAAGGACTGCCTCACTTCCTTGGAAGGTGCACCTACGTGAAGAGGCTAGTGTGTTCTAAACCAGGGTGTTAAGTCAGCAGCTGCTTTCTTTGCCTTCCAGCTGCTTGTGTGTGCATTCCCAATTTATACTTGTTAGCTTTTTTTTACTGAGGCACCCTCCATTTAAATAAACCTTCTGTTTGACATTTCCTTTTGCTAACCACATGTCTACATATGTAATGTGTAAATTTGCAGTTTCTAAGATTAATGATAACTTTTTCGTGCTTCCAGGCTTTAGGAGAAGTCTCCAGTAGTTTTGGACTGTGACCTCTGACGCTTTACCTTGTCTTTGGACTATGTTGTTCTTCTGCTATAATGCAGCAATTGCTATCAGTCAGTTGCTGCATGGGAAGTGCACAGGCTTGCTTTGAGCAGCAGCAAAGTGCCAGCACAGTGCTGTCAGCCCGATAGCCTCCCGGTGGGCCAAAAGTTCTGCAGTTTCATGACCTTCTTGTAATACTTACATAACCTGTGTCCTTAAGAGTTGCTTTTTCCCTATCTTACTGCACTTACAGACAATTTGATGGGGGAAATCAACTGTTTGTAGCTAACTGACGAATTTTTACTACTCTAGGATAGACCAAACAGGCAAAATTTCGTACTAAAATATACTCTGAACCATCTAGTGTTCACTGAAAGTGGGAAAGTTGAAATAAGTATAGTGTTTTGTTGTTTTTACATGCCTGAATATAGCTTCCTTAGTTATCTATTTAATGGTAGCTTAATCTGGAAATCTGAAAGAGTTTGGTATCTGATCTGTTTCACACATTTGGATAAGTCCGTCTCTGTGGCGTTTAACACCTCGGTCTTGGAAAAGAACTTAAACTTGTGCTTAAATATTAAAGGTGTTCTTGAAGTTAAGTAGGTTTAAAACTCTTGCAGATCATGATATTTATTCTCCAGTGTTCTGTGTATAGAAGTATCATCTCTTTGGAGATGAGGGAATTTTTTTTCTACTAAAGATATAATTAAGCTGCTGTGTTAATACCTGTAAAATCACAGTTGTCTGATTTTTTTTTTTTTTAATTTATGAGAAGATCTGTATAACCCTGCATTTGGAATTGAGACTGTGAAATTCATAATGGCTGCCTTGTAATGGAGGTTTCAGATGGGGAGTGGTTTCCAGTAACATTGAATTTATCTGTTTCTGGGTTTTTAAGCTACATCCACATAAGAACAATTGTGGACTTTTGAGGAAGCCAACAGAAATATTTGTCTTGGCATCATTAGTGAAGCAAACTAGTTTCAAGGGAAGTGTAGGTTTTAATTAACTGGCTGAGCTGACTTATATCGGCCAGTTTCAAGGCCAAGTGAAATACAAGACAGGCACTCTGTGAACCTGCTGGTAAGTGAGCAGAATGTGTGTATGGATGTTCTGGCAAAGTCAGTTGTGAGTCTAGGGGACCTCTGTTTTAGCAGTTTACCCCAGTGTGATCTTGCACAAAAAGGTGAGATTATCATAAACATCTCGAAGTGACTTAAGGGAGAGATTAGATTGTAAATCCTTGGTCCTTGCAAATATGAGTTTTAGTGCTTTTAAAATCCTTTGCAGGGCCATTATTATCATAAAATTTTAGGCATTTTGTTACTCTTTTTGAGATTAAACAGAAACAATGAAATAACATCTTTGGGTTGACAGGGGGAGTTTTGCCTTTTTGCTTTTGTTGCATCGGTTTGGCTTAAGTTTGGTGTGGCTGATAGAAGATGTTTTTCAAACCGAAGGCTTCTTAAGATAAGGACATCTCTAAACCCTTCTTGCCAAAAAGTAGTATCTACAATACCAGTGAAGTCTGTTGGAGGATTACAGCTACCAAAAAATGTTGACAATCCAGTCACCACATTTGTATCTGAGCAGGGAATTCATATGTTTTAGGCACCTTGACTCTTGTCAATCTTGACCTCAATCTCTGTCTCTGAGGTGGCACAGTGGGGTAAGAGCAGGACTGGCCACTTCATATTCAAGATGCTTGAGAGCAATATACTTTTTACCTCCTTTAGGTCATTATTTTTTTCTTCTGAGACTATCTATACCAATTTTGTAGTGGTAGTGACCTTTCCTAGTTCCCGTAAGAAGAAAGTTTGTGGTTGTAAAATAATGACACTGAAATTTGCTAGCACTTTGTAAGGTGAAAAGTAATTTTTGACAGTGATTTAAAAACAGGGCTTTTTTGAAAGTGAAATTGCCTGTGATAACTTCCTTGCATCTGGTAGGTTAAAAGTGAATTGCTCCATTATATTCAATGAAAATGTGGCATGTATTTTTGTGCAAGAATATTGATGCAAAACAGTTATATAATTGAAGACTGTACTTACACAGGATGTATACACCTTTTTTGTGTGAACAGTTCAAAGATGGTGCGGTACAATTTATGGTCTTTCAGCCTTTATTATACGCTCATGCTACTCGTCTGGTTGTCCAGTATGAAACAGGTTGTGGATGTGAGAAATTGGAAGGGTCTAATCCTATAGATGATTAGTTGAATAACTGTCTCTCTCATGGATGTTAGCACCCACACTTTAGTCTTTTAGTGGTGAGGTGGTGGGACCCAGAACAAAGCCCTGTGGGCATATGAGGTCAAAATTTTATTTTAATAATATTTCATTAAAGGAAAGGAGAAAAAAAAGAGTGTTTCCAAAATCTGACACCATAATAAATTAAGAGGACATAGCTAAAAAAAACCCTCACAGTATTAAAGAACATAATTCTTCCCACTGTGGAATGAAATCAGTGGAACATAATGCTTATAAAAAGAGACATGTAATGAAGGGAGCTAATGTACAGCAGGTGGCACTTTGTTCTACCAGATTTAAAGTGTTACTGCAAAAACAATGAAATAGTGAGTCCTTGAAAACCCACATTAATTCAGGAAGGGAGGGTAACTAGTTAAAGTAATGTTAATCAACCAGTCCCTTCAAGATCTGTAGTAGGTTTTTTGTGTGTCTTGTATATTTTTCATGTAAGAAAGGGAGATCAGATCAGCCCTAGGTTGTACTGCTTAAATACTTTCAAGAAATTATTTGCAATCTGTGCATGTTTAATCCATTGTAGTTGTCTGTTTGGAAACTATTTAGGCTGCTTTTGACTGGCTTTGATTAGTCTATGCTAGTTTCAAGAAACATTGACTAAACATTTAACATTGTACAGGGCCAGTTTGTGATATTGACAACAGATTTTTGTCTCCCCTGCTCCTCGTTCTGGAGTCACTTGAGACCATTGGCTAATGCATAATATCCTGGTCAGTGGGGTAACTCATAGTCAAGGAGATGCTGTGGGCAGCATGGATGGTGATAGAAAACATTGCGGTTGTCTGTATAAGTGTGCTTAGACATGAGAGAAGCAGAGTGCTAGAAGTCCAGGCTTGAAAGTTCAGCATCAGGGAATACTGCTACTTAATCTCACTGTAGCAGGGCTTGCTATCTTTAAAAAAGGAAAGAAAAAAATGCTAATAAAATGCTAATTATTGTCATTTTTTGTGGTTTTTTTTTTTTGTGTGTGGGTTGGTGACCACAACCTGGGATGGTTGTTATTCAGTTGTAGTTGTTAACAATGTATATTCACTCTGTGCTCAAAAGTGTGCTAACTAACATCAGGAATGTAAGCAGACACTCTAAATTGGAAGGAAAGTACAATAAAGGGGGTAGGGGGGGCAGGTGGAGTCAGAGCCTGAAGGGAAGAGGACAGCTCAGGGAATGAACTGCATCTATTTTCAATCCTGTGTACAAGTGTGAACAAGTAGTTATAGTCATCTCCATGTGATTTTTAACTTGTCCTTATGTTGAGACATCTTGGGAGGAGAGCTGAAAATGAGAGCAAAAGGGAGCAATAGAGGGCAGGATGTGTAGGAAGAACTGGGATTAGGAAAGTGTAGGAAAGAGGAAAGGCACTGGCTGAGAGTAAATGGTGGAAGAGGGAATGGAGGCAGGAAGGAATGGACTGGTAGGAGTTTTAGACAGTAAGACAAAGCTGGCAGCAGTGAGACAGGTGCACATGTGCTCTGGTTAGCAAGGCTGTGCAGGTTTTAGGTGGATACAGTGGGGTTGCCAGTGTGGCCTTTGTGCCCCTCCACCTGGGGAAGGGCCGTGCCAGGGCCCCCTGGCTGCTGCCACTTGTGGCACAGCTGGCCTGGTTTCTGCTCCTTTCTGCTCTTCTCTGGGGGCCATGTGGTGGCCCCAGGACAAGTTATTATGCTTTTTTTTTTTAATTATAGCTGAGAAAGAGAAAAAATATCCAACATATTATATGTAGTTCCTGCTACAGTGCAGAAGTGAATGTAGCATTCTCATGACTGGCAACCCAGCAGCTGTTTGCAAAAGAAATAAAAACCTGTCGAGCATTTTGAGTGCTAAATTAATATAAGGTTTTTTTATCAGGTCTTGGATTATTTTGTGGAATTGGGATATACGCCATAATTGACTTGAAATACATGTGAAGTCTGATACATGAAGGGGAAAAGAATCATTAGATTGAATGGAGACTGCAGTGTGTTCGTGTGTCAGGCAGCACCTACTGAGAGACAGGAATCTGCTTCCTCCAGGTGCTAGCAGGCAAATTTCTCTGTGCTTTGATAACACTCCTACAAAAGTTATGGGGCTTTTGGGTTTTGTCTTTGAATTTTCATCTTCAGCTGGTGTTATGGCAAACTGCTGGCAAGCGACGGAATAGTGGTGGGCTCTCCATTAGAGCTTTTCCTTGTCGTCTCCCACAGACAGTGTGCAGCACTTTGATGTAAACCAGCCCCAATTTTGTCTCCTTCAGTCACAGGAACTGTTGTTTATAGGTGGAGGTTAATCCCATTTAAGAACTGGATTAGCAAAGATGTAGTCATTTAACCGCAGATGCCTAAACTTGGGTTGAAGCAGTTGTCAGATAGTCCTAGCTGGGATTAATGCTCTGCAGACATTAGGAATTGAGATAGTTTCATGGCACGCCATGTACCAAGAAGATGTAAATCTAAGAGAGTTGTGTGTTTGGCCTGTTAAGTGCTGGTAGTTTTTAGAGACACAAGGAAGTAAGAGATCTTTGTTTGTTGCATGAGCCTAACTTCTTCAAAGAAGTGAATTATAAAGATAGCGTGGAAGACAGCTGATGCTTTTCTTTTGTTAGCTTAATATGGAGTATGGTGTGCTGGCAATTATTGCAGAATTTCCTCATGGATCAGCAAGATCTATTTCTCTTAAGGATAACAGGCTTGGAGTTGTTATCCCTCTTCTCTGAACTTTCTTAGAGTTATTTATCTCTTTAGGGACATATCAATAAAGGCATGTTAGCAAATCCTGAGCTAAATGTTAGCTAATCAAAGCCTGAGCTTTGCAGGAGCAAATGTAGGAAGAAAGACTAAGATCAGTCTGAGCTTTGAGAGGTGGACGGAGGATTTCCTTCTCCCTGAATGAAGACATTATCCGCTTCAGCAGTGGTGTGACAAATGCACCAAACCTCAAGCACATATTCAGTTCTTAAGGCAGGGCAGCAGAGATGGATTTCCAAATAATTGTATAACGTTTTAAACCCCGCAAAACCCACCAAAAGCAACTGATCAGATCAAACTGTGACTATCAAGACTGAGTTTTTGAACATGAACAGTGCTTAAAGCTGTAGGAGGAAGCAAGAACCATCCAAAATACGGGTTTTGCTTGGAATTCCTCTCTCTGCCCTGCCTCATACCTCCCTCCCCCCCGCCAAAAACAAAGTAGTGCTTCTCAGAAATAAAAGATAGATAGCAGCAGTGCTGCTGTGGGGAGCCATTTAGTAAAAGCAGTTTTTATTCTTGATAGTTAAAATGCAGAAGTTGCACCAAGAATTGCTTTTAAATGCATAAAACATGTTAATGACTATGTAGTAATCTGCACAGGCATGATGCACACTTTCCATTGGGAACTTTTGAAGACTATTTATGCTCAGCTCCTAGAGGTGCCTATCTACTGTATAGGGCAAGGCTGTATTTGAAAGCTCAATATGATCCTGTTTTTTGGTATAAGAGGACTGCCTAAGCTATGGGCATACTCTCTTGGCTTTGGTTTCAGAAATTTAAATCAAGACTCCTTCTTTGTTAGAGAAAAGCGCAGCTTTACTGCAAAGAACAATGAAAACAGTGATGAAAACATATTTTTTCATTTGAGTGAGAAAGTTAGCACTCAAGGGAATTTGGATGTGTTTGCTTTGGGGCTTTTGGTGGGCCATGCTCTGCTTGGCAAGCGTTTTGCTTCAAGTGCATTTTTGTACGAGCTTCAGAAAATAAGACAGGAGAAAGCAAAACTGGGAGATGCAGAAGGAAAGTATCAAGGCCCAGCAGAAGAGATCTAATTGCTCTTGAAACATCTCAAAGTGTGTCAACCGTATTTAGAAACAGCTACATTAAAAAAAAAGCAAGCTTGATCCTTTTAACACTATAAATCATGGAAAGCAGTGAAAACTAATATTTGTAAGGGGGATTGTGAAAACTTGTGTGACAGTTGGAAATTACATCACTGTTGACGTTTCAAATTCTTGTATAAAGTAATGCAATACTGTGTTTATGAATGAGGGAATGATTGAGCTGTGTTAAGTATACTCCATATAGATAAACTGGATTAAAGTATTTTGTGTCTCTTCACTTATGTTACTTTGCAGTATATGGTTCCATATGCTTGAATGTAAATACAAAAAGCTGAGTTCAGTGTATGTATTTTCTTATTCCAGATACAGACCCACGTGTACTAGAGAAACAAGAGCTTCAGCAGCCAACCTATGTTGCTCTAAGTTATATTAACAGGTAAGTGTGGTTGGTTATTTTTCAGATATCTTTGTTTGCACAGTATGTGTATGGCTTAGGGATGCACTCTATACTATCATGACACCTGTTCTGGAAAAACAGTTGAATTACAATTTAATTAAATTTTTAATCACTTTTGCATAGGGCACAAGCAGCTCTTCAGCTGCACTGCTCAAATACTTAGGGGATGAGGTTTTAGTTTGTTATGTTTTAGCTAAATCTCATGCAAAACAAGATTATTTTGGCTTAGTTTTCTATTTTATTGTACTTTAGACAAGTGGCTAAAGAAATAAATTTTTTTTCAATCAAAAAACTATTTGATAATAGTTCAATGTATAAGAGAATTTTTCACAGTACCTTGGAAGTTTTTCAACCACAGTATACATCTTTAAAAATCTTGCTTACCAATCCTGTATAACCTAAAACTGGAAAGCAGTTAAGAAATTAAACCATTTTTAAAAGCATTTATCTAAGTAGCAGAGCCTCAGCTTTTCAGTTATTGACTCATGGCAGTACTGGAACCTCCAGAGTACTCCAGCATGGAGAAATGGAAGGGCGTCTTGCATCTCAGACTGTTATGGCAAAGAGCAGCCTGAAAGCTGCTCCTTATTTTTTCACTCACCTAAGTGTTTCAAAGAATTTATGGAGGTAGCTCAGATTACTTTTCCTCGGGGAGGAGTGTGACTCATGGAGCATGCTTCTTGGAAGGAAAAATGTCAAGGTTTTGTGCAGTTGCAGTGCCCTTTTTCAGTATATTTGCCAAGCTGTCTTCTAATCCTAAATGAACTCTGTACAAGAAGTGTAATTCCTCATATAAAACCCTTTTTCCTGTTCTAGGTAAATCAACATGCTACTATTCTAGGATTATTTTGCCTTCTTTTACATAGTATTGGATTTTTTGATCAGGTGTGCTGTGGTTGAAAGTTCTGGTTAGTTGTGTTTTGGAAATGCATTTATTGGAATCGGTATGGGATTATTTGGTTTTATACATGGAACAGCAATTTTCTTTTGTATCTTTTCTGTCTAGAGGATGAGATACAAACACATAAGCCTGAATATTAACCAAAAATTTAGTTCAGGATAGACTGAGTTGATTCAAACTCTCTTGGGTCATACAAAATGCAATTGTTTTTTTCTAATTCAGGCTAAAAAGGGAAAAAGCAAAACAAAACCAAAACCCAACAAACTTTTTAAAACACCGAATCCACTGTTTGGCTTCGTATATTTGCTGCAGAGAAAGAATGTTGGTGGTTGTGTGGAGGAATCATACTGTGAGGTATGAAAGTAAGAGGTGGTGTTCACTTGGTGAAATGACAAAATTTTATCCACTACATGAGACTGTGATGATTGAGAATAGCTGGTATTGACATTATTTCCTAGTTGGCAAGTAACTCTTGTTCTTCCTGGAGACAGTCTGACCCTTTAAAGTAGATTTTGAAATTAACCATGACCCTTTCTAACACTTAGTTCTGTTGATCTCATTTAACATGTGAAATTGTTTTTTTTTTTGTCCTAATAGGTAGGTTTGGTATGCTATTGTGCATGTTGATATGTTTCCTTTTTTCTCTCATATACATGGCCATTTTCTGTTTTTGCTTCTGTGGTTATTTTACTTAATGCGAGGGGGGAGGGAAGTTTGTTTTTTTTCAAATTAGAGAAAAGCTGTTTTAAAACCACAGGTTTGACCGTGATACTTGACTGCCCAATTTCCAATCAGACTACTTTTAAAGTAGATTGAAAGTGATACCTCATATAGATTTCATGATTTTGGTACCCTTTAAACTGATTTCTGTGTGATTGAGACAGTTTTAGTTGCTACATATTTTGTCCAAACTTTCTTACTTTCTCAATTCTGAAAATAATTCTGGAGAACTAAATTGTGTTGTTTGTGTAGTAAAACCTAATCTGAATTCACTCTTACTTAAACCTGCTGCTATTTAATTGCTCTTTTAATTGTATTTTAATTTTTTCCAAAGTCTTGATATCTTTCATTGAACCACCTGCTCTGTGCAACTCAAGCCCTTGAGGGAGCAGCAATATCCATTACACTACGAGACATGCCTTTCTATTTCCCACTACATATGCCAGAGCTGAGTTCTGCTTTGTTGTCCCAGGCTATGAACTCAGCTTTTGTAGCCTAATACATGTCATAAACATGTTGCATACTGTTAGATATCAAACACCAGATACTGCTGCACTTTTTTTAAACCCATGCTTTTATGGCTTCCAAGTGGAACTTAACTTAGCTTAGTTCCTGCTGTAAGTTACAGACCTTAAAACAGTCTTCCTCTGCAGGTTTGTATATTCAGTATGTTCTGTGTGGGCCATACGGTCTTGTGGAGCCTGGGAAAATAGGGACCCATGATTCTCATGGGCTGCCAAAATTGTGTGATAAGATGTAACATTAAATATATGTTGTGGTAGAAAGATTAAGTGGGTGTGCTCAATGCTCTACCCATTGCCCTGTTATATGGTGGCTATTATAAGCTAAAACAAAACATAAATCTGGGTTGTCTGGCTTGATAGCTGGGAGGATAAAGTATCGATAAAACAGATAGTAGAGAAGGAAGAGTACAAGAGTCTCTGTTTTCAACTTGAAACATACTCTTGTTTCCATTTCCCCTCTACCCTGGTTATTTTCTCAGGCATATTATTATGGCAATACTGTATGTGCGCTGAAGTTCTGAGACAGCCTTTGGATTGTGAATGTCTGAATCTATAAGGCTCCATCTCTTTCTCTGCTGGAGATTTACTGCCGTTACAGCCTTCAGTAACTACACACAGATGCAGTTTCCATAGTGTGTGATCCTCATGTAGACAGATAACGTTCCTTTTAAAACTGGTGGAAGAAATATAAATTATAGGTCATAATGGTTTGTTACCACTACATCAAACACTTGCATCAGACACTGACTGAATTGCCACAAATCCCTTTCTCAGACAAAGTTTAGTGTAGCCTTAATGCAGTCCCCAATATTGATGACTGTTCCCTGCTTACTTTTGGTTTGGTTTCTTAGAAGTCAGAATTGGAATCAATAAAAGACACACTACAGCTAAAGCAGATGCAGTTAATCTCTTGCCGTCCTATAAATACAAGAGAGGTTTGTCTGAAAGGAGTTCAATGGTGCTTCTACAAGAATGGGATACTGGCTGTGATCTGTCAGGAGTAGTTGCAAATGAGCACTTGGGCCAACATCCTCCAGTACTTTCTAGAGGTATTTCCTTTGTAGATGGGTCAAGACACCTTTGTGTTTTGTACTGCATTGAAGTGCAATGGTTAGCTGCAATGATTAATATCACTTATACTGCTGCTTAGATACACTGTGTATAGCTTGAAGTTAATAAACATGGCTATGAATTTTGCTTGGTGTTTACTGGAACCTGCATAGTGTTGCTTCTGCCTCTGAGGTTAATATGGGTCTTTGGAGGTGATGGTTCTCGAGACTGCTCTGTTACCTGATGTTGCAGCACATATTGTCAAGGCTTTTAGACCTGTGCAGTCTAATAGAGAGAGGCTTCTCAGCATTCATATATTTGAAAGCTTGTTTAATATGCATACTGCTGGTTACCTTTTAATTATGAAAGCAGTTGTTGTGGGAATGTTTGGGGTTAAAAAAAAAAGCAAAACAAAACCCCAAACATACCTACATTATTAGCACAAGTGAGAAGACAACAGAAGCATACAAATAATTCCTTTGTCTCAAAAGATAATATTAAAAAATGTTCAAAATAAAAAATATTTTATTCCAAAACTTAGTAAATGAAGAATTCTTTATAATGAAGTTTTAATGTAGGTATTTCAAATTTGAGATTGTAAGTACTACAAATAGGAAGAAAGCATAATTTATTGGAGTAAATTCCTTTCACTTTGAAAATGAAAGCTGGGAACTGCCATAGTAACTTCTATTATTGGGAGCATATATCGTAAAAAGAACAATTAATTGTGTATTTAATACATTTTCTATGAAATATATTTTTCTTAGATACAGTAATTACCTAAAAAAAATTTTCATTCTGTTGGGGAAAAAAGGAAAGTGCAGTGCACCTACAGCTGCAACTGAGCAGTCTTAATTATGTACGGTTTCTTTTGCAAATAACATCATGGCTATATTAAGGAAATGTTGAAAATAAAGACTGTTGAAATATTTTTTTTTAATTCTACTAAAATACTTCTAATTACAAAAATCCCAAGTTCTTTTAAATAGCATTTTTCTACTTATAATTTATGTCATAGAAGAAAAGTTATATAACGGAATATGTTTTAAGCATCGGTCCTGCAAGCAGTTACAGCACACTGGTGTGACCCTTTTTGGTGTTGCCTGTTAGCAGTCTGTTGAATGAGGCTATTAAATGTCTATAAAGTTTATTCTCGTGCAGAACTGGGAGCACAAATGAAACCTGTGATCAAAACTGGATGGCATTCTTGGGTGAATAGCCTGAGATTAGCCTTGCACATCTCTAAACCAATCCATCCTTTGAACTAGTCCAAACATTTTTGCTCCTCCCTCCAGATTTTATTTTTGACTAGCAAGATTTTGCCTCACTGTTACCATTATAAATTCCTTTAGGCTCCAGTCTTCTGCCCCCACTTCCCTTTCATTTCAACAGTCATTGACTTCTCAAGAACAAATTTCCCTACTTTGCTTCCTTTTTTAATTCCACTAAAAGTAAAATCAATCCTTCCTGTGAACATATGCATTTGTGAAAGAAATTAATTGAATTTAAAGTTCTAGCCACTGCAAACTGTCCCTGTGTCATGTCCAGCTCACTAATTCTGGTTCTACTGCTATTACCTGTTTTTTCCAGGAGTAAAATTAACTGCCAACACCAAAGGATTTAATGATAATTTTAAAGTTATTTTGAAAAAGTGTCAATCTTTGTCAATGATATGTTTAGTATACACTGTGTTACTAAAGCAGAAGAATGTTTTGGATTTGGAAATAATGCCGTTTGACTACATCTATGTGGTTTCCTAGCGGAGCATCCAAACTACATGATACTGGTTCTTTACTTCTTTGGCCTTAACTTTTTTTTTAAGGTCCTGTGCTCAGTGCTGAATTAAAATTTAAAGTGGTTCTTGCTCCTTTCTATACAGGAGTTTGACTCTTGCCATTGGCCACTTCTATCCATATTTGTTCTTTATAGCTAGTATTATGCTGTGTGCTTATTTGGTATTCTGTGTATGCATTTAGTTGTAGCAGTTAAACGTGCTTTCCGTAAGTATAATGTTTTATGNNNNATGTTTTATGCTAGTTACCTATCAGCATCCACAGCTTTTGCAGTACATTGCACTTTGGGGTAAGCTGTCATCAGTAATTAAACAAGAAGCTAATGAAAGACCTAGCCTCTCAGAGGTCAGACCCAATAACTGGATGTGCAATCAAAATGCTCTGTAGAACATTTTCTCAGCAACAGTGCAAATCCTGTTGCTTCCTTTTTTCTAAGACCATGTGCGTGAAGT
>WEIV01004371.1:0-37819 GCA_013390005.1 Calyptomena viridis
GGGCCGGCGGGGAGCGGGGCCGCGCGGCTCCGCTGCTCGGGACCGCGGGTGACTCACTGAAAACTTCACTTCGGCGCTGCAGGGGAAACAGGAAATCTTAAACTTCGCAAACAGCTGGGCAGGACTTTCTTACTCTTACAGTAGTTCCTTCTCCCCCTTCACACAGTCACCCCCTCCCCTGCTCTCGCCCTTTTTCTTTTTTTTTTTTTTTTTTTTTTTTTNCTTTTTTTTTTCTTTTAACATGAAACCTCACCCATTTTGGTGTCAATCATCTTCCAGAGGCCAGCCCCTCTCAGGTCTGGCTCTCCCACCAGAAAGCGCGTTGGGGCCAGCCCCGACGTGCAGCCCGGATCCCTCTTCCTGCCTCCTTCCGAAGCGGGGACCGGCCACAGCCACCCTCCCGTGCTGCCGGATCCCGGAGCTGCACTGGGGCTTGGGAGAAGGCTAAGGCCGAAACTGCCAGCTCGGAGGACTCCTTCTTCCTACGAGCTGAAAGAGACCCAATCGTATCATTTGGGGTATGGGGACTTTTCGGAGCTCCTCCTCGCATCCGCATCCCAGACCTTAACGATACTGCTGCACCCTGTTTCCCCCTCTGCAGAACTGGCATAGGAAAGAAGGACGTAACCCCCAGATGAATAAAAGCAGGGAGCAAGGGGAGATTGAAGTCAGGGTAATAATAGGAAACGTTCACATAGACTAGCTGGGCACTCAGCTTGCAGACGTTGAAGCTGACTGGAACAATTTGTCACCTGCTTCTTATTTTGCATTTTGCTCCCAAATGGGCTGAATGTGCACTACTTGGTCTCAAATGCTGTATATGTGACACGGATTAAGATCTTTTCCATCCCTCTCCAAAGCAGCTTTTACCGGAGATTTTGCCTTCTCCAGGATGGAGAAGTTGCACCTATGATTCAGGAGTAGGATCACGCTGGTGATGCCAGCTTTGCTCGGCCCAGCTGGAAACTAGAAGAACCATTAGACTTTCAATCTGAATAAGGCTTCAGTTTTCTGCCAGTATAAATCCAACCATTGCATAGTGAACAGTTGTCTCAAGACTCATTTTTGGCCCACAGTCATCCTTCCTCTGAGTTAAATGGCCGGGCATTGATTGAAGGACAAACTGATGCATTTGGGGATAGCTTGAAGGTGTTTGTTCAAATGTTGGTGTTCACTTTTGCCTTGATTACGGCACTAGTTAGATGCAAATCTAAGTATTTCAGAAAAAGGGCTAAACCGTCAGCGGGAATATATGTGATCATGCTCTGAATGTCCCAGGTCAACTCTGCTTGAGTTTGGAAATGTTTGCATAAAGAATTTAATTGGTCTGTAATAGACATTAAAAAAATCATTGTGATTTTATGTAAATTTAGTTTTAAAAACTCCCTAAATGCATATTTTCACTGTGCAGTCTCGGTTTATGGTGTAAAGTCTCATAAACCTCTCAAAGAACATTTTCCTCTCCCTGAGCCCTTTTAAATATAGTCAAGATTCACTCAAACACAGTCACCACCTTCCAGAAGTAAGAAAAATTTCGAACTCCCCTTTGAACACAGACTGGAGTGTTCTTATCAGGTGCTATCACTAGCTCTCAAGCTTGACTGTGTTTTCAGTATCTGCTTAAACAAAAGCATTTCTCAACCCCCATCAGCATATACTGTGTGCTGCACATTTTTGTCTCCTTGTAGCTGTCAAACTGCAGGTGCAAAAGAGCTGCTGTTTGCTTAGGAAGTTGGCTGTGTATACTGAACTCTCTCTGCTGTTAGTTTTTGGTGACTAACTTCCAATATGACAAAGAAGTTTAAAAGCCATTAAACACAGATTTAATGTTACTATTGAAGCCTGTCACAATCCAGGTGTGACTTGGGAAGCTGGCTTCTGCCAGACTTGCATCTCTCTTCCCTACATCGGTGCCATGGCTCTTTTCCCTCATGGGTTCTGACCAGTCTCTCTCATCCAGGGTCATCCAGTAGCAGAGGGACTTGCAGGAGCTGGAGGCCTTGGGAAGGGCTGTACTAAGGTCTTCAGTAGTCTCACACCCTTGAGTGCAGCTTAGCATTACAGCCTCTCTCTCTCGTGTGAGCTGATATGGCACTTGTTACCCAGTAACAAGGAGTCTACTACAAGTGGGCTTCAGAAGTCTGATATTTAAGCATTGCTTTTATTTTCACAGACACATCATGCAATGGGGATTGTGCTACAGCTGCACTTTGGATATTCAGAGAACCAATGAGACCGATAGGTGCTACTAGAAAGTTTCTGGGTGGAAGGAATGTCTTACCTGGATATCCTCAGTGGAGGAGTAGTAACTTTGTCACCCATAGCCTATGCGGAAGTTGAAGAAAACCCAATTTGGTTCACAGATCTGTCCCAGACAGGTTTATTAGCAAAAGCTCATGTTCTGCCTTTTCGAGTACTATAAGCTTCCCTGCTAGGGCCCAAACACAGCTTAATTAGGATTTCCTGGACCACCAAAGTATATAAAACAAGACTAAGCTGGTCTTTTCTTTCCATTTTCTTTTTCACAGTTCCCAGTTTTCTACTTGCAGATAGAAGTTTGTTACTGACTTCTAGATTGAAACTATGAATATTCAACTTCAGCCTGACCGAGGCAGAGAAAGAGCCCCCTTTGAAGAGTGTAAGACGTAAATAATCAACTCCAGCCTAACAGGGTAAGGAAGAGACAGTTAATTTCAGTTCCTCACTCAGAAAGGCAAGAAGTTGAAGCACTGAATATTGTATTTAATTTCTGAGTCTTAGAAAGATATACCCAGAACACAAACAAGCTAGTACCTCTTGTATCTCAGGGCCTCCTGGTGAAGACAAGTTAAGTGCTTCTTGCTGCAGTTTTAGGTACAGTTTTTAAAACAGTCCATAAAAACTACTGAGTATAAATGATCTCTCTTTGTTATTCCAACTATTTTTTTTTAGCTTTAAGCATAATATTTTTGTCAAAATCCCATGAGAACTACAGCATTATTCTCATAGAAGAACACTTTCAGGCTTCTACAAAACTTGCAAACAATAAAAATTGTTTAACTGTACTTAACATACACTTAATTCAAAACCATTTTTCTCACAGTCAAGAACTGCTGATGTGCCAAATAAAGCAATTATTTTGATTAGTTTATTAACTTCAGTGTTGCTTCATTTAAGAATCCCAGAACAAGATAGTTCCCAGATCCACTGACTCAGAATTAGGCCAGGCCTATACTGTTGCACTAACACAACATAATACTCATGCCCATATGAAGCTGATATATGTTGTGTAGGGTAAAGACACCTCACCTTACTTTGGATGTCTAAAAGTTAGCCTTGGAGTGAAGTTCTAGGATATGGCAGAGACAACCAAACACCTTTCCTGCCATCTAAAGGAACAGTCTCGTTTGTTTGACTGTAGTGGGATAGTCTCAGATAAGGTTCAAGAGCCAAGGCATGGAGGACAAATGCTGGATGAACAGAACTGCCACTATGGTGGCAGCAGGCTTTTAGGACACCTACATCCCTCAGGCATTCAAGGATGGAAAGAAGTCTAGATATTTTAAAAACCTTCTAGACACATGAGATGATGATATAGAGCACAGTTAGCCCAGACATCTACTTTTTAGGTATCTGATGTTAGATAACATGAATCTTAAAGAAAATGCTCTTTAAATTGAATACATCATATGATGTAAGCTACAAGATTCTTTATCAACCACCAATCAGTGGAGTTACTGCCTGTTATTTTTGTTTGGAATGACACAAGGCAATCAGGTATATAGTATGCTGATATTGCCTTGACAAAACTATTAATGACAAAACTGCAATAAATACTTTGACCCAAATAAAAACATTGATGACTCTGAATAAGTTTTGTCATAGTTACTTTGGACATAAAAATAGGAAATCTTTTTGAAAAATTTACATGCCCCATTTTGACATTTTTGGTATGATACAGATTGGGTTTTATTTTGAAGCAGACATTTAGTTTTAGGGGTTTTTTTGTTCTCTCCATGTTACATATTAAAAAAAAAGGACATGAGAAGAACATACAACACTTTGATTTCACTGCAGTGAAGCAAGAGGTTTATTTTTCAGCTAAATTTTGGCATTTCAGTTCAAATCAAAGTCAAATTTTGTAAGCCTGTATTGTTTGAAACTCAAAACCTCTGTTTCCTGCAGCGCACTGTGCACAAAACTGACATTTGCCTGCAAATTTTCAAATTGAGGGTGCTTGGCATGGAGTATTGGCCTTTCAGCATTCCTGATAAAAGCTCTGCCTGTCTTCATCATTTGCTGAAGAACACATAGTCCTCTTTGGAGCAGTGTGAAACTGTTGTGCCTTGCATCACTTCTTGCATAGTATTTCGCTCTTAATTTAGGTTATCATAGAGCACAGAATTACAGCTACTGTGAAATGCAGTTTTCTTCCTTTGCATAATTACTGGTTTTAACTTGTTAATAATGATTTGCACTGTTATGAGAATGCCTGCAGCCTCAAGCAAGGATCTTTACAAAAGGTTAGATTAATTGTAAAATGTTTTGAAAAAACTCATAGAAAATGTTTGGACTTAACACAGCATTATGCTTATCTCACAGATATCAAATTAAAACATCTGTTGTGTGTAATCATCCATCAGAAGGAGGAAATCAGCTTGTTATCAACTCCTGCATACATCAGTGGCAACAAGAATAATGTTATCTTCAAGATTTATCTTAGTAAAGATTTCTGTACAAATCTCCTGAATACGACACTTAGCAAAATATAGTTTTGAAATATTATTCGAATTATTCAGGGCACTGCTGCTCACATGATCTTTGACTTTTAGCTATAATGCAAATCAACCATTTTTAGGCTTCGCTGAATTGGCTTGTTCTGTGTTTGCTGTGTATATATAAGTACCCACCAACAGTGAAAGCAGAAGTACATTAGTATCAGAAGAGATATCCTTCCGCAGTGCTTCTGGCAGGAAGCACCATTGATCTCACCACACAACCTTTTAAATGAAAACTTCCATTCTGTTTTTCCAAAAGCAAAGGACATTTGGAGACTTTATACTCTTTTCTTCGGCTTCTTGTACTTCTCACAATGGGTATCTGAGCTGGGGGGAACCTTGCACACTTCCATAAATCTTTTGTCTTGAATCTTTTACGTGTACAGAGAACTAGTAAAAATTAAGTCTAGATGATGTGGCATTTTTAAAAGACATGGAAACAAATTATTAGAGATATACTTCAGAGAAAATTTAAGTTGCTCAAAAATATGGTTACCCATGGAACCTGTCTCCATTACCACATAATTTGTAGTATTTATTATCATCAAAGCTTGTTTTTATAGGCACTTCATTGGAAAGAATTTGAAGATTGGATGCCAAACCTCAGAAAATATCTGAAACTATCAAAGAACTTCAGTAGTATAACACAGAGGCCCTTCTGTTTCATTTTTTCCCACAGGAACAAAAGGGAGTTGTGAATCTATGGTATAATATATCCCTAAATCTAATCTGAAAGAATCTCAGTACTTCAACCACAAAGCCCCAGAACTGAGGAAAGTATCCTCCCACCCCACCAAGCAGAAGATCATGTCTGTGTTATTCAGGAATGCAGCACACTGATGATGTTAAACTGGTTCATTTGACCGCGATCTTTAAACAAATTTATTTGTGATAGCACAGCTGTTCCTCTCAGGAAGGAAATGCATGGTTCCATAATTTTTATCAGCAAGGCAACTTTATGATCTGTGGTCACAGGAGGTGGCTACTGTGCTTTAGAGGTCAGAAGCAAGCAGTTCAGGAGGATCCAGAATGCCTTGGGAGTTGGATATTGTTCCAGCAGAGCTGACCCTGGAACAAATGAGCTAACTGTGGCTTGCAAATAACTTAGCTAATAAAATTCACTTTTGCTGTTTTCCTCTTCTGTGACTAAGACCTTCATCACACTAGTCTGTGAGCCCCATTTTCAGGCTGTGTACACACAGTCTCCCACACCTTCCAGCTGGTGTGACATCTGCCCTATTGGAAGATGCTCTTCATGTAATCCTACCAGTCCCGAATGTTGGGCAGGCGTTTCCCTTCTCAATCCAGGCCAGACTGGGTGGGCTGCCATCCATGGTTTTAGTTCCTGACTGTATTAGTCTAATACTGAGCAGTGAAAATTACATAGTGCTCACTTGAAACTCTCAGGTGTGAAGGATACCTACTCCATCTGGTAAATTGGGACAAACCCTGGAAGCATTATGACTGCAAGGATCAGGGAGAGACTGTTAATTCACAGCTTCATTGCTCCCTGCATCATTAGAACAATATAGGGGCTATTAGAGAAAACTTTAGTGCAATTTACACTCATTTTATTCCCATTTTTCAATATTAAAGTTTAAAAATAGTCTTTAACTGAGAATTAGATGCTTTGAAGTTAATAAAAGATGCATGATTGACTCCACCATCTATGGAGAAATACACA
The DNA here is from genome assembly GCA_013390005.1 of Calyptomena viridis. NCBI lineage: Eukaryota > Metazoa > Chordata > Aves > Passeriformes > Eurylaimidae > Calyptomena > Calyptomena viridis. The sequence continues at coordinate 6,442 of WEIV01004371.1, forward strand.
AGCATTTTCTGTCAATTTGACAATTCTGGAGTGTCAATTCCCTGAGTTCTATGCCCAGATAATGACTTCAGTGAGGAAACAAAAACACATTGCTGGTTCACAGTCAGTTTTCTCTTCCATAAAAAAGTATGTATAACATCTCTTGCTCAACTTTGCCCTGTCTGTAAGAATATTTTTGTGTCTCTGGTGACCTATGGCTGGAGAAAGTGATTTGGTAGTTCTCCTGCCTGCTACAAATTGAGCTACAATTGAGAATGATGAAGGATGAGAGTGTGAGCAAATATTCGGTGTCTCTTCACATGCTTTGAAGCATAGATAAGGGGTGCTACTATAGTTTGGTCTCTGAATCATGCAGCAGTTGGAGTTCTCCTGTCCTGAGGGACCTCTGCACATGTAATACTAAAAAAAACCTCTTAGAAATCGAGGAGTTTGTTGACTTTATAGTGAGGTAAACAAGACATCCAGGCAGAGGGGTGGGATGTTGTACAGAGAAGTGTAGTGATGTTCCTTAGGGAATGAGAAGATCATGAAGTCAGACTAAATTTTCTGAAGAGCTTTTATGATACTTGCTATTTGATATATGTATTTGCTTGGCATAAATATTAGCCTGGTTTTCATCTCTATCTTTTTCTGATGATTTTTTACTGTCATCCAAAAATAAGAAAAGATAAAAAAAGATAAAAAAAATAGATCTTAGTAATCTCCATCACAAATGAAAAATAATCTACAGCTGTCTGCATGACCTTACTCTTGTTATGATTTCAATGTTTTTTCCTTTACAGGGCATGCTGTTCTAAATAGGCATGTCTTTCTTTTTAATCTGTGTTTTAATCTGTCTCCATTGACTTTTCCTCTGGGTGTCAATTAGAGATTGTTTTTAAAAAAAATAATTTTTAAAAAATCTTTTCTATTACTGCTAATTCAAACTATAATAATATTAGACTTAACAAACTGCTTCTTCAGAAATGTGTTTGTGTGTGCACATTAACATTTTGTTCTGAAAAAATCCTGACTCTTATTTTCACAGCTGGCAACAATGACACTAGTTAATTTTTCGGTGATAAAACTTTGGGTGTCACATAGTGTCTTTTAGTCAAAGTCCTGAATACAGGGCACAGTGAAATCAGAATGGCATAGCATACTTTACAGCTCATTTATTTGCCCTGTTAACCACAATTAAGAGTCTCGGCTCAGGCTGGTCTCCATTCCATTACCACCCTCAACAATTTCTAGGTATTCTCAGATGTGCCAATAAGCTGACATGTAAAACCCTGGAAAAACACCATGGCACTGAGGTCCCACTTTTTCTAACAGTGCAATCATGTATGTGTGTGTGGTGCTGGAAGGGTGTAGCTAAACTGGGGTTGGTGTTGTAGAATAAGCAACAGAATAAGCAGAATGGCCTCCTGTACAGAACCTGTATCCACATCTCTCTGATCTGCTTATGAAGCTTAGAGGCATATTGGGAAGCATAGACCTCATTTTCACTGGAAGACTCTGCTTAATTTGCAGCAAAACCACAAACTGATCCATGAGAGTGCTTAATATCTGTTGGTTTCTGTCCCACAGTTTGCCTGACTGTGAGCTCTTCCATCCTTTCCAGGGACTGGATCATTTTTTGAGATAAGTGACCCACTCCCAGACTTGCTTGACAAACTCTGCTGGAAGATCTAGAGGGGACAAAGGTAGATTAGGCTAATTTACACACCCAGATCCAGATTGCCAGAGCCCCTGCTGAATGCAGTAAAGACCTATCTTCCATGTAACTAAATGGGAAGCTAAAACACCAGCATACTTTTACCATAACCCAGAGCTGTAGTAGGATGTTTCAGTCTCAAGGCATCTCTTTTCTGTCCTGCCTTCCCCTCTGCCATCAGTGCATTCTCTCACCTGGTTCTTTGCTCCTTCCATTTCCTGAGTCCTCTCTCACAGTCCTCCTGCAGCTATTTCTAGCCTCTGAGTTCCTGCCAGCTGCCACTGCCTGCTCAGCCCACTCAGCACAACGTGTATCTTGCTGGGCAGCAGCCCCTGGGGCTGGCAGGATTTAAGGTACATGCTTTGGGTTGTTGTGCCCTTCAAAGGAATGCTGGGGTATGTGCCCATTGGTCACCCTCCATGGCTCTTGTGGAAGATTTTACTTGGTATTTCCTGTAAAGTTTCTTAAATCAAATAAAGATTCAAGGAAGAAACAACCTGAAACACCTGTTGGGTAATTGTTTAATTTCTTTCCTTACTTAGCTTACTTAGCGGAGAAGAGAATTTAAAAGCCAAACATGATTTTTAGCATTTTAATACTGTGATTAAAATTTGGTGGTATCACAGTCATATATTGTCAATAAGCATTGACAAGACTTTCATCATGGACTTTCTACCCAGAAAAATGTGGAGTTAAGTGCTGTCTTGGACTTTCTAAGAACCCGGGCAGCTAGCTCCTGCTTATTGATTAGTTTTGATGTTGTTCATGCTCTTGGGTGTTGGTGAGAACAATAAGAATCTGTCAAAGAACAAATTTACACAGGCAGCTCAAGTATTGTTCTATTTCTTCCCCACACCAAGCCAGACACGGCTGTCAGCCCAATCATTTAGAACACAGGCTCCAAAAGTTGTCAGTCACACAGAATATCCCCTCAAACTCACAATTCCTTCCATATGTTGTGACAAATGTTGCCAGCTGTAGTTGTATTGCATGATCTTTGGAGCATAGAGCCAAGCTCAATTGCCTTCCTGTGTTCTTCTCTCTGTACACCCATGTCAAGGCAAAGGAAGCCATGTCTTTGAAGGGGTTTCATTGGCAAGCAGAAGGCAAGAAGGTCATAGAGGTGATGAAGGGAGCAAGGCACCATTTCGCCTCTTCTACATAGACATGTAGACTTTCTTCTCACTGAAATGCAAGTCAACTAAACATAAGTATAACTCATAATCTTCCATTAGAGGTAATCACTAGAGGAAACGAAGTCGTCTTTTTTGCTAATTTTTGCAAAAAGGTTTTTATTTTTTTTGCATTGGAATAAACCACTTAAGGTACAAATTATCACAGTTGCACCATTCATGACAACAGCCTACTTCTCTCTTCAGAGAGCCATAAAAGTTTTCTAAGAATCAGAGGAAATCCAGTAATTATTACAGATGAAGAGATATATTACTCCCTGTGAAGTGCTCAAAGATTCTTAGCTGGAATGCATGGTGGAGAGAGAGACACCTGGGAAGCACAGGTAAATTTCTTTTCTCATGAGTTAAAATTATGATATAAAAAAATAGTTGCTTTACTTGCAGGACTGAGAAGATTTTTAAACAAGGAAGTATATTTATTCTTATTTCTGTTGTTTAATTTTGTGTGTGGCACATGAAGGGACAAACTGGAGGATAACTCATACCTCTGTGTACACATTTTCTCCTGTGCAACACAGAAGTAATAATTACTACTGCACAGTTTGAATAAGATTTATCTGTTAGGGTATATAAGGCAGACTTCACTTCCCAGGTGTAAAACACCATAAATGATATACATACTTTATAACTATGGTATGTTTTCTTCTACACTGTCTCTCAGGTGCAAATGTCATTCACTTTACAGGGGTCATGTTGATGATTCTTAACAAGACATCTGCAGTATCAAGTGTGATTCATCTAAGGCATGCTAACATTCCCACTTACAACTTGTAACTCAGTACCAATCATAGACTGGCAATGTGAGTTTCCAGGTGTGAAAGAAGTGGTGACAACTGAGAACTGCAAGTGCTGATTGAGTGTGTAAGCCAATGTGTGATAAGCAGGAACCAGTGTGAACTTTTATTTCAAAGCCTAACACATATTTTGCAAAAGCTGCATTTGCAGCCCGAGGCAGGAATCAGAGGTTGTTTTTCAGCACCCACAGAATAACCTTCTGCTATTGCTCTATAAAGGATGCACACCACTTTCAGCTTTTGCAAACCAGTTTACCACTGAGGCCTCTTTGTGAGCTCACCCCTGCTGTGCTGATTCTGTTGTACACAGGCAGCTAGGCTGCTCAGAGCATGCAGCTGGTAGGGGGCTTGCTGCTGCCTTCCACAGCAGGCAGCCATTTCTGGTCTTCATCTACACCAGTAGGACATGGGCCCAAATTTGTAAAGTCTATATCTGGGTTCAAGTGCAATTTTCTTCTGCATGCACAGAAGATCTTTCCTAGGTTTGGGCTTACTTCCCTCAGACCAAAGACCAAATGCAACACTTGTCTTCCAACCAAAACTTCCTCAAAGCTCTGGGGTATGGCTTGCAGTTCTGGTTTAGCTTCATTTCTAAATAATTTTGAAATTTTTGTAGAAATTTAGGGCCAGACATTTGTCCCATTGAAGTCAGTAGATTCTTGCTTTCTTGACACTGATTTAAAAAAGGCACTCATATAGGTAAGATCAATGCTAGCTGAAATATTCAGGAATTTTCCTATAGGCCTAACATTTGGTTGACAATCAGCTGCCTTAGGTCTGTAGAAATCTCCATTTTGTGATCTCAGTTTATTACATTGTGCACATGGCCATCTCTGTTCAGTGTCAACTCAGGAAACATGCCCAAAAGAAAGACCTTTTTAATCTTGATCTCATAAATTTCAATAGTTGCTTCTGGGGTCGTGTGTTGTCTCCTCCAGCAACTTAGTACAGAGATGACAGTGGGCCATCAGGGCATTCCAAGGCAATAATTTTTATATTTCTGCCACTGTGTAAAACTCAGGTTGGACTCAGGCAGGTGAGAGCTGGTAGTGCACTGAATGGCTCAGAACACCTGTTGTCCAAAGGAAAGGAGAGCACTGTGAGCAGAGCACAGCACTCCCCAGGGTCACACGGGAGTTTTTAGAACAATTTTTGCTCTTAGCTCTGTGTTGGAAAGGGTTTTGGCAAACATCTTGCTCTAGGAAAAAGAGTCTTCCTGAAGCGTATGTTATTAGTTATCTTTGTTTGTTTGTTTGTAACAAATTAAAATTGAATATGTTCTGCTCACTGAGCAGCACAGAAACAGCAGTTGGCTTGAAACAAAATGAGCTCAACTCGAAAACCCTCAGCTTCTGATACATGCAAGGCAATTTCCTGGTAAAAGTGTGATAAAGACTATTTGTATAAAAAGTTGCTTTTCCAGCCGTGTAGAAAGAAACACCATCAGTAGCAGGGGGTGGCTGTGGTCACAGCTAAGCAGTTGTCAGTGACCTTAGGTTACTAACCTAGCACTCCCCCACAACACCGCATGTTGCTCCTGGGCTGTTGTCAGCCTCTGAAACACACCAGCAGTTTCTGCTCAGTCTCTGTGGGAAACTTCATTGTGTTGGATGAAGGAAATCTTCATATATCTGAATTTCATTTCAGAGGCCCAATATTGACAGCTGTGTTTTAAATGCTTAGAAAAGCAGCAAGAGCCAAAAGACTCTATCAGATATTACAGATCAGATCAGAGCCCTAGGAAAATCTGCAGTTACAGCAGCACCTGTCACATCAAGCTACTACGCATGTAGGTTAGACTGTATAAGGAAAGAAAGAGGAACAAATTCCTCTGGATACTTGTGGTCACATCTCAGTTCTATTACTGTTCTTATCAGATGAGTATAGACAAGAGACTTAAGATTTCAATGTACAAAGAAAGGGTTCTTCAAGGAACAAGCTGCTAAGTGTCCATGTTGCTTGAAAATAAGATCCTTAGAACGTTTTCACATTTATGAAAGGGGAAGGAAGGACTTTTTATGGTGTCAGCCTCACAGTACAACAGTGTTGTAAAGCTCACATAAATATGTGGGATGCTTCCTAGCGCTGGAAAGTGGGCAGAGAAGTACCTAGATAGAGTGACATTCTTTGTAACCAAGGTCATGTTTTTAACTTTTTCCATGTTAGCTTTTCTACAAGCACAAATTCCCTAGCACTGTTCGACAGTGAAATGCTTTGGGCCTTTTTTTTTTAAATTATTTTATTTCCCCCAGAGAACAACTTCATTATGGTGCCTGCATAAGTGATGCAAATATTTCTCACCGTACATGACAACCTGTGTGACTCTCTTTGATATTCAGGGGACTAGTCTATTTACTGTCTAGATGAAGCAGTCCTTTAATAAGGGAATAATTGAATTCCATAAGAAACCATGATGGTGAATTGCTCTCTCAAGAGAAACAGCAGCGCAGCCCTTCCAAAGGCATCAAAACATCACCCTGGGCAATCTCTGCAGAACAACCCCCGGAACCACATGGCAGAGGGAGAGGTGAGCCCCATTCCAGCCAAAGCTTGTCCTTCAGCTGTACACTGCTTTTTCTAGGAGAGTTAGTGTCCCTATCATCTTCTATAGCAAAAACACATCAAATTGATGGCAAAAAAAAAAAAAAAGATTTGAAAGTTATGTGAGCTGTTGGATATTTGGAAAGAAGTTGATATTTAAGTCATTCTCTCTTTCACAACCCACACCTTGTCCTGCCTTTTATGTAGTATGACTTTTCTTTCCTGTACAATACCTTCCAAATGTGCTTGGAAACTCTTCGTTTGTATAATTTCTTTCAGTAAAGTAAGTTCAGGCAAAATGATCTACAATGGAATTGTTTTAATTAAGTAGTTGTTGAAGAGACTGCCAAGGGAAATGAGAGAAAAAGTGCCACCATTTTTAACTGGGTGGAAAGATGTTCTTGGGGAGTTATGCACCGAGAATTCACTTGTAGCATAATATTTTGGCACTGTACGGTATTTCCTTTGATTGCTGTGGCAGCAAACTTAGCTACAATGGTTTCACAGGGAGTTTCAAACAAGGAAAGCAATTTTTACTGGGGAAAATTATAAAAATAAGCCTCACTAGTGACAATAAGCAGCTCTTCAAGGAGTATCAGTTTACACACAGATTAGCAGAGTTTTTGCAACAGTGCCATCTGGCCTTCCTTTGGAAGAGGAGAGTGCTGTACACGTGTGCCTTATTCAGGTGGAGCACTGCACAAATGCATTTTTAAAACTGATTGACATTTGTAATGAGGTTAATGTTCAAGTGCAAGCACTTTTGCAAAATGGTTAGCACAGTTAATTCCACAGGTGACTGTGTCTACCTCTGAGTTGTGGCCAAGAATAAAATATAGGCAGTCAAATGCGAAGATGTCCAGCTTTCTTCCTTGAACAAACCATGACATTCTCAGAAGCTCTCAGTTTGTAATCAGAACCAATTAAATCAGTGGGAGAGAGATCTGTGGATTTATTTACCTTTGTTAATGTCAATCTGCATTGGACAATCAGGGTTCAGTGTGAATCATCTGGAAAGGGTGAAGGCATTAATACTCCTTAAGCTCACTGAACAAGGTGCTGCTTTTAATACTAAGGCAAAATACTAAACCCTTTCCTAGGGACTAGAGGTATTTTACTGCTATTTACTGTGGGTGGTTTTATAATTTCTAATGTTCCTAAACTACTGAAGTCTTACTGAATAGCAAGAACTCTTCTTGTGCTGGAAGCACAAGCAATTCATATTGCTCAGCTGGTCAGGAATGTTGTTTTTCTTCAGTGTGAGCTATAGTCATTGGATCCATGTATTCATTTTATGTGAAACCCCTGAGAAATGATTCCTCTGTGTTGCTGCTCCACAAAGGAAGGAAAATAGGGAAGTAGCAAATATAGCAGCTTTCCCTGAACTGAGGAAGTTGAACAAAAAACATTCTTTATGATTTCCCTAAGAGGATCTGTTGGATAAACCAGCTTAGTTCCTTATTCCCCAGGAGTTCTCCTTATTCATGACATTAGAAAGGACTAAGATTTGGTGAAGAATTCCTGGAAAATCTAAAGAAATGTATACTTTTTAAACTTTGAAAAGGAATGGCATTGCATTCCGTAAGAACATTCTCTTCAAATATTTCAAAAATATTTCAAATTTTCACAAGTGTTTATCTAGTGTTTTATTGCCACTCCTCTTCCCCCTGTACACCCCATTTTGCCCCTAAAATGATTGAGTAAAGGAATAATTAGAAAAACACTAAAGTTTAATTTCCGACTGCCCTGAGGAATCTTCTCCAGATTTGAATAATAATAATAATAATAATAATAAATAATAATAATAATAAAAAGAATATAATCTTCAAAATAATGCAAATTTCTCATTAAATAAAGCATGCAATTTATTTTTTCATTGACTTTTTGGGTTTTGGAAGCACTGGCAATAACTATGGTGACTATCATTATATCCTGTTACAAAGAACACAGCAGCTTTTGTGGCAGGGTTCAAAATTTATTCAGAACAGCTGGTGATGGAAAGAACAACATAGGTAACCGTAAAAAGTTTGTCACACTAGCTTGTTTTCTTGTTTTTTTTTTTTCTTGTTGATGTTTTCCACATCCAATAAAAATTATCTTATGTAAATGAAAAATTTGGCCAGTGGTTAAATTTGAAGAACTTACAAGGCATTGGAACTGCCATATATTCCCACCTACAGAGACTGAAGAACAGTGGCATTTCCTTGTTCTCATCAGAGCTTTCTCATCAATTATTAGTGTTGACTGTTACAAAGACATACAAATGAGGCAAAGAAAATTGGTGCTAGCTATTGTACAAAAATAATTTTCTGTACAATGAAAGTACAGGTATAATCCTTTTGGATGACAAAAGGGTTGTGCTCTTACAAGGCTGGATGAATGGAGAGGGACAGAATGGCATGTCCATGTTCATATTGCTGTATTGTAGCAGTGTCCTAGGTCTCTACAGAAGGCTGGTGATGGGGGAGAATTTTCTGTGCAAGACTAAAATTAATTATTTGAGTTAAACCAATGCTGTGTCTTGATGGACACTGTTAGACGGATTTACTGCTGGCTTATTTTGCCATAGAATAATTCAGGTGGGAAATCACCTTCACAAGCAGGAGATGGATATCTAGAATAAGACTGAGATGTCTACATTAATTATGCTCATCTAGAAAAAATACCCGGAAAAAATATGTAATAAATGACCAGAAGCTTAAAGGAGATGCCTGTGAAATGACATACTTTCTTTTAAAAATTTGAAGGATGACTGATCATTGGGAAAAAAAATCCCTCCTGTTCCAGACAGTGGTGCATTCTGCATTTCTTAATGTCTTCAGATTGAGGAAATGTGTTGCAACTAACACAAGTTATTGGACTAAGGCAGAATTAAAAAAAGTGGGTCAGATTAAATTAACTAATAGTCTCTTCTGGACTTAAATTCCAGGAATCTCTGAAAGAGAGTAGTAGGAAAAGTGTAGGCAGAAGCTCTATCTGTCTAGCTGCAGCTGCTTCTTCTTGTTTGCTGTGGGCTCAGGACAGAACAATTCTCTAATCCATGTCTACTAGGAGAGTGAGATTCTTTAGCTTTCTTTTTTGAACTAATCCCTCTTTCTGAGCTTCTCTGCCATTTGTGTCAGGCTTTTTTTACATTTCTTGCACAAATTCCTCCGTGCATTGCAGGAAGGGCTATGGCTTCAGCTTCATGTAATCCATGTTGGAAAAAACACCCCTGCTTTCAGTCTCACAAGAAGGCAGAAATTTCTGTTGAATGTCTTGCCCAGAGTCTTTGGGCTGCCCATTTTCCTCAGCAACAATCACTATGAATGGGATAGTGGCTCTTCCCATGAATGACTCCCACAAGTAACATCTGTGTTGGATGTGCCTGCCTGCCTACCTACCCAGCCTTTCTGCAAGAATGACAGTTTGGAATTATTTATTATTTAGTTATTCTGTGATTTCTCTTATTCTTGCAGTTGTGACATACATGGGACAGAGCAAACCATTCATTTCTTTATAGAATCACAGAATAGCCCAGGTTGGAAATTGCCTCAAAAATCATCTAGCCCAAATCACTGAAAGCACAGAACCAAAAGGCAGGCCCTACTCCCAAAACATTGACAGTCATATATAAATACGTATTTTATACTGGCCTTTATTTCTTCTTCTTGGTGAACTAATCGCATTCATTGGATGTGCAGTTTCGGCTGTGAGGTTGTCCCAACACATAGGAAGGCTTTGTTTTGCTGTGTACGTCCCTGATTGGTGTGAGTTTTTCATAGATTTACAGCTGCCTTTGTGTCATATGAATTCCAGTCAGGTCTGTAGCTTGGTTTAATGCACAGCAGTTCCATATTTCCCAACTGGTGCTTCACAACTTAGGCTCAAGCACATCTTCAAAATCTGAGTTTGGTCCATATGGTCAAGTAAAACTTTTGGCCATTGACCTCTTGGATCTATAAGACATTCTAAAATGAAAAAGGTTGTAGACAAACCAATGAATTTTGAAGTTTGCCAATGAATTTTGCTTGTGACAGGAATACTGACTCAAGCATGATATGTATTTTGAAAACCAAAGGTATTTTTAAATTTTTTTTTCTGTGCAGTTTACTTACTCTTGCATGTATTTTGGCCTCAGCAAAGTAACAGTCTGCGTATCCTCATTTGCATCTAAGTGTCAACCCTTATTGTCCTACTTTTCCAGAGAAAAGCATGCATTTTGATGGAGTATTTCTTTCTGTTTAGTTTACTTTTATTCACATTCTTTACAATTGTATGAAAACTTTCCTCTCTTCAGTGGTTTAACCTGTACTCCCTTGTATTTAGTCACTTGCCAAAATAAACCCAAATGTTAAACTATTTCACCATTTTAGGAGCAAGTTCTAAATACTACCTCCTTCCACCCTCCTGTGTTTTAATTTTGAATGAAACTGTAGCTTTACTTGAATAATTCAAACATTTTTGTTATCACATCAGAAATACAATATCTTAACGATATCAAGTTTGAGTTTGAAACGACAGAGAATTTCTCAGTGTTTAAGCAGAAATGAATTGCATTCCACAGATAGGCAAGTGAATAAACCACATGAACCGACTTTTGCAGTCAAAAGGTCTCACTGATGGAACTTCAGAATTCAAATTGTTTTAAAAATCCAAAGTACTTGAAAACCTTTATGGTCTCCTTTGAAACAAATGTAACTGAAGTTGGAAAGAGACTGAAGATTGAAAAAAATGAGCTGTTAAGACTTATATCCTAAACAGAAGAAGGTACTATCTGAATTTCTTCCATAGGACATCAAAAGCAATAGTAAAGTCTTTGGTTGACTCTGCATATGGTCTGTGGGATCAACAGTCACTAAGTTGTGGGGTGATTCTGTTGGGATTTGACTTGTTTAAGGGTTTTTGTTTGGTTGATTTTTGGGGGGAAGAAATGAGGAAGAGACTATGGAATAAAAGCAGCTGTTAAATTGTGTCATATGTGGAAATAAGCTCAACTCTCCCAACCAATCACATAGGTAAGACTTCAATATTTCATTAAGATGATCAGAATCCAGCAGAGCTTTTTTATAGCAATATTACCTTGGCAAGAGGTGCAGACATTGCAAAGCAAAACCAGAGTGATATTGCAAGTAGTTCTCACACATTTTTTCCTTAACCTCCTTATCTAAAGCACATCAGAGGATGCAGCTGTCTATGACATTTCTCCATTTGCTTTGAAAATTATGGCTGATGCTGTAAGCAGGTACTGAGAGAAAGTGGAAGCCTGCTGAGGGACTTGAGTTCAGACATACGGTGCTAAAAGCACCTTACACTATGGAAAAAGTCAGCAGTTACCTTCTGGATGTATTCACAGGCTTCAGATTCCACTCCATTTGCAGGAGTTCAGGATGGAGGTGACAACTGCATGAACCACTGGGATGACATGTCCATCTACAAGGAAATGACGGAGTTTCCTAGTGAGCTGAAGGTGAGAGAAAGTATTTCTGGGAATTGCTGCAAATTTGATCATCCATGTCTAACGAGGAGTTGGCCATAACTTTGATGAATAAGAGCTATATATCCTTGAGGAAAGGTGGTGACAGTGTTTTGGCCAACTCTTCAAAGTATTTCCCTTTTCAGCCAGACACACTTAGATCTTGCCTGGATTCAGCCCGAGCTGACTGTGTTTCATCTACTTAGTTCCTACCAGGCATTTTGACATGGTATAAGTGGTGGTGGTCGCATTGTTCAACAGAAAGACAAAGAAGATGAGGTAAGTTTGGGTGGACACAATAACTGTGAGCTAACTCATGTTAAGGCTGAATTCCCTTCCAGGTATTTCAGTAACACCTTAACAAAATCAATAACCTTGCCATGTACTCTGAACACTAAGCAAAAGGTGCTAACCCCCATCTCCTGGTAGGAGTTCATCTGGCAAGATTGAACTGAGTTGGGTTAATGGGGATCAACTGGCAGAGCCTCCTTGCAGACACCTTCTGTTTAATGCCTCATGACACAAGGTGCCTCAGAAGACTCCCTTTACTTGGGCATAGCTATGCCTAAGATGTGTTGTCAGTAGGTTGTTAACAGGCTGTGCTAGCTATATGACCAGTCCTATATGAACAGGTATGCAAATCACTGCAGTACGAGTTTCCATTCAGAAGGGTTGAACATCTCAAACAAATGATGAGATTTTCAAAAGCTGTAGCACCCATGCAGGAACCAGAAAGATGTTTCCAAACTGAATAAACCAAAACCCACTTTGGTGTTGATGAGAGCAGTAGGAGTCTTGGACAGTCTGCAACTGAGATGGCAGATGGCCCAAAGAACTGAGCTCCAAGAACATGTCTCTGCACAGGACTGACAAATCCTTCCAGAATACAACCTTTATTGCTGCAGACTCATACTTTGGTACAGCAAAGCCACCATTACATGCCCTTAGCTCTTTTTATATGATATTAATGAAACCAGTGGATTCTCAGATTGTAAATCTGAAACTGCCATCTGCTCAATGTTCCTGCTTTCTGAGTGCTTGTGTGCTCTTCTTTGATTCTGCCTAACACAAAATTCTTGCTGCCATTGAAGTCAAGAGGAGTTTATTGTTAAAGGTGGCCATGGAGAAAGTACCTCCAGAAGATGGGAAATTGAGCACCCATAGTGCAAAGATGCTTCATAATGAATTAAAGAAGAGAATCAAGGTTTAAGAACAACAAAACATATGCTGGTAACTATTCTTCTGCGTTATACTATTGCCAAGAAGATGAAATACATATGAAATATGCAATGTTGTTATGCAAAATACATAAAACGGCATTTAAAAGCACTGAATAAATTCTTCTTTTGCTTTAGCTGAAGAATTGTAAACTGAAAATAATGTCCTTTTTGTGTGAGGAAAATTCTCTGAATTGTACTGGTTCAAGAAAATCTGCTCAAACTCAAACTATTCCCAAACACAGAAAATAAGTCACTGAAAAATTTGCCCCTGAAACCATTATGCTGATTGCACTTGCCTACTACATAATTTTCCCTTCTTGCAGTTCGTTCATAGTCTTCAAACTTGCAGTGCCACAATAACCAGTGTTTCCTTCTCAGGAAACTGCTCATTTCACAGTGCATGTAGGCAGTATGTTCTGTGAGACTGAGGAATATGCTGAAAGAAGCAAGCTGTCCACTCAGTTGTTTGTTAGGCTGAAAGTTAGTAAATGGCTGCTGTGCACTTCCAGTTTGTGATGTTTTCCTTTTGTCTTTGTTTCACAACACAGCCTGGAATTACTGGTTTCAAATGGGTGTCCATACTCGATGTGTTCTTAAAGAACAGTTTAATACTTAAAATTGAGACATCCAAATGCCAAGACAAAGAGCTCTAAATTTTTTTTATGGATAGATTTTTTTCTAAATATCAGACAATATAAATTGGAAATCAGAACTATACTGTATTAGTAATTTCTTGTTGTTTAATACATACATAGGAAAGAGAGGGAAAGAGTTAGGGAGAACTGGACAGATGATGGGGACTTTAAAACATCTGTTACATTTTCAGAAATCCTTTCCTGGTGAGACTTTGAAATGTCACAGCTGCTGCTCTTTTGCTTGTATGATTATTTCTCCAGCTGTGTGGAAATGCCGCAAAACCATTTTGTGACCTGTCACAGAAAATATTTTGACTCAACAATCAATAACATAGAAGTTACTGCTGAATGGTATTACCTAACTCTGGTGCTAGAATGGATAAAAAAATATTGTTGATTCTTAATCATTGTATTTGGAGCTGAAGTGTTTGAATGCATTTTCCCAGCAAAGCTGCATTCTTTATCCTTTTAAGAGTTTAGGACATGGTTCCTCGTATCTTCTCTATGTTTTAAAGCCCAGGTTAAAGAAAGGGTTAAAAAGCAGTTAAGGAGGAGACTTTATCCTTCACTGAAGACTGATTTCTGTCTCTGTACTTTGTGCAAGAATAAAAACTCTGAAAATCAGAAAGAATTTTTTTGAGGAATAGACTTTAGAAGTGGTTACCCAGATACCTGAGAAAATGAAGATGGACGAGAGGGAAAAGTAATCTAAGAGAGCTGGGAGACTGGAAAAAGTCTGTGAAAGTACTACAGGGAAGTTATTCCTGTTACTTTATGAATGCTTCCCCTGGTGGTTCTGGGTTCTTTTGCAAAACGTCTCAGTTATCAAACCCTGCAAAGAGACACAACTCCAACATTTCTCAGCCAGGGCTGATGGACTGCTTGTCACCTGAAAATCTCAGGAGATGCTCCAGGATAGCAAGTGATTGCTGAGCTGCCAAGAAAGGCCAGTGGTCTGCAGCAGAAAGAGGGACAGAGAGAGACTCCCTTCAGCTCCCCATGTTGCTGTGAGAGGTTGTTCAGACTCCCATCCAGTCTGGCCTTGAACACTTTGTAGAGCATCCACTTCTCTGGACAACCTGTGCCAGTGCCTCACCACTCTCACAGCATAGAATTTCTTTCTAACATCTAGTCTAAACCTACTATCATCTAGTTTAAAGCCATTTCCCCTTGTCCTGTCAGTACATGCCCTTGTATATAGTCTCTCTCCTTTTTTCTTGTAGGGTCCCTTTAAGAACCTTTAAGAAAGGTTGTGGTTAGGTCACCTTGAAGCCTTCTCTTCTCCAGGCTGAAAAAACCCAGTTCTCTTAAGTCTTTCCTCAGAGGAGAGGTGTTCCATTCCTCTAATCATCTTGGTGGCCCTACTCTGGACTTGCTCCAACTGGTCAATGTCCCTCCTGTGCTATGGACCCCAGAGCTGGACACAGCACTCCAGGTGGAGTCTCACCAGAGCAGAGTAGAGGGACAAAATCACCTCCCTTGATGTGCTGATCACACTGCTTTTAATGCATAATACAATTGGCTTCCTGGGCCGCAAGTGCTTATGGCCGGCTCAGGTCCAGCCTCTCATCCACCAGTACCCAGGAGCCTTTCTTGGAAGGGTTGCTCTTGGTCTGTTCATCCCTCATCCCGTATTGATATCGGGGGTTGCCTCGATCCAGGTGCAGCACCTTGCACTTGATCTTAAACCTGATAAGATTCCCGTGGGCCCACTTCTCAAGCTTGTCCAGGTCACTAAGAGTAGGCTGTTAAGTTAGAAAAAAAGTAATTTCTACTTTCCCACGGTTGCCCTGTGTTAACACAAGTTAAAAGAGCCAAACTCCTGGACTCCGTAGCTCAAATGTGTATCACAGGCCTTGACAACGCTTCACAAAATAGTAATTATTCCTTCACAATAACATAAAAAAGAAAAAAAAAAAGAAAAAGAAGAATGAAACATGACTGCTTGTCTCCACAGCCAAGCATTTATTTCTACCACCTTGTGATACTGTCCCAAAAGATCAGACTATGACCTAAAAACCCCTCTTCAGTCAGTCTTGAGGGGAGAAGTTAACAGCTAGAGAAATCAGGAGGAAATTCGGTCACACAGCATTGTGTATGAGAACAGTATTATACATCTGGCTAATTGTACATATCTGGCTAACAACATTATATACCTGGCAATGTTCATTATCCTAACTTATCTCTCAAATTATTGGCTGTGTCTGAAAGCGGGAAACTTTTTTTATAGGAAGTCAGGCAAAACCAATGCTGGTAACAACTGCCCACAGATTTCCCAGCCTGTCTTTAAAAAGATATAGAGGAGAAGATACAAAATTTGGCAAAAGAACTGATTTTCAAATAGATACTTTCCCACTTCACTTAAAAATGTCTTTAAAAAGCATCATTCAATGGTCTCAGAAAACTTACATTTTCTGGCTTTTGTTTCCTATCAGAAGGGGCTCCCAAGGGCCAGTTCTTTTGACTCTTTTCAGTAATACTTGCAACATGTAAGAAAATCCCAGGATGACAGATTCTAGGCTGACAGGGCACATCCTAAAGTGGATTAATTTCTTAGAAAAACATTGCATTTTCTATAATTTGTTTCATAATCTGACACTTAGGGTCAAATATTTACCCTGAAAAGAAAAGAAAAAAGGCAGTCAAATTCATGGAAGAATTATGTTGAGTTCATTGGGGTTTGGCGAGATATTAATGGGTGCAGAATTAAGTTATTGCCACCATTTTCAAAGCCCTATTTATTTGAAATAATGCTGAGCTTTACAGTTACTCTCTAGGCTTTGTATGGAGGAAGGATTTAGGACAATAAAAAAGATATCAGGATCTGACCTTGTGTTGTGCTTGTTCAGTCTTTCAGATTTACATCCAAAAGTCCTGACTGTGCTGCGTTTTCACAGGAGCCGACATGGAAAACATAAAAAGAAACAGGGCTATCAGAGACTAGGAAGGAAAAATCACAAACTGAGAAATAAGGATTTAATGTTACAAGTGGGATATAATCCTGAATGCATTTCCTTCTGTCAAGCCTCCTATGAAAATGTACAGTGAGATAAACCAGGATGTAGATTCAAGTATGGGTGATAATTTGTCTATCTTGCTTGAATATCCTTGTGGTAAACATGGTTTATCAAGGGATAAGTCTTGACGTGACAGAGTGATTTATTCATCTTTCTAGAACTCTTTCAGTATCGGAAGTTGATACTGTGAAAAAATTTTGAAGGGAAACAACAGCTGGGGCTTCCTAGGAAATATATGTACCAGAGAGGAGACATTTTACAGGCTGTCTTATGCCTGCAGACTGTGTATTTGTCACAGACAACAAGTTTTGCCAGAAAAGAGGAAGAGGGAGTAAAAGGAAACAAGTCGGCTACCTAAACATAATCAAGACATCATCAAATGACAAAGGCCCTATGAAAGATTTCAAGACAGACAACTGAAGGCCTTAGATAATACCCTAAGGCATTGAAATGTCTCTAGACATCTATGTTTAGATGAGTGAGCTCCAACCCTCACAATCAAATGAAGGGTTGTGGCAAGCAGAGAAACATCTGAGGTGGAAAGACAAACCCTTGAGAAGACAGAGCATACCCATAATATTCTCTTCTAGAAAGCCCAAGGGATTAAACAGCTCATTGTAGGAAAGGAAAGAAAAGCTAAGAGAGGAGAAGATAAAAAGGGGAAAAAAGAAGAACTTTTTTCAGAATGTGTACAATCTAACACAAGGCAAAAACAGACACTAGAGAAACATTCTGGAAGGGGTATGAAGGGTGAAGAGCAAAGAATGAGGGTAGATCTAATTCAGAGAAACATCCATCAACTTCAAAATACATGAAGTAATACACCCTGCTCCATGAAGGTAGTTTCAAGTACTTTTTAAACAATTTCCATTGAAAATGACAAATCACTATTTTCTACAACAATGCAGATGATGCTGTCTTAAAATTTTAGCCAATTCTTCCATATGATTTCAGAAACACTCAATTTTATTTGTCACTTCCATACCAGAGCTAACATGTTCCCAGACAATGAAATTAAAAGGACATGAACCTGACAGTCTTTAGGATAAAGAAAGAAACCACACAAGAAGGAAATGGAGAAAAAAATTACAGGTTTTACATTTTTTCCCCAAAACAATTTAGTGGGTAAAATTCTCTCATGAGTCCTCTCTCTGAAGTAAGGAAAATTGCAGTGCTGTAATTAAAACAGAAAGATTACTAGTTGCCTCTAATTACATTTTGATTTCTACTATTTTTTTTATGGTTCATTTTTCTTGGAAAGCTAGTACTCCCTGGAATGAGCCTGAACAGCTGTGAGCCTTTGTTGGTGATATGGGTTAGGAAATACTATCATTTGAATTGATCAAGTGTGCACATTCCACTCATCTTTATCTCATTAAATTGTAACACAGAATACACTGAAAAACACGCAGATCACGTGTACTAGCAGGAGAAAAGCACTTGATAACTAGAGACACCAGCCTTGCCTAGAGGCCATCTGCCTCTAATTCCCACATTGCACAATATGTATCAGTTGAATAGACCTTATAAAACTGGGATTAAGATTTCAGCCCCTTATTAATGTACATGACATATTCTCAGCTTTTTTAGAAATGAAAGAAAGAGAAAAGAAAATATTCTTAGAAGAAAATTTGGGGCACAATTTACATTTCAAAATTCCCCTTATCTAAGTAATACAGTATTTTGCCCAGTGCTCTGTGTCAGGAGGCAGCAACCTATCTGAAAGGGTTACATCAGGATGTAATTTCCTTTCCCTGAAATGGAGATTAAAATCTGCCTAGTGAAAGCACACCAGAATCCAGAACATGTTGCACCTCCAAGAGAGAATGTTTTGCTGATGGCATTTCAATTCTTTATGAGACAATGGTTTCCAGGACAGTTTAAATTAAAACAGAAGCAGGGAGGTATCGCCTTTTACAGATCTCTCTTTTATGATGGTGCAATGGTAGCATGGTAACATGAAAAAATACCTTTGTGCCATCTTTGGCTTTCCTACTTTTCCTGCTGATCTCTGTTGTGAACTTCTGTAGCTCTTAGATCTATTAATGGTAAGTGCAATAACTCAGAATAAAGTTTTTCTATACACTGTATGTTTCTTACATGAATAACAAAAAGACAAACTACTGTTACACTCCATATCCCTTATGGCATTTGATGCTTGGTTTGCTGAAGTGATAGGGACTAGTCAAATATTAACAATCTTTAGAGCCTTTGCAAATGCCAATGGTGTTTTGCCTCAAGTCAGAAATTATACAAAAACATTTTCTTAATGAAAAAAATACTTTAAAAGCCTGAGTGAGTGCCACATATACATGGGTGTCAGGTTATTCTCCAGTGAACTGCACTGAAAACCTCAAAGCCTCATTTAGCAGTGTCCCGCCTGCCTCTCTTAGCCTGGGTCAGTTGCCATGGCACCTGAACAGCTCTTTAAAAAGAACTGAAAGCCAATGTAAGCTATATCTGAGTCAGCTCAGTGCCTGACCTAACAAAAATACTTGCCTAAAACTGGGTGCTCCTAGTAGATTTTATCTGAAGTATACCAGTTTAATCCAGACAATAACACTACCAAGGCAAGGTTGCACATTTAGCATTTATAAGCAATAAAAGAATTCATTTTGCCACTTGTCAGAGAATTAGAAAGTGCCTCTGTGTCATAAAACCAAGTGTCAGGGAAGCTGGTAACTAAAGGCAAAATAATACACTAGTGCTCAAACAAGCACCTGTACTTTGTACCCAAAGTAAAAGGTTTTGACAAGGGTTTTTTTTTGTATTGAGCAAGGGTTAAAACTTCAGTTTTGTCTTTGCTCCAATGTCTCAAAAAATACACAGATAGGAAACACAGGTTTGCTAGGAAGGAAGGGGGTGACAGAGACTGTGGGCACACATTTTTTGCTGGTGTGGCACATTCACCTCCTGTGAAGTGATGGAGATGGTTGTTCATGAGAGGACCATGCTCACCTCCAAAGGGATATCTGGGGCCTCTTTCTATTAACCATTCATTTCTCAGCATGCGTGGAATCTCATTCAATGCCCAGGCTTATTATAGGTTTTGTGAGGGCAGGAAAAACAGCATGAGAAACAGAGGCCAATATTTTTTTTTTCTCGAGTCTCTGATCAGCCCCTGTCAAACTCCTTTTCTTGCCAATAAAAGCAGAAGAGTGTAGTGCTTGAGTGTGTAATACCGGGAGTTAGAATTCATAAGCACATGGAGAAATTCCTGCTAAAATTTTAGGAGATACTAAAGATTTTGAACACCACATTTCATGCAAAATATTGGACATCTCCTATGTTAGTGCAACAAACTATCTCTTCCTAAAGTAGTCACTTTTAAACTTTCTTTGCAGTATGTGAAAGAGAAGGAGAGTTTTGTTTTGTAAATTGTCTTTTTTTTTTCTTTCAGTATCATGAAAGTTTGTTGGTTTGTTTGGTTTTGGTTTTTTTTTTTCATGCATGAACAAATGCCTATCTCTCCTGTCATTCACAACTACTACAAAAATAATATAATGTGTACATATTTACTAAATGGAAGTAGTAAGGAGTGTCTTGGGTCATTTGTCCATGATCCAGACTCCAGTTTTAAAAATAAGGCTGGGCACGTCCTCCTGCTAACTCTGCTTTTCGAACCATTTGTGTCTAGAGAGTTAGAGGTGAGGGACTGCAGCTGGTAATGAATTTTCTTTTGTTCCCCGAACCCTTGAAATCTCAGAAATTGCTCCGAGCCTTACAGACAGGGCTCAAGCAGGAAAAGCATCTCAGATACAATCTGACAGTTTCCTTATCTAGGACAAAGATACAAATGTTATGTGAACCAAACACTGCCCATTTGACTCTGTGATACCCAAGCCTTCTGCATTCCTGTTAATGGAAAAAGCACACATGCAGACACGTGCAGGTTCCTTTGGAACATTCTGCCCACTGGAAGAGAAGAAATAGAAGAAATCTGCCTTTCTCATGAAGTAATTTTGCCAGTGTTTTGAACAGTATTTTCCGCATGTTTTTTCTATGAGATCAGCAGTCATGCCCTACTGTTCCACATTATCAGCCTTTTTCTTTTCCACCCTGTGTTTTACATTAGCAAATCCACCAGCTCTGAGATCATATTACGTAAGTTTCTTGTTTTATTTTTTTTTTTTAATTTCTGTGTTTCTTTAATTAATAGGAAGTGGCTCTCCATTATGGCCTAGAGGTGACAAATGGCTTCCTTTCCTCATTTGTGCACAGCTCAACTGCAAGCCCATTGTTCCTTGAGCCGCTCTTTCCCAGTGCTGCCAGCCCCAGGGTTGTTGTGCTACACAGAGCACAACAACCAGGGGCAGGACAACCATGTCATGAATACATTTGTTCCTCACCAGCCAGAGGTCCTTGTGACGAAGGACTGTCTGCAAATGTGTACAAAATAAACTTTGACCTCTAATTTTGGCTCTCCTCTAAGCAGGATTCATCTCAACATTAACCTACTGAAAGACAGTTGTCAGAACTATTGAGCTAGTTTCTGAGGCTTCCTCTGCAGTCAGTGGAGAGGAGTATTCAACCCATCTGAGGTAGATGAGGTTATTCAGGACGTACCTACTTGTCACTGGCTAGGGAGCATACTGAGACTGATACCAAATTAAACATTTTTCCAGGTGACTGAAGTGCAATCATATGAATTCCACCTTACATGTTTTTCTTCATCAGTTGAAGCCTGACCTGTGTACAGAAATTTCTTCTTTACCCTGTAGTTTAAGACATTCAACACTACTTACATTTTCTATTTTTAAGCTGTTGTATGACTTCCCTTTCTTCTCTCTCTCTCATTAATGGAACCAATTTGCAACAAGTCATGTACTTCAATTAATTGAAAATTTTGGAAACAAATAGTGGTCACCTAATTTTTCTCCAATGCATATGTTTTTTCAAAGTTCAGTGACTGCATTTTTACAAATAGTTGCATAAGGATATTCAATACTTAAAACTCTAAGACTGTGTGTTAGACTGGTTTGGATACATTGACCACAAAGTATTTTTCCTGGTCAGTGGCAGAATAACAACTAGTGGTTATTTGCAGTAACTAATTTGATTCTGCTTGGTTTAAAACCACGTTGAGGGTCTGTTACAATGACTCAGTTTAATGGCAATAATTTTGAGCTGAGATGGAATTATTTCAGCTGCTGAAATAGAATTGAGATTATCTTGGCTAAAAAATAGGTTTTTATGAGTTGAAAATTTATTTTTTGCAGATGAACTCTAATATGCACTTAAAATTCATAGTTTCTAAGAATGCTATTAGTGAATGTATTTGCAGCATTATTCCTGAAAAAAATATGCAAAGCAGTGGGATATCTTGGAAATACATTTGCTAGAGTTGTTCAGGAAGTTAGAAGCTGAGAATTAACACAGAGATAATAGAAGATTTAAAAAAAAAAGGAAAAGTTGAATAGTTATTGCCTTATAATAATTACATTTCTTCTCAAAGAAAATGTTGACAATCCTTTGGCTATCTCTGGTATTTAAGATGTTACAAGGTTGTGGTTGTTTCAAGTCTAGCAATTTTTGCTTGCATACAGGTGTCTGAAGATAATTTCAGATTTTGACATTGGAAACAAATTCTTGGGTCCTGCCAGTTATTTTTAAAACAAGGCTGGAATAGTTAGAACCAGGTGGTATCACAGAGCAGAACAGAACACATACATAACAACTATTAAAATGAGATGTCATACTGAAAAAGCTCAGGAAACAACACCCTGTAAGAAAACAGTCCATGTTATACACATGGTTTTCTCTTAGTGTCTTCACAGAGAGTTCTTTCCTGAGACTTCTGGCCACAACATTGTTCCAAAGGATCTGGAATCTTTTTTGTCTTCCTAGCATGGTCCTCATGTTTTTCTAGAAAGTGTGCTGCCATCCAATAGGCACTTCTAATGTGCTACTCTGTTGTTTTTCCTATATTTAAATTTTCCATATTTCCTATATTTAAATATTCCATATTGCTGTCCTGCATAGCTGGGATTTCCAAGTCTGTCTTCCTTGTAACGAAACAGACTAGTTGGCCAGCTGATATTCTCTGTCCCCTTTATTAATTGGTCACAAAATCCAAAGGTTAGAGCACTGGACACATTTCAATTAGTGGGGAGAGTAAAGGAAATGGGATGTGTCAGAACTGATACTTGGGTCTCTGGCAGCTGACTGCGATAGCAGCACATGCTGATGAGAGATAGTAGACGGAGGATCCAGAGAGGTGTGTTAGGAAGCTGATTTAGCAGCTGTGCCTAGACAAAGGTCCAGCAAAAAGGGATCTGAGAGAGGGCTCCAAATGAACAACCTGGTGAGCATTCAGCTAGGCTTAGAAAACCTTTTGTTCTGAGACTTTTAGTGCTTTCTATTTTCTACAGAAAAATGTCCACTGAATTATTATCATGCACCTCGCACTCAACAGAGGAAAAGATGTGGTGATTTCTTTGCAGTCAGAACAGTTGATTTAATATTGAATCCTTGTTGGTAATTTGGCAGTCTTACAGATAAACTCCCACAAATTTCAGAAGTGACTGTTCAAAGAGGGTGACAAGCATTAGCATACTTGGCAACACACTCCCCCCTACTGATAACTCAGCACATTCTTCCCTGTTTTCTTTGTCAGGTTCTCTAGAGGAAACATGTTATAACCACACTCACAGAAATTCCATTTTGGTTGCAAGACCGCTACCCACACTAGAGAAAGCTATGCCAGCACTGGAGTAAAGTTACATCCAGAACTGTAAGGGAAGTAAAATATTCAGGACCATTCCTCTTTCAAAAAGTATCTGTAAGAGTGACAGTCAGTGTCCTCCAGGTTTTAGAATACCTGAAAATTTCCGTTGCAGTTTCCAAAGCTCCATTTTCAAGGACAAGTTTGACTGATGAAAATTTGTGAGATTACAGGTTTAAATACTTTCCTTAAAAAAGCCACACCAATAATGCAACCTCTCCAACAGGAGCACTTGCTAGCCAAAAGCAATAGCTTTCAGAAACCCCAGAAATATTCGAAAATATATGCCCGTTCCAAATCCGTAGGGAACTAAAAATGCCATATTCTCATGCTGATGCATGTCCATCAGCCTGACAATTAGTCAGATGCAACAGATCCAAATTCTGGTTGAAGAGTCCAGAGATTTACAGGATTAATAAAGTAATTCTGAGGTTTCTAGGTCACCAGACTGTATCTGACCTACTTTGGTAATGACTAAAAAGTATTATCATCATTGAAAGTGATTGTGTTCACACTGATGTCCACGGTGGATTTATGCAACTTGCAGGAACTAATTTTTTTTAGTTGGAAAATAGTGATGGTCTTACTCCGTAATCTGGAGAAAATAGAAAGCTCCAACATAAAGAACTCAAGTCAAACAAGAAATATGATCATAGGTCAGAATGGAAAAGCTTAATCATTAGGAGTATATACGATCTGTGGCAAGACAAATGAATATTCTCTAGGCTTGTCAGTCTAGTATCCTTCACAACAGTAGCAAAAGTCAAAACAAAAATGAAAGGGAGGCTAGGAAAATTGCTATCCTTACTATTGTAAGCCTTGCACAACACCTGGAAATGCTTAGGATTCCAATAATGTCTCAGAATATAGCTTTTTTGTTTTTTACAAGCAGTACTAGTATTATTCACTCTATTTTTAATCTGAGCAACATAGGCTGGTGAGTACTATAAACATTTCTGGAGATATTCACTCAAATTTTGCTTCACTCAGACTTAAAGAATTTCTATTTATTTTCTTGGATTACTCTCTTCCCTGGGGACAGAGCCAGTACCAGAGTAAATGTCAACCTCTGAGAATATTAAATGAGTGATAACTAGGTTATGTCTACAAAGAAAGAGAAAAGAACACTTGGCTAATGTGACTGTAATGCCCAAGTATTACTCCAGTATCGATGTGTACCACTGAGAAGTAGCTTTATAGGTCAGCCACCAAAACTTGGAATAGAATATCTGATTACCCTGCATCTGTTGCACTTTTTCTTTGTTTCATGTTTCTTTGTTTCATTTTTAAAACAGTTATTACACAAATAGAAAACTATTCAGGATTTACTAGAAAGAAGATAGTGCAGACTCTCCCCCACATTATAGTATTTAAGCAGTATCTGAGCTGGGCTTCCATGAAGTAATCACTTGTGCTTTGTTTTGGACAGTTTTTCTTACAAAGTCTGCTGAAAACCTTTGTTTGCTGCAATGCTCATAATGGCACAGTGCAATAAGAGCAGGGCTGCTGAGACCTACCGTGGCGCTCTGCAGTGTTTGTTGTGTCCTCGTGCTCTCCTGCTTACCCACCCTCCACATGTGGACAAGAAGCTGTTCTGATGCCAGGCTGGCTGTGTTGGTGTTGTGTTTGCACACTGCCTAGTCCCACAGTGTCCCTGTCTTTATGCACACACCTAAGCTCTGAAACTTATATAAGATACAATAATAAAAAGAAGATCCCTCTTCTATATAAACAATGAAGACAAAGCAAAATAATGGAAATAGTCACATATAAAATACTCACTAGAGGAGAGCTTTGAAGTTAGTTTTGAAGACAGGCAGAGTCACAACTTACTGGAGAAGTCAAGCCCCTAGAGAAGAGACTGTCTCTATCTCAGGCCAAGGTGAATTTCGGGTGGGAAACAGGACAGGCTCAGTGAAACAAGAAGGTTGGCAATTATAGAGGACAAAGGAGGGTCCTTGCCAGTCCACACATTTTGTAGCCAGGCCAGCTGGATTTGATGGCAGTCTGCTCCAACAACCTGAAAAATCTGTGCCAGACAATTTCAATAGAGAAATGAAGATTTTTACAAAATGAAACAGAAAAAAGCTACCACCCGCTCTGCTTGTCTTCCCGCAGTATTTACCATACAATATTGTAGTTTGCATCTTACAGAGTACTACAGCTTTCTGCGTCTATGACAATTTGCAGAAGTTACAAACGAGAGAGATGAAGGTATTGTTAGCTCACCATATAGCTGGTGAAGCAGGTGAGTATGGGGATGAGTAAGGGTGTGAGTATGGAGGCAATGTGGAGTTATGCCATATGCACAGTAAGAGCTCAAGTGAAATAAGTAGCAGTATGGATGCTAACACAGTGTCTTAAATGGTGAAAGGTTCTGAAGTGCTTGGAATAGGTCACATCTGAAACTTCTACATTAGGCTGTCTACATATCCAAAATGCAAGTAGTTTGGTTTGACCCAGTTTTGTTGGATTTTTTTGTTCCTTTATAACCAAGAGCTAGAACTGAATTTGAGATGAAAGCCCTTACTCTGGAAAAGAGTTTGTGCTATAGAGAACTCTCCATAGTCTGTGCCAGG
Source organism: Calyptomena viridis (assembly GCA_013390005.1). Classification (NCBI taxonomy): domain Eukaryota; kingdom Metazoa; phylum Chordata; class Aves; order Passeriformes; family Eurylaimidae; genus Calyptomena; species Calyptomena viridis. Next base: position 32,296 of record WEIV01004371.1, read on the forward strand.
GCTGCATGAGTGCAGGTCACCTGCAGCTGCAGCTCTGGTATTAGAACACTAAGAACTCATTTAACAACCAAACATGCTGTGACCATGGCTTTGAACAGGACTTATTTCAGCATAACATTAAAGTTTAAATTTCAAAACAGCATATCCCTCAGTTAATGTTTCCTTTAGCCTTTGATGTCTGTTTACTGTTCCACATACCTGTTTCTATTTTTGGTCAGAGAGCGTTTGCATGTAGGTAAGAGTATACATAGCTGAGAGACTATTTCTGCAGGGATAATACAGAGGGTAATTTTAAGTCCAGGACACATACTGAGAAGTGGACAGACTGCCAGAAGGATTATAAAACCAGTTGTGTGCTTTTCAAATCTAAAGGACAGGTTTCAATTACATAAAGCTAGGTTCAGCTGTAACAGAAATCAGTGCCAGGTAGACAAGGCTTCTCTGATTCCTCTCCTGCCTTATCCATCCCTCCCATTTTGTTCTTCTGGCCAGCTATGAAATTAACATTTGCTCTGAACTTGCACAAACCCTTGCAGGATGACAGTCTATGGAAAGGAGTTCTAAGATGAAAGGTTTCTATATAGCTGAAAGACTACATTGGTGCAAGAGGCATGTCAGAGGCTGGCCCATTGCCAGGAAGATAACCTACCAGTTAATATTCTGTAACTCACTTGCATTAAACAGGCAGGAAGATGCCATGTATTTTGCCATTGTATAGGTTTTGACTTGGTGCCAAAATAAGCTCCTGAAATGGATGCACAGCACAGCATCTAAAACACTGCACTGTCCCAACTGCAGTAAAAGGAAAACACTTCTTTCCCTGTTGCTATGTACTTTGGCAGATATCCCATCCAAAGAATTGTGCTCAAAGTACTCTGGAAACACCTGCCAGGAGACTACTTGGGAATGTTGTTTAAACAAGCGTACCTGCCAACTTTCCAGCACTGTTGACTTTGCAGTACCAAAAACGCGTCCTATTTTAAAACAGACTTGATGGATAACAGGAACTAGACCATAAGGACGAAGCACAGAGTGTGCTTAAAATTTGCTTGTAATTTTTGAAGCTGCTCAAAATAAGTGTGTAATGTACAGACGTTTCAATATGTAGCAATACATAGGGTTGGACTCGAGACAGGAACATACGTAATAACGGTACGTGCTGATGTTGTGTGAGGAGAGGAAGGATGTGTTTTTCCTACTGTAACTTACTCTAAAAGGGTTTTCACAGTATTGTATTCTGATAAGACATCTTTTTAAGTGTGTGTGCAATATTTTAGTAGGGCTCCAAAAATTTGCAGGGCAAAACTTTCATATATAGTGTTTGTTCTCAGGAGAGGTCATGCAGAAGCAGAAGTAAAACAGTAATCTCCTGCCAGGTTTGTCCACTGAAGGGAAGAGAAGGTGCAGAAAGATAAAAAAAATGTCCCTTTTTTACACACACAAACTTAGCATGCACATATACAATGGCAGAGCCAGAGTTACCAGGCAGTGATGAAAACACAGTCTGCTTCATTAACTTTTGTCAGTGTGTGACATGTGCCAGATCTTCACAGGGAAACTGAATTTCCATCAATCCCCACCATGTACATACTTCTATTTCCCCATAGAGTGTGTTTATTTCCAGATGTAGACAGCTCAGTGTCCATTTAGTTAAATTCCCTCTGGTCACTCTGAGGATTTTGGAGATCGTTAATGTCTTTGTTCTTGGCCCACTCCTAACATGTTGTCATGCTGGAGAACTTGAATCCCATAGCAATTTTCTGGGTGTGAAGATCTGTGAGGTTCTTCCACCCCCTTCACTAGTTCTAGTAATAGTCTTACTCCATAGATTTAATCTCTGCAGGAAACATAAGCAAACATGAAAAATGGCTCTCTAAAGGAGGCACAAGGAGAAGGCTCAGCTTCTCTGAATCAATCATCCACACTATGCAAGTTCAGTCATGCAATAAATTCAAGAAAGGCTGTATCAGAATTTGGCTGATACAAGGATGTGCCAAAATGCTTAAATCTAAAGTTGAAGTTAACCCCCAAGAACATGCAGCCATTCAGTGAATATCCATCAACTTGGCAAATGGCAAGTTCTTTCAAGCTCTCTCAAAACTTTCCCACTGTTTCACATTGACCCACAGCAGTAAGGAATGTGTCTGCCACTTGTAATGCAGTATTTTGTGAAATTTAAAACTCTGCTCTAACCAGCTAAAATCAAGAAGCTGTCTGAAATGCTCTTTATGTCCAGATAAAAAGAAACTGTCTGCTGTGTCAGCATAAATATATAACTCCATCCTGAAATATTTACAGTCTTATTGCACTGCATTTTCCCCTCTATCTTATGCCAAAGTAGTATTGCCTGAAGACTACTGATTTTGTAGGTCTATTTATATCCAGCTTCCCTTGAATGTCAAAGGAAATATTCTTGTTGACTTCAGTAGGAGCTGAATCAATGATCATATCATTGAAGTCATATTTCACGAGACAAAAGGCTCACAAAATTTAGCTGCGGCTCTTCTGTCACTAGTCAACGGGTAACATTTTTTGCTGATCTTTCTACTGCAAAGGCACCTGTGAGATCAGAACAGTCTCAGCTGTTATTCAACAGTTTAGAAAATATTCACAAATATTAGACATCTTTTCTTCATGTAAAGTGCTATGACTCTATCACTCTATCTTACTTACCTTGGGACAAGCATAGATATCCCTAACAATTAGAGCAGGCTGTGCAACCATCTCCACAGGAAACACTGAAATGCAGAGCTCTAAGTTTGACTTGAGGATATTTAGCATTTGTTTTTGTAAGTGTCCATTTTTCACATGCAGTATACTGTCAAGGAGAGAGTTTATATCTCCAAGCAAGTAGGAGACTCACGAAAACTCAAAAACATCCTATATCCCTATTCAACCACTGAAATCCATAGGTGTGTGGCAGGGACAAGTAAAGCCAGCAGAACGCATGCGCATGCTTTGGTTATCTTTTTATTCTGTGTAGTGGGATTGACTTAGCTTTATATTAAGTTCCCCTTTCCTAATGTGGTTTATGTGATCCCCTTCACTGCCATTGCAATCTGATACCTTAGTACATCTTCACCTACAGTGATTCATGTTTGTTTGTTTATTTATTTCTGTACAGGAACACTACAGCATTTGCTTTGTTTTCTGACTTCCACTACGTCAGAATTTCTTTTCTTCTTTTGAAAAATATAGAAACCAAAACCAGAATTGTGTCTCTTAAAAATATTATTTTGAGGAATACTGCTCTAAGGTATTTATTTTTAAAAGCCTTTATGGTATTTGAAAATATTTAGTTTAGTGCACAGAAAATATATGCAACACTTTGATACTCCTGCAAGGTTCAGATGTCTGACTTTGTGGGAGGAAATTTTGTTTTAGTTATTATAAGCTCTTTTATCCATTGTCTAATTCTTGTTTCCTGTATTTTAAGTACAGGAGAATGAAGAATTAAACTGATTAAAATCAGAAAAATGTTTTTTTAAAAAGCTAAACATAATTTCTGAGGTGAACTGTCCTATACATAACATTCTTAGGCATGAGATTTTTGCCACAATCTGACACTGAAATGCTTTCTATTAGAAGTTATTGTACTTACAGACTATGAAAGGTGCTCAAAATACTTGGCTCAGGTTTATTTTCTATGTGTAATGAAACCTTTTAGGTAACATTAGACACTAAATTACTTAGGCAAATATGTGTGAGGGGTGGAGGCTGTATTCAGTGTTGTTTGTGATGTTGCATTATGTTTATCAAGAGCTTGTATTTCCCATATTAAATTTTGCATTTAAAATTCTCTTTTGTATGTCAGAACCTACAGAGTAGCATTCATATGCAAAGCCCTTTCCCTAAAATTGGTGTCTTTTTGCCCCAGAGGAACAATATTTTGCAAGCAGTTGCTGAATTGTCTTATAATCTTCTTGATAATTTAGTCAGGAAAACTTTAGCCTTTCACATAGTGACATACTGAATTTTCTGAGTGGAGTCTTGAAGAAACAGGATCATGGGAACTGAAGGCTTCTAACCAAAACCCCTTTTTAGCTTTACTACAAGTCTGAGGATATCAGATTAAGAATTATGAAAAGTTCCTTCACATTATTTTTGGTTTGACAGTTTTATTCCATCACAAATGTTTTAATTTTCCTTCCTTCTTTCTTTCTCTGACTTCAATAGTTGAGATGAAGCTACAAAGACCAATTTACTTTGTTCAAGCAGCTACTAGACCCTAGTTGCTTTTGGAATTGACTGTACTTGACTTCAGCCACAAACCCTGGGTCTTAAATGCTGGTTGTGCTTGGCAACTTTGAAACCGTAATAAGAGATAAAAACAGATTCAGCTAGGAATTACAGGATAAGTTGCTGGAACTTCACCAAAAAGTAACGTTAGACCTGTCCGTGCTGGGCAACTGTCACTGCAAAAAGACTGTAGAGTCCTTTGTGGTAAATAGGACAGCAAAGGGTTGCTGTCAGTCTAGCAAGAACTGATAGCTTTATGACAACTTGCTCAGCATGGCAAGAAGGAAAGAATACAGAGAGGAGCATGAAGTGTGACATATTGCTGATGCATAGGCTTTCCTAAACCTAAAATGAAAATCTGTTGGAGTTGCTCCAAGGTATACTATTGTTCAGTGCCTAATGTTCACCCTACAACATTTGACAAATCTTTGAAAGATGGGAAAAGTCTGCCCTGAACTTCATCTCTCCATAGCAAAGAATTAAAATGAGTGGGTGTAAGAACCATCTACCTTTGTCTTATGCCATTTGAGGACTTCTGGATATTGTACACAATTTTGACTGGACAGATTATCAATTCCAGTCCCTTCAGCAGTAAAAAAGAAAAAGAGCAATAATAATAATGAAAAAGTGGTATGCAATGAGATGGTGGTATGCAAAAAGAAATGGTATTTCCATATAAATACAGTGATAAACAGCAGGGAACTGTACATACACAGCAAAAGTAACTCTCTCCTATACTGTTACTGATCTGGTGTTTTTCTGTTGACGCCAACAAGCAAAAGAGTGAAGCATCAGGCCCAAACTGAAGCAGATATGTAAGAAGCATTCTGGGACAAGAGCAATACCTCCAAGCAGCCAAATCAGGTGAGAAGACCTGACACATGAAGAGACCCACTCTTCTTCCCCACTATATGTGCTGTGCTTTTCCACACCACCTGCCTCTGCTACTGGTTGTGATAATGGTAGGGTGGCTGTAGCATCATTAAATGGCAGGAGAAAAGAGAGAAAGAGGGAAAGGGAGAAGAGGAACATGAGGCAGTACTGGCAGCAGAGGCCCTGTGGGTCCAGGACTCTCCAGACAGCATCCAGGTAGGGCACTCCTGTCTCTGTGATTGTGGCATATAGTCCAAATGACATTTTGGTGAGTTTTTATATGCCTGAGTAGTGTTAAAGACTTTTGCTGAAATTACGAGAGTTTGTTCTTCTGTTGAAAAGTGCTAATCAGATTCTTTTCCAGCAACTACCTCCAACAGCATTGACAATCACCTTTTCATTTATGGCCACT
>WEIV01004374.1:7311-34012 GCA_013390005.1 Calyptomena viridis
AATAAAATGTAATTAATAATTACATTAAATATATGGCTATAATTACAGATAATATACATATACCTTATATAAAATATAAAATATCTAATATGAAAATATAGATGCATGTAAATATGTGAGATACAATTGTATATATTTTTTAAATATAAATTAAAAATACACAGGGATCACCTGGGAATAATTGGTTAGAAATTACTCCTCCTAATTGGGAAGCAGAAGGTGCATTCCCCAAACCCCCCCACACTTGTTTCCCAGCTGAGAATCATTCCCGGCTCAGTGGAGCAGCTCAGGCGGTGCCCACAAACCCCGAGCGCGGGAGGTGGTTCCTGATGCTCCGGGGGGAGAACTACAATTCCCATCGTGCCCCCGCACAGCGGCACCGCGGTGACATCAGCCCCATGGCCGAGCCCGCTCCTACAGCGACACCGCCAGCGATGTGAGCTCGGCTTTTCTTCCCCTTCTGCAGCCGGGCCTTTGGCACCGCGGAGTCTCGGGCCGGGGGAGCGTTCCAGCCGCCACGGAGCGTCCTGAAAGGAGCACGGAATACCCGGACACGGTGCATTCTGTGCGGTGTCGCTGCGCTCCGAGCTCCTCCGCCTGTCCCCAGCGCCGCTCCTTTCCGTGCCCGCAGCCCCAACCCGCGCCTTTTCCGCCGCTTTTGGGTTTGTTTTGCCCCGCGGCTCCAAGGGGAGGAGGAGAAACGCTCCGCACAGCCCGGCAACAGTGCGCGCGTAGTAACCGGGGCTCCCTGTCGCTGTGCCACCTTCCCGTGCCACCCGTGTCCCCGGGCAGGGACAGGGCATGGCTGGTGGGAACAGCTGCGCAGGTTGGTCTCGCCGCAAGTTGGCTCTGGCTGCGGGATGGGGGGGTTTGTTCTTCAGGGGATTTTAGGCAGCCGGAAAACAGTCCGGCAGAGCGGTTTGTGCGGTGTAATGTTTGCTCAGGTTGCTGTAGTTTAATGAAGTGTCGTGACTTAACTCGCCTGGTGATGCTGAGACTGGTTGTGAGTGCCTGACAAAAACATAGTTTTCTAAACACGAATGTCTGTTGGTGTTGGCAGCCAGTGTTTCCTAAGACTTAAAAAGTGGATGGGAAACTTGAGAATACTTGCTGTCATCATTTCTGTAAGAAATAGAGTGATTTCTCAAGAAGGTAATAAATAGATCCCCTTTCATTTCTCTTTAGAAACAGTTTAGATCTGTTAAGTGACATTGTGACAGTGTTTGCTCAAGTCTGCAAAGTCCTGAAGGCACCTACTTAGTACTTTAATTCACAAGTAAGGAACAGGTCAAGTGGGAAAAGTGGCTTTATATCTAATTTCAGGTGTGTAATGAAATTAAGGTATGAATCTTTATAACTTGTTATATGTCCTGTTCCTCATGCACCTTAGTAAGAAAAGTTCTAATTATTTGGCCACATGCCAGTTTGTAACTTCAAAAAGTGTGTTTTTTGCCCATTAGGTATGGATAATTTTAGCATTTATGGTTGATTAAAATATATTTGGAAAGACACTTTGATTTGTTGGAGTTTAAACTGTACTGGGTAGGCCATCTGTTAAAATTAATCTAGGAGAATATCTTTTAACTTCAGCTGGAATTTCTTAGTCCCCAACAAAAAGGTTTATATTATTACCAATAAGCCTGTTTTAAGGCACAGGACATAATCTATAAGTTATGCACTTGAAGTGCCTTTGGTTTAGTTGACTTTAAAGTGAGTGGAAGTTCAGTAAAAACTCTGTACCTGTTTGTTTAATATTCCCTTGTGTTTCCCTGGACTGCCAGGAGATAATGGAGTGTGACACGTGGGGAGAGTTGTGAGTGAAGGTGAATATATAGAGGGAGCTGGCATTAAGTTCCTTGAGATTTCCATGGAGCCTGCAGGAAAATATAAAACCCTCTGAAACTCCAAATTAAGGGTTTCAGTAATTTTTGTATGCCAAAAGTACTTGGAAATAGTAGAACTCAAGTGTTTGGAATACTTGTGGCTCTGGACTACAATGTACAGAGTTATAAAAATCTATCACTAAATATCAGTAACTTTTTAAGTAGTTTAAATGAGTTGCAGAGCATGGCTTTGTTCCTAAACTACCTGCTGACAAATTATTTTTTTTTAAAGTAAAATAAGAATTTCAGTAAGTGAGTCTGTGTTACAAATTTGAATTTCTGGGATGACTGACTTTGGGAAGGCTGAAGTTGTCATTCAGTTCCCCGTGGATAAATCTGTATCATGTGGTTTCCCAAGTGCTTACCCTGTTTGATTTCTTGTCATTGTCATTCTCAGTTTTAATCTGAATGTTGCAGAAATGTTTTCTTTGTTTGGGTTTTCTGCTGGCTGAGGAAGAAGTACCTCACAGAGGTACTGTGGGAAGGATGGAATTGAGGAGCAGATTGGAATCTCCTCCACAGCAAACTTGGTAAAGCAGATAGGCCTAAATATAAAATAAATCCAGAAAAGGTGTGTTAAAGAGAAATGTGGGTCTTTAAACTTGACAGCAGTTTTTCCATGTAACCTGGTTCTGGAAGCTGTAAACCCTTAGGGATATAAATGGAAGTTTTTAGGCCTTCCTTTTGGTCTTCCTAAAATACTGAGGTAATGCTTAAAATTATCTTTTTTTTTTTTTTTTTAATCTGGAGAATTGAATGTACCACAGCATGTGGAACTGCAAAGCTTTGACTTGGATATTGAGAAGATTGTGGGAAGTGTGTGTGTCCATATGTGTGTGCTTATATATCCACAGAAAATGTTGCTCTTTTTAACCAAGGTTTGGGAAATGTGGAGCAGGAGGCACCAAAATCAAGAGGGTGACCATACGAGTGCTGTTTGTAAAGCTCATTTAAAGTTTCTGCTGCTAATTTAAAAAAGTGTCAGTGGGAAGCTGAGTGGACATTGCACTCCTAAGGGAGTAGGAGAGAGGACTGGGGATATCCAGGGATACTGAGAGGATGTGGAGAGAACTGCTGCTGTTCCAGTGAACTTTGGGATGGGGAATGGGCATGTTGGGAGCCAGTAATCCTGATTCCCTCCTGATGGAACAGCTTGTTTCCTTCTGGTGGTGTGCTGTGAGCATTTCTCTTTTTGCTTAGAGTTCTCCTTGAACAGTGGCAGAAAATAAACATAAAACTGTTTGCAAATTCAGGACACGATACTGAAGTGCTCAATGAAAACACTTTTAATTTTATTTTTAATTTGTCAGTGTAACAATGCAAGGTCTTCCAGTGAAGATGAAGCCTTACATTTGTGTAGTGCCTTGACTTGCTGACCTGGGACGTGGTTTTCCTGTGTCGTGTCCAACCCTTACCGTGTCCCCAAGTGCCACATCCACACACCTTTGGAACACTTCCAGGGATGGGGACTCCACCACTGCCCTGGGCAGCCTGTTCTGATGCCTGACCACCCTTTCAGTGAAGAAGTATTTCCCAATACCCAACCTAAAACTCCCCTGGCACAACTTGAGGCCTCTTACCCAGTTCCTTGTTCCCTGGGAGCAGAGCCCAACCCCTCCTGGCTCCCCCCCTCCTGTCAGGGGGTTGGAGAGAATTCCAGGTCCCTCCTGAGCCTCCTTTTCTCCAGCTCCCTCAGCTGCTCCTGGTGCTCCAGCCCCTTCCCCAGCTCTGTTCTCTTCCCTGTCTGTGTTATCATGGGGGGCTGTGCTTTTATCACATGTGCCTGGTTTGGATAACAGTGTGTGAAAAGAGCCAAACTGCCTTTGCCACTGACAAGAGTCTGAAAATGGATAAGGGGCTGCATTCCCAGGTCCCTGAGGGTTTTGGGCTGCATTCCCAGGTACCTGAGGGTTTTGTCCTGCCTTGTGCTGGGGATGGAAGTGCAGCTCTGTGGCAGATGTGAGCAGGGGAGTTGATGTGGAGTTGTGTGATGGACCTTTATCTCACAGAATCAAGTTGGAGAGGAGACCTGTGAGGCCACAGCCACTCTGCCTGATCCTTGGTGCTGCTGTCCTGCCCATTCCAGGACTCCCTGTGACCTGCTGAGCTCTTCTGTGGGAGCTCAATAAACAGAAATAAATCATCATTATTCTACCAATGTGTTGGGCTGGAGGAGCTGTGGGTGTGTGATGTGGAGTGAGGGTGTGAGGAGCAGTGAGGGGAAGCTGGAAACGAGTTTGATGCACAAGTACAACTTTGACAGACCTGGTAATTGCTGCCTTTCTTTAATTGCTTTTAAACAGGCTAAGTCAGTCCATAAGAATCTGAATTTCTGCTTGCACAGCAATGCTACACACTTCAGAGAAGAGAACTTGTATGTTGGTGGCAAGGACATGGTCAAAAGGTCACCCCTGGTCACTGCAAGCCACAGGTGAGTTCAAAAAGTGAGTAAACAGAAATAAAAACTTGTGTAATATGCTTTTTCTATGGTGAATAACCACATAAAAAAACCTCAACACTTGAAGAGAATGTTAAATGGAGCAGCTTTCACTGTTTGTCAAGACAGGACTCTGTTCATAGAAGTCACCAGATCCTCACACACTTTTCTTGTCAAGGGCACTTGGGAAACCACAAAGTCCTCAGAAGAACAACTGGTGGGAGTTACCACGGACCAAAAAAAAGATATAAAATCTTTGTTTGCATTGAATTAATGCATTTAGATGCTTGTGTTAAAACAAACAAAACAAATGGCCATGAGGGTTCTTAATGGTTAATTAGGCAATAGATCTCATATATTGAACAGGCATCTCATAAAGGTAATTATTCTCCCTCACACCCCACCTTAAATAGTGCTTTTTTATGTGCTTTTGACCCAGCTAAGAGGGGTCTGACAGACTTGACTCCTTTTTCTCAGAAAAAGTTTCTGGTTCATTTTTAGCAAAGAATTGTTTCCCTTTGCTGCTGCAAAAAGCCTTTTTGATGCTCTGAAACTGGGATTTAGAAGGAAGTCTTCAGTAATCTGCCATTTATATGGTTTTATCCCTGACATTAAGAGAGCTCTGACTAACTGACTTATTTTCTCCCCTGAATTTGTTGCTTTTTACATATCCCTGTCACCTACTTACTTCTGCTTCATTTCCTGGGTAACCCAAGAAAGCAATTTATAGTATTCTGATTTTTCTTTTTTTTTACCCACTTGTTTCAGACAATTTTTAGCAGTGCATCCTGAGTGAGTCCCAGTGTTCTATAGATTAAGAAGGCTGTGGGTAGGAGTTATTAGAAATCTTAAAAAGAAAACAAAACACCCAAACAACCCAAAACAGTAAAAACAGTGCTTTTTCTTATATGTTCTTGGTAAGATAAATCTGAAATAAACAGGAAATATTTATCCTGCCAAGAAATCAGAGTAGAATACCCTCAGTATAAATACAATAACACTGTGCAATGCTGTTGTTCACTGCTGTTATCAGATGTGTTTATAAAAAGCACAGTTGAGCAAAGCTCTGTAGCAATGAGTTCCTGCAGCTTTGGGAGAACTGGCTGCAAAAAGACCTTTTGCTAATTTAGCTCAAAAGCTTTTTGGTAAAACAAACTTTGTGTCAGGTGGGACTTTGTGACAATGAAAATAATTTTTTATAATTGTGTAATGAAGTAAATATGTAGCTGTGATTACATTATTTTTCAGGGATTTGTTAGTGTGATTTAAGTCATAAACTGTTCTCACCTCTAAATGGGAAGAAATTCTGGCACAGGTTTCCCAGAGAAGCTGTGGCTGCCCCATCCCTGGAAGTGTCCAAGGCCAGGTTGGAGCCACCTGGGATAGTGGAAGGTGTCCCTGCCCATGGCAGGGGGTGGAATGGGATGATTTTTAAGGTCCCTTCCAACCAGCCATTGTGTTTCACTGGGATACCCCAGACATACATTGGCATAATTTAAGTCTCTATGAACATTCCTAAAACTCCTTCCCATGTTCCTGAGGGACCTGCAGTGCCCTGTGTTGCAGCAGCTCTTGCCATCTCACAATAACACTTAATCTTGAACCCTTTCCAGGACTTTGCTGGACAGCACTAGGAACAAAACACTTCCAGTAATGAGAAATGATCCCTGAGTCTCCTGCTGTATCCACAGAGCTGTGAAATCCTCAGACAGAGGTTGTTGACAAGGTACAGATCTCTGGGTTTAATCAAAGATTTTTCAGATGGGACTCTGTCAATGAAAGGAATTTATTCTAATTGTATAATGAAGCAAGGATTTAGCCCATTTCAGGGAGTGCTGATGAGGCACAGAGCTCTCAGTGTGGAAAACTTGTCTCCTATGTGTCAGAAGGCACAGTGGGGGCACACCCTGGCACTGGTGTGCCTTCTGCCCTGTTCATCCTTGGCACTGCCCAGGACCCGAGTGCACGAGGTCCTGAGCAACCTGCTCCACGTCAGGGCCTCTGCTCCACAGGTCCCTTCCAGCATCAGCTGTTCCCACATGTCTGCCATGCAGGATTCTCTGTTATAAACATCATTTGCAGGGTATTTATTGTGTCCTTTACTGAGATCTGTGGGTTTCATCTGTCTCTAAATGCCAGGTAATAAAAACTGAGTTGGTGTGCAAGGACTTGGAGTGGTGTGGGTTAGAAGGGACCTTAAAAAAATCCAGTTCCACTCCCTGCCCTGGGCAGGGACACCTTCCACTATCCCAGGTTTCTCCAAGCCCCATCCAACCTGGCTTTGGACACTTCCAGGGATGGGGCAGCCACAGCTTCTCTGGGCAACCTGTGCCAGGGCCTCCCCACCCTCCCAGGGAAGAGTTTTTTCTTACCATATGCTCTAAATCTCTTTTTCGTGTCTCAGATGACACTACAATATTGATGTCTAGTTGCTTTGATACTATGTAGTTTTATATATATTTATACTTGAAATATTAACTCTACACTAACCAAGTTCTCCTCAAATAAAATAAACTTTGGAACAGTTTCTAAATACAAAGAACTGTCTGAGGCTTTTGGAAGCAGTGGCTGTATTTGGTAAATACTTTTGTTTGCTTATTATTGTGGTGATCTGCTTGCACAAACTGAAAGCCCTCTGTGTGCATTTGAAGACAAGATGTGCCTAATAATTGTTGGATGTCTTGGGAAAGAGTGTGTCCAGTTTTCTGTGCAAGGGGAGGGTTTAGTATGTGCACATTTTCATTTTTCAGGAGCAAACAGAAGCTGTGTCTTGTTATGCTTTGAAAGGAAAAAAAATCCACCCTGATAACCTACCTGGGTTTTAGACGTGGGTTTTTTGTTGTTGTTTTGAGGTAATTTAGTGAGAGCAGGATTTTTGGGGTGGGAAGGATAAAGTAAAAGCCCTGCTGAAGACTGCAGTTGTGATCATTTGTTTTCTGTAAAGTTTTTTTTGAGGCAGCGTTTCATTTGTTGATTTTTCATGTTGGAATTCTGAGTGATCCTATCCCATTTTCTTCTTTTACTGTAACTTGTTAGTAGTTCCCATGTAAATCCCACAGGACAATCTGTATTTAACTGTGTGCAAGGACAGGCTCTGCTGTTTTGGAAGAGCCAAGGCTGTATCTTGGGTACATGAAGTACCTCCTCTACTCATCTTTAGACACATTGTCCTGCACAACTCACATTAGCAGTGATTAATGGCTCTGAAAAGATAAATCCATTACTTGCAGGTCCTATTTTTAATCAGTGCAGAAATATTTTCTGCCCTTGTCAAGGAGCTGAATTTATCTCTGTGTTGCATCCTGGGAGTCTAAACAAGACCAGGGCCCGGGCACTGGCATGTGCTTGTTGATATTCTGAATTGTTCCTGAAATTCTGCCCTTGGTCAGCTCCTGGTTCCCTAAATGTTACTTGTGTTTGTGGGTCAGGAGTCTTTTGTAGCAGAAAATGTGGGTCCCACCCTCTCCTGTGGGGTCAGAATTGACCTTGTGGCTTGAGCACTGTGGTGCCATTTGGTGTCTGGGCCAGGAAGTTGTTCTTATCCCTAATTTAATGATATAAATATGGACAGATACGGAATTTTACAGAGTATTTGTGTAGTCCCTACAGGATTCTAGTACCTCTAATTCTGTTGTTTAATAGGGGTTTGTTTGGATGTGTAAAACCAGTTTTAAAGCAAGTCATAAACCCTCAGAGTAAACTTTTTTAAATGCAAAAAATTCCTTGAGGGACTGTTCTTTCCTGCTCATGGTAGGAACACACCTGGCCAGGGAATAGTTGTTTCCTACCTTTTAAAACAATATCCAGGGGAAGGAAGACCTTCCACATCAGTGGCAGCTTTCACTAAGCTAAGTTTTGGCCAATGATTTGTAATAAGCAAGAGAAAAAATTAAATTAATGGAATTCCAGGTTGGAAGTTACCTCAGCTATTATCTGCTCCAGCCTTTCTTGGCATTATTTATTCAAAGATTATTTATTTATCTGTAACAGTCTTTCCTGGAGCAGCACTTAGGGCAGATTAATTTTCTTACCCACATTTTGCTCTCTGGAGTTTCTAGGTGTCTCTCCCTGCTTTCCTCTTTGTTGGGATATTTTGTGTTTTCAGGGATACGAGGGGGATAATGGCTCTTCCCTTTGTTTTCCAGAGGAAATGTGTCTGCCTGTGCTGTGCATTCCCAGTCATCCAGAACAGAAGATTCTGAGCTTGTGAATGTGACCCACCAACACCTACAATGTGAACCCTGTGGGGAATTCCTATTACTGTGTAGTAAGTCATTTTTATTATTTACATATTCATTTTTAGAAGGCACATTTGTCAGATTTGAACTAATTTAAGGCAAAGGAGAACTTGGATTTTATCCTTTTATCCTAGCAGCATTGTTTTCCTAAAGGATTATTTAGTTCAAGGAATAAGACTTTGCTTTGTTGCCTTTACTGCTCGTTTACATAAAAATATAATATTTTTAATATTTCCTTCTCTTTTCAACACAGGTAAATAACAAGAACCAAGCAATGGACACTCAATTCTTTTCCCCATTATTGGGAGCAGTAACTAGTTCCCCACCACCCCTGGAATCTTCCCAGCTGTGCAGTGACTGGTTGGGATGTGGGGAAGAGATTGGCTCAAAAACTGCTCTTCAGGACTGCACAAAGAAATGGTATCAGCATTCCTGGTGGGATCTTGTGGTGGTCTGGAGCCACTGGCATTGTGGTGAAGAAAAAATGGGATTCTAGGTGTTTTGAGGAAGAGCTTATGGGATAATTTATTGAGTTGCTGGTTTTCTTTGCTGTGTAATAGTTATTATAGAGGTGGTGGAAAAAAGGCAGGGGGTCTGTGTGTGTTCACCTGGAAAAGCATTTGAAAACTTGGAAAGAACACCACATTTGGGGAAAAGAGTGGGAAAATGCTCCCACTCCTTAAGGAAAATCCTGTTCCTTCCATGCCTCCCACCCCTCATGATGATCATTGATAATGTCAGGTATTTCCTGGGACATGAAGAGTTTTACACACAAGTACCTGTGCTGCTGAGAGCAGAAACATGGTACAGCTACTCTTGAAAATGTATCAGCCCACTGGTTTTTTGTGCCTTTGATATAATGCACTCAAGGTTGATTTTATGTATTAAAAAGGTGCACTGCAAGGGGCAGTAAAATTAAGGTGCAGAGAGGCTGGACAGGGTTTGAAAGCTTCCCTGTCAGTGGAGAGTAAATCAAACTCCTCTTTGGTTTTGAAAAGTCACCTCTGCAGAGGAATGGTTAGTCAGCAATATCATGGGACACAAGGACTGCAAGGAGCAGGGAATGATGATGGAAACCAGGGAGCACCCACTGAAATAATTGATCTTTTGCTTCATACTGATCATTTCATTGTCACATTAAAACTATTCCAGAATCAGAAAGGCTTAAACCATGTTTTCACATTGGCTCCCCCTTCTCTTCTTTGCTTCAACAAAATATTGCCTTTTGGGGAGGAATTGGTTGGTACAAACTGGCTTTTGACACTGTGGTGATGCCTTTCTAATGAGCATTTTTAATACTTCACTGCATTTTTTATCACTTGCCTCATGAAGATGAAATTTAAAGTGGGGAGAGAGGGGAATCCACTGGTTCACAAGGTGCTGAAAGGTAACAGTTAAGGGAGATACATGTATTGCAGAAAAATGAATATTTTCCCTAGTCCTCCCTGGAAAGTGTCACAATTTTAGCTGTAAGGGCTAAGTTCAAGCACAGAGTGGCAATCAACTAATTAAAATATGCAGTATTTTCTTAGAAGCAGACTTTGGATTATTGCAAGGGAGCTTTAAAAAATAAATTAGGGAATCAAATTAAATGTTGCCTGTTAGTGGTAACCCAGGTCTGCTCCCATTCTGAGCCTGCAGATACTCAATATTCCTTGAGGTCTCCTTCAGAAGAGAAAACAAGTTTGCCATGTGACAAAGACAGAGGAAGAGACCTGGTTATCAAATCAGTTCTACATTAATTTTTCAACAGTCTGTGCACTTTTCTAAGCACTAAATAAAATCACAAAGACCAGATCCTTTACAGAGCAAACTGAATAGTCATGAAGTAATAGAGGTGGTTACAAGTCAAAATGGGTTGAGGCCTTAAAAGTAAGGCATAAACAGCTGATTTTCATTGGAGCAAAAGATTAAGAAATGTCCATGAAATTATTTATTTATTATTCATTTTGGTGTTTGGGGTTTTTTTCAGGTCACAAATAAATCTTTCTTATTCTGGCAATGGCCCTGATATGTTTGGGTTGGTGTCAAGCATTTTAGAGGAGCCAAACAAGCCAGAACCAGTTACAGATTGGTAAGTTTGTTCTGGAAGTTCTTATAACTTTTGTGTTGATTTTTATGTCCATTGTCACACAGATATGATACACATTTTTAATGATTTCACAGAATTATATAAAGAATGATTTATAACTTCCCTTGAAATATAGGGATGTGTTTCTTGTCAGTAAAAAAAGGCAAATATTCTGAAGTCTTCCATCAGCTTTACAGCATTTGGGGAGGAAAAAAATATGATTAATTTGAACCAGTGGGGAGTTGACTAAATACAGTAGAATCTAAAATATTTAATAAATCCAAATCAACTCTGCAGCTCTGAATGTACATATTATAAAGAGCAGAGAGCAGTGCTGGTACTCAGGTTTCACAGAGCATTTATTCCACTGCAGTGGGAATATCTCCCACCTTATATTTTTGAGATCTCATGGTTAGTCAGCAATATCATGGGGGAAATAACAAAGGTATGTGAACTATTTTAATGTAAGAAATGTTTTAAGTCATTACATGGTTGAACTTTTTTTCAGGAATTCTCTTTCAAGGTTGTTTCCCCCTATGTGGGCACCTGAGCTTGGAAGCCATGGGGAATTCTCAGGGCTCTCACCTAAGCACTCTGTGGAAAACAAGGATTTTCCAGGCCTGGTGGGGACACAAAGCTGCCATCAGGAACAGCTGCAGAAGCCTCCAGATGTGGAGATGTTACACAGAGGTTTGGAAGAGCTTCAGCTCAGAGAGTCTTGGCTTTGCCCATCTGGCCCTCACACTCAGCCTGACCATGTCCTGAGGAGCAGTTACCCTGAAAATGCCTTTTTCCAGAATAATAACACGATTCCCCAAGAAGGGATTTCACTTCACAGTGTGAACTACAACCAGCATTTGTGCAGTTATGACCTCGTGAGGTTAAATGGAGACTATGAAAAGTTTGGTTGCAATTTTAGCCCTTTTTCTGCTCAGAACAGAATGAGACAAGGCACTAATGTCCAGAAGGAGTGTTGGAAAAATGAAAGGGCAAGAGGCAAAGCTCTGAAAAATTATGTTCAAGAACAAATTAAGTATTCTCCTGATCTTTCCAATCAGCCTGTTGATAACTCTTGGGATCAAGTGTCCCAGGACAACCACTTTTCCTCTAAAAGATACGAAAACTTTACAGCTGCTCATAAACTGCAGTCAGCTGTTCATCCATCACTACATTTTTTCAATCAACCCACTAATGAAAATAAATGTTCTGGAGAAACAACCAGAAAACCCCAGGATACCCATGTGCAAAATGGCCATTGTGGCTTTACTTTGGGAGATGCTTTTAATAATAATAATAATAACAAATGTAAGATTAATACTGGCCCCAAAGAGTTCTCTCATAAAGAAGCTGAATATGATTTATCTGTGAAAAATGTTATGCAAAATGGGAGTTATTCATCATACCATGGACATAAGTGGCTGGATGGGACAAGTCTGACAGCTGGGTGGGATATCCCATGTGGAAAACAAGTGGCAACGAGCCCACAGTCATCTTCAGGAGTTTCAACCATGTCTGGTGGTTCTCCCACCCATCAGTCTGTACCACAGCCCTCTTACTACTCACAGCTCTTACCTGGCCTCCCTCCAAGAAAAGATGGAAGGTTACAAATATCCAACGGTTTTCCCAATAATTTGGGGGGTTCTGATTTCACCTCAGAAAATCAGAAGCAAATGAAACCCGTTCAGGATTCATTGACTAAGGAGGGGCCATGCCATAAACTCCCAGTTAACTTTTCATCCCACTGGTTAACACAGCAGAAGGCTGTAAGTGAAGACCCTGAGAAATATCACAGGTTTCCAAAAAAGCAGACCCAGGAAAACTGCAGTAAAGATGATAGAAAAGGCAGAAGGAATTGGGTTCCTCATTTGGGATGTGCTGCCCCAAACAGTCCCACATTCAATATGTTCCCAAACAAGCACCAACAGAACGGTGGCAGCTTGTCAGATTTCATCAATCCTTCTTTTCTTCCTTCTTTCCCATTAATGTCTGATTTTAAGCAAAATCCCAGCTTCCCTCCATTTAATCACCACCTATTTCCATCAGCAAATAATTTTGGTTTTCCTCCGTCACCGTTCCCGTTCTCGGAACTCGTTGATCTGTTTCCCTACGATGACTTTAATCCCTGGAATCCCTTCATCCATGACCTGTTTGGTGGGGAAATAGCTGCACCCTGCTTTGCTTTTCCAACACCATTTAACAAGTACAGACCTCCAAGGAGCCGCAGTGGACCTGCTAACGAGCTTCATATCCGACTGGAGGAGTGTTATGAGCAGTGGAGAGCTTTGGAAAAGGAGAGAAAGAAGGTAAAACCCAACTGATAGCAATTCCTCATGGTAAATTGACTGGTTTTAAATGGTGTGAAGAAAAAAAAATTTATTGTGTTTCATATTTGGTTGGTTGGATTTTTTGTGTGGGTGTGTTTTGGTAGTTTTTTTGGTTGTTTGGGGGTTTTGTTTTTTACTGTCAGTGTTATAGTCGTGTCTTTGATTCTTTTTGGTTCTTGTTTTGCCAAATATGTGGGTTTAGTAAAAAGAAAATTAAGTAATCAATCCTGGGCATCCTGCACGGGGCTGTAGAGAAAAGCCACAATGTTTTAAATGCATGTGCCTTCTCCTAAAGGAAATTCCAATTTATACTCTTATTAGTCATTTTCCTGCCTCAAACTTTCAGCTGAGAACTCTTGTGAGGGAGGGATCACACTGCTAATAAGTGGGAATGGAAGCTCTGTGCTCTAAAGGAGCAGGAAGTGCTTTTCCAAGAGGAGTCAAATCCCTGAATTCCATGCCAGGTCCCAGAAACTAAATTGTCAATAATCCTTGGTCCTAATAACACACAGTGTGTGTGGCTACTTCCTGCACTTTGGAGACTCCTGCTCTGATAATGAGGCAGGTTTCTGACCAAACTGGATCTCTGGAGAGCATCTTTCTCTCCAGCATCAGCTGTGGGACCTTGGTAATGGGATTTTGGAAGTGTAAGTAGATCTGTCTTTGTGGGTTTTCCATGGAAGCCTTTAAACAAGACTCCTCTCTGCTTGTCTGGTCTTCTAGGAATTCTCTACAAGTGACAAAGTGTCATGATGAGTCCTGCTCCAAAGTATTCAGAAGCTCTTCTGCTTTCTGTTGTGGCAAAGGAGGCTGTTCCAGACCTGCTCAGGCAGGATTTGGTCAATTAAGTCATTTGGGGAGACCAAATCATAGTTTGTCTCGTGTTTTTAGTTTCATGATTAAAGGAAGAGTGTTTATCCTCATACCACGTGCTTAATAATCAAAGGGATTTAATTGACTGACTTGATTTGGTCCATTCCGAGTGATCCAGTTTTATCCTAGTGATGTGCTTGGAGTTTCTCAGTCCTTTGTGTAGTCACACACTCCACCTGCAGATACTTTTATTTTACCTCTTTGGAGTTGTCTACAATATTAAATGTGCAGATGTATTAGTTAGTTGCTTATTAGTTGTGGGTCTTAAAATACCTGGTGGTGTTACATGAATCCAGAACCAGATAATTGGAAGAAATTCTTCCCTAAGAGGGTGGGGAGGCCCTGGCACAGGTTTCCCAGAGAAGCTGTGGCTGCCCCATCCCTGGAAGTGTCCAAGGCCAGCTTGGAGCAACCTGGGCTAGTGGAAGGTGTCCCTTCCATGTATGGACTGGATGATCTTTCAGGTCCCTTCCAACCCAAACCATTCCATAATTCTGAGTTATTTGGGAACACTTTCAGCGCAGTCAGAAGTAAAGATGGGGAAGCACACCTTGAATACCCCTAAAAATTCCAAACAGCCTCAGAAACGTGGATTTACAACAATGTCTGAAACGAATCCCAACTCTTTCCCTTTCAGACTGAAGCCGACCTCGCAAGACACTTCCCAGGAAAACGCCTCTCCAGCTCCAACACCACCCCTGTATCCCGACTCCCTGCCAACCCATCCCGCGTGGATCGTTTGATTGTCGACCAGTCGCGGGAACAAGCCCGGGTGGGTCTCCTGGAGCTGGAATTCCTGCACTTCTCCTTGGTTGTGTTCACTGAAGGGAGGCCTGTAACTCCTTAATGATTTTGGTGTTTTCTGGCAGGTGGTCACATTAATAGGGAAAATGGAAAAGCTGCGTGGTGCCCCAGTGCATGGGAACATATCCACAGCCCTGGAACACCACATGGAGGCCATTCAGGAGACACAGGCCCGTCGGAAGGATGAGCTGGTTAATGCTGCTAATCCCCCGAGACCAGGAGTGCCACGTTACAGTAATGAGAAGGGTACTGCCTCCCACCCCTGCAGCTCTGAAAGCTCTGTCAGAGATTTAATTAGGAATATACTCCATTTGAAATATATAAATTTGAAATATGCAGCTGTTCTTGTAGCTTCAGCAAGAAAAAGTTGCTAAAAACTTGTTACTTTTTAAGACTTTGAGATCTGTTGCCTTTTTTTTTTTTCTGTTGCTAGTTTAAGCACTTTGAAACTTTTTCCTGTTGACTAACAGAGAACTGTAAATCTATTCAATGACATTATATAGCCATAAGTCACTGTCCTAAGAGTAAAAATATACTTATTTTTAAACAAGTAGAGTTTCTTTTTTTAGTGGTATTGCTGGTCTGTCTTTTCAGTTTATAAAATTAAGGAAGTGCTGGGATTGTGTTAATGAATTGTCTGTCTTATCTAAATCAAATACAACAAAAATTATATTCCAAATTCTTTTGCAGTAAAGCCAGAGGAACCTGTAGCAGCAGTAGAGGTTGATACATGTAGGAATTCAAAGACCATATTGTTTTTTTTCAGGAAGTACATGTGTCTCAGGAAATGATTTCCAAAGAGGGATGCACTTCCTGCTGCTGCAGTGAAGGGGACAGTGAGAAAGAGACACAAAATGTTTTGCTTTTGCAATGTAGAAGTGAAATCCTTAAAATTATGTTCCTGTAGGAAACTGACTCCTAAAATTCCTCCTAAAATTGTGACATTGGCCCCGAGCACAAGTCAGGAGTAGTAGAGGGAATGTTCTCAGCCAGGCACAAAAGGCAGGACACAGTGGTTATGTGGGTGATTATGATCAGATTTATTGCCAGGTTTGCAGTCTCTGGCCTTGCAGAATTCACAATTACAGAGCAATAGGGAGTTACTTTAGGATTTTATCTCTGTATTTGGCTGGACCTTTGTCCTTTTACTCACCTTGTGCTTTTACTCACCAACGCAAAAGGGAGCGTTCCCTGTTTTGGGATGGTCATCCCCGCCAGAGTGGGGGATCCCCCAGAAACTGCCTGTAGCCAACCAGTTTTCCCAGCTGGCACAGTCTCCACCAGCATTTTCAGACCCTTTTGCAGCATTTCATGCCCTTTTTGCCTGGGCACAATTAGAGATGTTGTAGCTGTCCCTTAGAAGAGAGGAATCGCAACCGGCGGAGTCCCACCCCTGCGGCTCGGCTGGTTGCTGAGCACACTCCACTCAGGGCTACGAGCTCAAGCACTGCACAGAATTTGGTATCTCCAGGCTCCTGCACTAATTCCAGGTGTTTTTGTGTTGCAGATGTCCTGGCTCTGGCAGCTGCCATCAGGGCTCTGGCAGGTGCCACGCGCCGGGCTCGCACCGCGCTCTGGTGCGCGGCTCAGGTGACTTGGCCAAAAATCCCGTCCACTGGAGCAGGAAAAGAAGTTGTGGAAGGGGCTCTGCAGGAGTTTTGTCCTCCAAGCACACAAGGAAAAGGCAGCGTGGAGCACGAAAATAAAGGAAGTAAAACGGAAAAGCCTGAGGAAGCAACGAGGGTTCTGGAATAAAGGCGAATAATTGCGGTGGATCAAGGGAGGATGAGGATGGGGAGGGAAGGACTCGGGGTCCTGCACAGCACTGTGGAAGGTGGTTTGGGCAGGATTCAAAAAGCAAAAAGGTTAATTAATGTGCCTGGTCAGTGCTGCGGTTCTGTTACTGTGATTGTGGTGTGGAGAGATGCATCTTGTTACAGTGTTAATGGAATTTTAATATTCCTGGTATTGCTGCGTAGGAATTTTAATGTCAAGAGGAACCAAACAATAGCTGAGCATTTCCTTGTGTGCTTATCCAAAGCTCTGTGTCAGCTGTGAGTCAGGCCCTGACCTGAGAAACCAGAGTGGTTGAACTTAATTCTCCATTTTTTTGTTAATGAGATAATTTAGCATTTTTAAAGGTACTTAATAATTGTTCAGGGTTGTTTTTTTGGGTTTTCTTTGCACCATAATGTAGTTCTTTTAAGAGCCAAAGTGATCACTAAGTAGTTTGCATCCCGTCATCGTCAGGAGGAATCCAAATTCCCATGTTTGCTTTGTGACAGGGAGTCAGGTCATCCAGGTTATCACTAAATTTGACAGGAATAATCAGTGTGTAATGTTGGTTGTGTGAGATGCTTCAGCAGTTGTGCTGCCAGTCGAGTTTCTGGCAAACCCAGTGTAAACTGAGCTTTTCTGTAGCAGAGCCCACTTAGATTTTTCCATTAGAAAAGGATTTTGTAGCTTTGCAGTGTGCAAAGTTCAGCAGGTGGTGGAAAACTGTTGCTCAGGATTAGAAATCAGACTTTTTGATTCCTCAGTGGGTTAAAAACCAGTGACTACATAACATAGTATGCACTTAATTAAAAATTATTAATATAAGTTCATGGTACTATAATTTTTTTCAGACACATTCCATATTTTAATGTATTTATTGAATGTTTATTTAAAATTCTATTTTAGTAATATAAAGTTAAATATTTTGCCAAATCTTCCAAATAATCAGATGTAACGATTTACTCAGGAACTATATATATTATTATATAAATATACACATGGAATATAGGGATTTTTTGGTGAAGGGATGTTTGCAGAATATTTACACAAAGCTAACTATGTACTAGGTTACCAAAGCTGTTTAACTGATTATTTTTTGGTGTGGAAGACTTAATATGTTTAATTGCTGTTTACTAGTCTCCATTCTGTGGCTTAGACAATCAGAGTGTGGATGTTCAGGGTGAGAATTAGCAAAGAATGGGTAATTCCGGGTGTGTCTCTAGGGCATTTAGAAATATTTTAATGCTTTAACAACTGTCTTAATGTTACACCATCTCTTAACATGTACTAATAATCAAGGTTCTTAAGTATCAGTATATTAATGAACAGCTTTGGAGAGCAGTTCTGATTTTAAAAGTGAATTAAGTTGGGGATAAAAGCAAAGTTTGAAAGGCAAAAATGATGATTTTCGTGTTGCATATTGTTCAGTGTGGAATTTGACATTTTGTGGATAATTAGAGAACTGTTTCCATGTCTATGTACTTGCAAAATATTCCAAATGCAGTGGTGTTTTGGATCTGTGGGTGTTTCTACAGCACATTTTGTCTCAATGGTGCCATCCTTAAAACTTCATTGAGGCAGTAGCATGGAAATTTGTAGCAAAAATTTACACATTGTAATCCACTGAGTCAAGTTTAAAAGCAAAATAGATAGAAATCAGATTTTTAGTATAGCAAGATTGGTTTTTTCCTAATAAAAGTGAATTAAACGTAATATTTTCAGCCTTAGCCTAAAAACCAGGTAACAGAGTTATTTCAGTGTGAGTGTTTTCTCTGTGTGTGCACATGCAATTTCTTTGCACAGACTAATTTAAGAAGGTTAAATTTGTCTTCTTGTAACTAATAATCCACAGCAAAAAGGTGGAGTTTGCAGTATTTCAGCTCCTGGGTGATTTTGTGCTTTAATTACCATTATTACTGCGTTGACAGAAAATCAGAATTTACAAGTGTGAAGCAGCTTTTCTGTTTACAGAACATTTGTAGTTTGCAGGTTGTTTTGTATTATCGTGTTAATTAATATTGTGAAGGAACAGTCTCTTAATTGGGTCATAGTTAATGTGCCTTTACCAGTCTCATTTTTCCAAAACGATAAATAGCTGTGTGCTCACTCCGTTTAAAAATGCATTTTAAAGGGTTACAGCTAAACCCACTGTTAATTATGTTAATTATGTTAATTGCAGTTGCAGTTTGGGGCTCTTTAAGTGGCTGTGGAATGTCACCCCAGGTCACATGTGCCAGTGTCAGATGTCCCTTGTCCTGCCCTACAAATCCCACACTCTCCTATTTCACTTTCCCTCCTTCCCTTGTCTTCAACACTCCAGGGAGTCACAAAAATGACTATTTTTGCACGTTTCTCCAGACAGTTTGGTTCTGGGCAGGGTTAGACCTAAAACTGTCTTGAGTTCTCATCTCAGAACGCTTCAGTTGTGTTGGATTTTTGCACATCTTTTTGTATTTTAGGGGGAGAAACGCTGTGTTTTGTAAAACAGCACCTGGAGTTGCAGGGGCTCTGTCACTGACATGATTTTTGCTGCCTAGTGTTTAATTTGTCAATAAGGTACAAATTCTTTAAGTCTTGCACTGATTTTGGGGGTGAATAAGTCCAAGTGTTGCTTGTGGGTTTAGGGACTGATTGTTACTGACTTCAGGGGAACAGAGTTGAGGTTTTAGGTCACATTTAAACCAAGGAGGTGGTTTTGATTTGAAGTTAAATTGGATTTTTGGAGGAAAAAAATCTCCCTTTCCCTCCCCGTTTTGAGAAGCAGTGAGAGAAAATTTAGTTTATTCCCTTCTCCACTTCCCCCCCTTCAGCTCTCTTGAGATTGAATTGTTTGGGGTTTTCCCCTGTTTTGATTCATACAGTTGAAATTTTTGGATGAGGTGAAGAGAGCAGAGTTGTAGCCAATCCTGGGAGCAGTTGAATTAAGGAAGGTCCTCAGAGTCCCTTCTCAAACCAGGATCATTGTCAGGGTGTGTTTTGGTAGTTGGTAGTGACTCTTTAATGCTTTAAAAATCCCAGATTGATAAACCATGATTTATTCATTCTGTATAAATAACTGGAGGCTTCTGGTGCTCCAACCTTAGTAATTCCTGGAAGAGAGTCCAGCAGCAGGGAAAGAACTTTTTTCTTTCCTGGTTTAAGTTTTGTATCTCTATTTTCCTTCTGTGCCCACAGGGTAGTTGGTATTTATATAAACTAAACCCCAGAAATTAGTATTAATTTGTTATTTTCATTAGAGCAGCACAAGGGGAGGTTATTTAAGTTCATGATAATATATTAAGTTCATAATATTTAAGTTCTTGCTGTGGCCTTTTCAGGACTGTGTGAGACTTGGTTCCCAAACTGCAGCTGTTGGGTTTTTTAATTTCCAAACTTACTTACCACCATCACTGATCCTTTTGTCTGTAATTTGGGAATTACTTGCCTTAGTTTGGGAACTGCTGCTGTGGTTCTTAAGTCTCTTATGGTTATTTCTGTCACTTTGCTGAAGTAAATGCACAATTTAAGGTGGAGATGGTGCAAGTGAGAGGCTTTGAGGTGTTTGCCTTTTCAGAGAAGTGTGGGGATACTCCAGGATTTTGTGGAAAGCTCCCTGGCTTCCCTGTGCACTTCCCAGAGGTGCCACAAGCAGTTTCCTGGGATTTTGTTTGACCTGCAGCCCTGTCTGGCTGGGGATGTGAAGGAGGAGGGAGCTGCAAGAAGGAAGGAAACACTGAGCCCCAGGGAACCCTAATTCCAGTGGGAATTTTATCCTCTGTGTGATTCCCGTGGTCAGGAGGGTGTGAGGGGCCAGGAATCTCTGCTTAAACCACAATTCCCTTTTCCTCATGGGCTGCTGTGACTTGTGGTAGAGTTGGCTCCTTGCTGTCCTGCTCTGGAGTCCCCCCTTCCAGCCAGATGTGCTTTAATCCTGTGGAATCCAGCTGTTCCCAGCTGGAGGGACTGGGAGAGGGCTTGGAACAGTGGGATCAAGCCAAGGGGGGCTGCTGCTCCCTCTGGGATCAGGGTCACCACCTCTCCCAGCTGCTCTGTCAGGGAAGAGAACAAGGCAGGGTTTAAGCTCAGCTTTTCTAGGCTTAGAAAATGAGTAAAGACAAGGAGAACTGAGCACAAAACCTTTGTTTGGGGTTTAAATCTGTTCTCCCTCCAGTGACAACATCCAGCTTTGCTCAGTGGGAGATGCAGATAAACGACTTCTAAAGTCATTAATTAATAACTCACATTCTGTAGGAGGTTGGATGTTTGCTTTTGTTTAAATGCTGTAAAGATTATGCAACAAACAGGCCTTAAGCCTATATGTTTATTTTTTTTTAAAAATTCTATTTTTACCTCCTTTACCTTATTTTTACCTGGAAGCTGATGGGGTTATTTTTGTCCTTTTCTCTGCTTGGGAGCTGTGATGTCAAAATGCTGCACAACCCAAAGCAATGAGCATTTTGTTCTTTATTTCTTTGGAACTACATGATCATGGCTGTAAAAATAAATTTGAAATTCTTCATGGCCACAGTCTTCTACAGATTGATTTATTTTTCCACATAGAGTCACTAAAGTGGAGGAACTTGTTATTCATTGTTTAACTCTTGATGTTTGTAGGTGATATTGGACTTCACATCAGTCAATAGGGGGGCAGTTGACTTGGGAATACGTATTTTAATTATTATTTTTAAATAATTAGGCTGCTGAAGAGCCGAGGGTGGTCCTGCTTCCATTGAAACTGCAGCTTTAAGGTATTTCTGGTTATCCAGGAACTCCAGAGGGATGAGTTCCCAACCTTTTTTATAAGGCCTCTCACTACTTGGGATTAGCTGGGATCATTTTGCTTCCTCTTAAAGCTGAGGAATGGACCTGCTGCAGAAACTGGGGCTGAGTTGGGAGATTTCTGGGGATTTTGCACCTTGTTTTATCCTCTTTTGCTTTGAGGGAAATGGAGCCTTAACCATGGCAAGACCTTGATTTATTTCCTGGGCAGTTTATCCATGTCAGTCACCAGCACTTTTTTGATTTGTAGAACTTGAGATGTCCGGTTTTTATCAATTGTTTTTTTGGTAGATACTGCTTTGTAATTATTTTAAAATAAAAGAGTAACTTTGCCAATAAATTTCCTTGGTTATATAGAATGGAAGGTCCTTATTTTTCTTCATTAGCAATACTGTAATCAGAGGTGCAAAAACAAGTGTTTAAGGTGTCTGTGCTGTTAGAGATTAAACATTTATCAGGGTGGGAGCAACTTGGAAACAAATTGAGGAACTGGAGCTATAAATCCTCTTTGCTTGTTGCCAAATGAGCTTTAAAAAGGAAAATAATTGCATATAGTATATAAAAAAAAAGCTTGTTAGAGAGAGAATAAATCAGAGTGAAAACCATTGCCAGACAAAGATTGCTTTACATTTTTTACTGTATAAAATGCAACTTGTTTATGCACAGTAATAACTTAATGAGCATAGTTTTTTCACAGAATTAGGCTATTTCCAATATATAGATGGGAAAAATAAGTTTCCTTTTATTTTTATGACAGATATACAAAGATGAATAGTGTCTATATTTTAATAAACTGTTTGATGTCCAAAGTGTATCTTTTACATGTTTGTTGGTCAAACTCATTTATTTAAAACAGCCAGTTTTACACTGTTGGTGAAATATTATTGAAGGAGTGTTTGATCCACTCTGAGGCCCAAGAGAAAGATGTCAAATTATAATTTAACTTAAAGTCAAATGTTGATTATGCAAGATTTAATAATTATTAATCAATTTAAACTTATTTAAATATTTCTGTGAAACAACTGTGGATGTTTGAACGCTGCAAAAATCTTACTTCTACCTCTTGTTTAACATCCTTAAATTATCCTTCACAGATGTACTTTGTCACAGTACACCTTAACTTGGGAATTTCATCTGCTTTTCCCTTTTTTTTTTCCTGTGGAAACACCAGGATGCCTTGTTATGTCCACCTGTGTCAAGGAGCTTCAACAAATTGCACATTCACATTTATTAAAGGTATAATGGTCAAAAGAGCTGATTAAAATTTGTGTTACATGTATGAAAGCCTCAGAAATAGGTGAATTCTGTAATAAATCATGGCCAGTGTAGTTTTCTGGTGTGTTTTTTTTTGTGATTTGATTCCTTTTATTTAAATAATCACCTGTGTTGTGCTTATGTCCCTAATAAATAGTGACAGCTTTAGTTCAACTCACCCTATTTCTCAGCTGCTTTTCTCCATGGGAGGTGGATTTGGGTTTGATTCTGCCTTGAAAAGGCAATGTTCAGTTACAGAAATTAAAATGCTTCATGCTTTGTGTGGCTGGTTTTATTACTTGAGTGCTGTGGAAGAAGGAGCAGTTTTGGTTGGGGCTGAGGAATCTCTGGATCTGGTTGGGAGAAAATGTAGATTTGCTTCAAGTGAAAAGAAAGGACAGCCTTTAGGAAGGACTCGAGGAGCATTACTGGGGGAATTGTTGGATTGTTGGAATGATGACACTGTTGGAATGGCCCAGAGGAGCCACGGAGATGCTGCAGGGCTGGAGCCCCTCTGGAGCCAGGCTGGGAGAGCTGGGAATGTCACCTGGAGAAGAGAAGGATCCAGGGACACCTTGGAGCCCCTTCCAGAGCCTAAAGGGGCTCCAGGAGAGCTGGAGAGGGACTGGGGACAAGGGCTGGAGGGACAGGACACAGGGAATGGCTTCCCAATGAACGAGAGGAAATTGAGGTAAGATACTGGGAATTGTTGACTGGGAGGGTGGGGAGGCCCTGGCACAGGTTGCCCAGAGAAGCTGTGGCTGCTCCATCCCTGGAAGTGTCCAAGGCCAGGTTGGATCCACCTGGGATAGGGAAGGTGTCCCTGCCCATGGCAGGGGTGGGATGAGATGAGCTTTGTGTTCCCTTCCATAGCCTGGAGGTTCCTCTGGTGGCACAGATGCCCAGTGCCAGCCCAGCAGGTGGCATGGACTGGGATTGCCCTTTTCCAGGTGCATGAGGTGCCAGTCTCCACTGTGATGTCCATTGTCCATGGGATTAACCCCATCCCGCCCAGTTTGTGGATGTGTTTGTGGGCACAAGTCAAGCATTGCACAGGTAATACCAGAATTCAGCTGGGTGTCACCTTTCCAACCCCACAGGGGAAAAATTCCTTGATGTTTAGAATTTCTAAGTGATTTTTTCCCTGGTGATATGCAGA
Organism: Calyptomena viridis; assembly: GCA_013390005.1. Classification (NCBI taxonomy): domain Eukaryota; kingdom Metazoa; phylum Chordata; class Aves; order Passeriformes; family Eurylaimidae; genus Calyptomena; species Calyptomena viridis. Next base: position 30,889 of record WEIV01004374.1, read on the forward strand.
AAAAATAATTTCCACTATTGTTTTTTCATTAATAGAAACCAGAAAAATATTCATGGTGCTCTGAATAATTTAAAGATGTAATTTCCATATTCAGCTGACCTGTACACATCCAGTATCTCCAATCATCTCTTCTGAGCAGGTTTCTATTGTTGTTGCTGTTTGGACAAGTTAATTTTGGAGACACTGCAAGAAGCCTCCCCTTTTTTCCTCCTTTTCCACAGACAAGGGGATTTCCAGAGCAGTGTTTAGCAGATCATTAGAGAAACATCCCTCTGCTTTTATTTAACTGCAGCTTGGTTGCTTTGATACTGGTTCCAAAACACCTGTAATGGAATAGTTGCAACTATTTTAGTAGGACTGTGCTGGCAGTTTGCCTGTGGAGATACTTTGGAAAACAGGCACAGGGAAACGTTTTCCTCTGGAATTAATCTCGTAACATTGAATATCTTATGTTGATTTTTAAATAATATTAACTGCGAGCATTTTAAATACGTATTTGCTTGATAAGCTGAGCTGTGGGAAGTCATGCAATTCAGTTGTGCTGTTCTGATTTGAATAATAGTGCAATATAAAAGTGAAAACACTGTGTTTCCACAGTGCAAACTCATTCCATTTACTGAAGAGACCTTTGATTTGGAGCTGATGAATCATGTTTAGATATATATAGTTCAAGAGTGTTGGGTTGCAAGAGATGCAAAGCCTCAGTAAGCAGTGAATTTACATAAATTAAAAAAAAAAAAGGTGGTTTATTGCTTGTGATACAGAATTCCCAGGTCCTTGTGCCTTGGCTAAGTCATTGCTGAAGGAGCTGTGTGACATTCTGAACTGCAGAGAGGATTTCTGATCACATAAAGCTTTAACTTTGTTGATAAACTGTTGGTTTGAGCAATGTAGATGAGTTTTGGAGCTGTGGAAAGTCACTTGGTTATATCCCAAAATACCATAGAATGGGTTGGGTTGGAAGGGACCTTAAAGATCATCCAGTTCCATGGACAGGGACACCTTCCCTATCCCAGGTGGCTCCAACCTGGCCTTGGACACTTCCAGGGATGGGGCAGCCACAGCTTCTCTGGGCACCCTGTGCCAGGGCCTCCCCACCCTCACAGGGAAGAGTTTTTTCTTACCATATGCTCACATATAATCACACTCAAGTTCTGTAAGTGCTGCTAAGCACAATCAATAGATGTATTAATAATTATATAAATATCATTAGAAGGATAGATCCCTTTCAGAAGAGCACACTTGAATAAAAACTTGCTTCTTGCTCTTTCCTTCTTTCCTCAGGGACCTTTTCCTGTCTTCCAGAGAGTAATGGGAAAAAAAAAACCCCACCCAAATTATTTATATATTCAAATAATGTAAAAATAACTTAAGGTAATTTTCATGTAAATAAAGTATTTAAGTTAACTTTATTTTCAAAAAAGAACCTTGTCACCTTCTAATCTAAATTTTCCCTTATGTACCAACTCTTTATAGCCACTTTTCTTAATCCAGAGCCATGTGTCTGTCAGGCTCAGCCTTTGACACAGGCATTGATGGTGGCTGGATTGTGCTTGGATTACTCAGTGCTGGAGGAATTTAGAGGTTAAACATCAGTATTGGCTTCTCCAGCACGTCCAAAGTGAGTAATAAATAGGGCATGCACTCAATTAGGAATTCCCTGGAAAGCAGGACTTGCCTCACCCAATACCAATGTGGCCATGGAAGCTTTATTTTGGAGTAAAGCATTGTTGTGGGGCAGTGAGAATGCCCAGAAAAAGGGGAATGATGTCTCTGCCCATGATGGTCCATGAGATGGGAGAGCTGGAGGGGCAGAAGGTTGAGGTGACACTCAAGCCAGGGGTGATTGTGGTCCTTGGGATGAGGAAACAAGACAATTTTATTGATGCTGACACCTCTTCCTTAACTGAAACCAGGGGGAGATTGATGCCTGTGGCTGTGGAACATCTGTCTGATCCCAGGGACAGCTGTGGTGCTGCTGAGGCTCTTAAAAACAGCCCTTATGTTTGGGTGACTTCCTGAAATGGGTTAAACTTCTTGTGTAAAAGGTATTTCATGAGGCAAATTGGCTTCTGACTTGTGGTGTCCTGCTGTTGGATGAGTATTGGCACAGGCCAGGCTGGACAGGACTTGGAGCAACCTGGGATAGTGGAAGGAGTCAGGGAGTTGGAATGACATGATCTCCAAAGTCCCTTCCAACCTGACCTGTTAAAACATATTTTGTTGGGGTTTTTATTTTATTTTATTTTATTTTTACATCCTACACAGCGTCTGCAACCAGGTGAGTATCTTAGTGCCTGTAACATCAGGGTAAATCTCTCTAACAGGTAAGAAATTGGTTAGAAAGTGCATAAAAATGTTTTAAAATGGGTTGGTCCTAATGAACTTTGTTAGAGTAACTGGAATATTCCAGATGGGGAGGAGACCTGAGGTGACACTAATAAACGAAACACCTGATGGTGGAAAAACCAGTGAAAGGCAAATCAACTCCTGTCTTTAATTTGAAAAATAGATAAACTCAGCCCTTTCTTCTATGAGAGTCTTGGGTTTGGGTTGTGGGATAGAATGAGTGCAGAGCTTTATTCACTGCATAGTTCTTGAGGATTTAATGTCAACAAGGAGGGATTGGCCAAACAGAACCAAACACGTTGTGCCACCATTGCACCAATGGTGCTTTTACTGAAATTCGGATTTTAGCAGCGTGTCCTGAGGCTTTGGTAAGTCAGGCTCAGAGTTCCCTCATCACAAATCCATGAAAACCTCTGGAAGGGCTAAAACCCAACCCAGTGCTCAATGCCAGTGCAGGAAAATTCTCCTCAGGTGCAGTTTTGTGAAGGATTTGGGAATTACTGGGAATCACAAGTGGATTTGGGGTCAACAACTCCCTGGGTGGTTTGAAGTGGGCAAAAATCCATAATGGGATGTTTGAATGTCCAAAGCAACCCTGATCTTCCAGGATAATGCAGCAGCCACAGGGTTTGGTCCTTGTTCTTTGGATATATGGACACAGCTGGAGTTGGTCCAGTTGGGAAACACAGAAAAACATGTAGGAACCTTTGTAGGCTTTTTTTGGAAGCCTTGGCAAGATGTGTCACTTTGGCCTTTTTGTTTGTTCACGGATAGT